>OX438861.1:21328245-21884448 GCA_949315895.1 Anania crocealis
AACGTGTACGCAACACAGCGGTTTGCAAGGTGCTGACCAGCTTGAGGGCTCGGGTTTGATCCTTGGATTGGTCAATGTGGATTTTTTGGTCTGGATGTTTGTGGTACCTTTGTTGTTTCCGATTCTATTAAACAAGGTTAATGCTGCGTACTAACGTGCCGTTTGGTCTAGTGGCTTTGGTATCTGGCTAAGATCCCCAGGTCGGGCCACAGGAGTTTCGAATTCACAAACATAGCTCGGGTGTGTGATCTCCAACCCGCATTTGGCAAGCGTGGTGCCAAATGCGGGTCGAACCCAGGTCGAAACGGCAATAAATGAATAAAAATCTCTTAAATCCCTTGTTAAATCCTTATTAAAAATAAATACTTGGGACTTATGTTTGACTCGATACAGCTTTAAAGATCAAAAAGGGTTCTAAGTAAGGCAGACTTTACATTAACTCTTTGAACCACGGATAATGTAATCAGCCTATAGAATTTAACATTGAGCTGTCTACTTAGGAGAATAGCACATGCCAATATGCACTCTAATATTCGCTGTCAAAGTTTTAAGTCGTTTGAAAGCCAGGACGTCCGGGGAATTGGATAATTAGCGCGTATTTTGACAGCGCCCTAAGCAATATACTCTGAAGTTGACAAGTTAATAAGGTACCGATATGGATTTGCCAGCTTTAAATAGAATAGATCCTACATTCCTACCCCTTTTGTCCTAGAGATTCTTAAAGCTAAAGGCTGGCTTGATGAAGTCACGAGTAGTTTTAGATCAAAATAGATTAGCAGCACCTCTTCTCGTCCTATGTGTGTCGTAAGAGGCGACTAAAGGGCGTAAGAAGGCTGACAACTGCACCGCTTCTTCAAAATTGGCCAAACTCTATCGCCGTAAGCGTAGCCTGATCTTTATTTCATGCTTCTCTTGTCCAAGAATTTTTTTTTTTATAGTTGACTGATTTAAGGTTTAAGATGAGTAAGACTGTCTTTCCATTAGTAAGCTACGGATATGCAAAAAGTATCGATTAGGCCGCATAACTTAAAGCTTAGAATATCTTTCCTACAGCTTAAAGGGCTTTAGTGAACTAAAGTTGTTCTTCTTAATGTGTGCTTAAGATTTGATTGTTTTAATTGAGATTATTATGTTTTAAGCCATTACGCCCCGTTTGGTCCAGTGGTTTAACTACCGGGCCAAGATCTCGGGGCCCCAGGTTCGATCCCCGGGTCGGGCAGCAAAAAGTTTCGAATTTCCGAACGTTGCTCGGGTTTGTGATCACCAACCCGCATTTGTGCAAGCGTGGTGATTATGCAAGTACCCATCATTGCTATGGTAACTTGAATTCAATGATGGAGGCCTTTTCCCTGCAGTGGGATGATTATAGGCTGTTACTTTACTTTATGCCATTGAAACTCTTCCGAACAACATTGAACGTCCGCGATTAAATCGTGTAAGCAAAAGCTTTGTTTTTCGTTTGTTTAGATGACTCTATGTGTTGGTTGAATTAAAAAGTCCTCCAAAACTAATCTTAATATTTCCATTGTTTCAGATCCAACAGGCTGGCGTCAGCAACGTGCATACATTAGCACAATCAGCATCCATTGCCCAGCCTCAGTTGCTTGGTGAGTAATATTGTTATTTATTATACGAGTACAAGATGAATTAGTATCACCATCCAAATTTTGATATACCTAACAATCTATGAAACAAAAATCAAATGACGTATTTTTTCTTTGGTATACCCCAGAACAAAAATGTCAAGATAAAGCATCTAGAAAGTCTGCCCAAAAATAAAAAATAAAAACCGGCCAAGTGCGAGTCGGACTCGCGCAGAAAAAGTAAAAAAAAACAGGTTTGTTGTATGGGAGCCCCCCTTAAGTATTTATTTTATTTTGTTTTTAGTATTGTTGTTATTGCGGTTCTTGAGATACAGCCTGGTGACAGAGCGACGGACAGACGGACAGACGGCCAGACGGACAGACAGCGAAGTCTTAGTAATAGGGTCCCGTTTTTACCCTTTCGGAAGGCGACTCAGCCGAGATCCTAGTCTGTACAGGCTCTCTTAAGGCCACACCCCAGATCGGAGCTAGAATGGAGCTTGTTCAATGCCCGTCTTGTCTGGGCAGTTCTAGACCCTGGCGTAACCAGTAGCCATCATTTAAACAAAAACCTAAGTATTTCTCACCACAAACTACATGAAATTACATAGGTGTTGTAGTTTTACAAACATAAATTATGAAAAGCCAGCTTTTTGAGTCTGTGCTCGATAATTGTCAGTAATCTTCGTCGTCATAACTTTTTTTTAAATAAAAGTTACATTAAGTAAGGTGAAGCCCCATTGGTCGACTGGTTTAGGTACCATGCCAAAATCTCAGCAGGGTTCCTGGGTTCTATCGAACCTTAAGTAGTGCAATAAGTTTGAATTTTCGAATATATTAGGTAATCTGCATCTATTTGCCGTTGAATTCCATGATATTAGACCTTTGCCCTGCAGTAGGATGATTATAGGCTGTTACCTTACTTGTTTTTTGTAAGTTCTTGCTAAAACCCACCTTTTACCCGCAGACACTCTCCGCACAGGAGCAACAGCGATGCTCTCCGTCAGCAACGTGGGCGTGGGCGGCGTGGGCGTGGGCGTGGGCGTGGGTTCCGCGTTCGGCCGCGCCGGGCCCCGGACCTCGGGCCCCGCTGTCATCAACTACTTGAAGGCGGGCGCCGTGCAGTACGCAGCGGCCAAGCCGCCGCAGCCGCAGGTGCCGCCGAGGCTGAAGGTATCTATATAAACCCCCAATTGCTTGTAGTATTACGTACTTAGTATGTTTGTAAAGGCGAGAGCTAGGTATTTTTACAAATCCTTACCAGCATCGTCTGTCAGTATCTATCTGTGTGATTATGGCATAAAATATTCACAAATCTCTAGTCACCAGTTTAAATACCGTTCCATTTCTCGGGGTCCTAGATTCGAAGCAACAAAATTTTTAATTTTTCGAGGAAATTGCTCGGGTTTGTGATCACCAAAGCGCATCTGACAAGCGTGGTGATTATGCCTATACCCATCGTTGCTGTGGTAACTTGAATTCAATAATGGATACCTTTGTTCTGCAGATGATTATAGTTACTACTTTTCTAGTCACCAAATTTACTTGTCTGTTAACTGTGTGATGCCAACTCATAAATGAAGAAGAAGCATCTTCCTTCCTAGAGCGTAAGAGATGACAAATTATTACCGCAATAAAAAGACCCTGGGGTCCTTCTTTCTCCACTATTAGCCAACATGCTAACCACCTCCTAAACATAGATTATAGCAAATGTCTGGGACCAGCGGTAGACTAGTATGACCTGATGATGAAGAGGTTGATACCGAATCACCAACATTTTTGAATCCATTTTGACACTAGTTAAGCATTCTAAATCCATATTAAAGACATTTCAGTTCACTTTCACTTACCTTAAATCAACTTTAACACATTCTAAACCATATCACATACAAACTCATAATAAGTCTGTTCTGAATTGCTATAAATCTGTTAGAAAGATAGACACATAATATATTATTTAGTAATGGGGTACTCATTTTCCTACTTGCATAACTACAAAATATAATTCTCTACAAATAAAAGTCTCAAAAATGAGTTTTTATTTTAGTTCCACATAGGCATACAAACAACGGCAATTAAAAAGAAATACTAACTCTTTTATAGACAGTGGGTCTAGCACAAAAAACTATCGGATTCGAATAGTTTGCGTGTTCGTATCGCCATCGAAATATTTAGTATGAAAACTTAAACAGCGCTCGCGCGGTCAAAACGAGAACTACAAAACAAAGCACGAACTTTGTGTCGTTTGCTTTCGATACGCAAACGATTCGAAGTCGATAGTTTTTTGTGCTAGAGGAACAGGGCTTGCACGCGACGTCTCGCATGGCTAATTATTTTATTTCGTGGAACCATTTTTTTTTATCTAGTTACGCTTCCAAAGCATTATTATTCACAGATTCATAACATTTAATTAATGTCGGATTAATTATCAATCGGGCTATGTTTAACGAGTGCTCTTGTCGAGTATCCAAATTTTACAAAAATATCCCTCAGTGTCGAATCAGATCTTTTCTATCATGTGATAGTAGTAACAGCCTATAATCATGCCTGGCGAAGGCCTCCATTATTGAATTCCATTTACCAAAGCAATTTTACCTATACAGGCATAAACACCACGTTTCCATATATTGTTTGGTGATCACAAACCTGAGCAAAGAATAAATTCGAAAATTCGTTCAGTCCAATTTTATCCAGATAGCTTTGTCCGGTATTAAATCCATTAGAACATGGTGTTGTGTACCAGTACTACCAGTTAACTTTTGTTCCAGTTATTCGAACATCAGCCACACCAACCGCATCAAGTGCACCAGCCCCACCAGCCCCCACTACAGGGCCGGGTGTCCCCGAACCCCAATCAGCCGGGCGCGCAGTTCCAGCGTCTGAAGGTGGAAGATGCGCTGTCGTACCTCGACCAGGTCAAGTACAAGTTCAACACGCAGCCGCAGGTCTACAACGACTTCCTGGACATCATGAAGGAGTTCAAGAGTCAGACGTGAGTTTCTAATTGTTATTTAGTCTGTGACTAACTTTTAGGAGCAAAATATGAGATGTTAATGATGCTATTTTCAAAATTTTAAGACGACGAATTCTTTTTTAAGGTTCCGTACCCAAAGGGTAAAAACGGGACCCTATTACTAAGACTTCGCTGTCTGTCCGTCTGTCAGTCGCTCCGTCGCTCCGTCGCTCTGTCACCAGGCTGTATCTCAAGATCCACGATTGCTAGACAGTTGAAATTTTCACAAATTATGAATTTCTGTTGCCGCTATAACAACAAATACTAAAAACAAAATAAAATAAATATTGAAGGGAAATATTAAATCCCATACAACAAACCCGTTTTTTTGGCCTTTTTGGTTCGGAACCCTTCGAGTGTGAGTCCGATTCGCACTTGGTCGGTTATTGTAATATGTTTCAGTACAACTACTGTCTCAATATGACAAGTTCGTTATAGATCCTTTTTCAATCAGACCACTAGCTCTTCATCCGCGGCTCAGCCTGCGCGAACTGCAAGTTATATCGCGCGTGAGAAAACCTATGCCCAGCAGTTGAATAAAATATAACCTATGTAATTTCTCAAGTTCTAATCTGTCTTGTACAAAATTTCTTCAAAATCGACTCCGTAAGGCGTGAAATCGTAACAGAGAGACAAAGTTACTTTCAGCATTTATAAAATTAGTAAGGATACATTTTTCCATCACTCTCACTGGTGTGGTACGGTCGGCCTAGAAAGTGCTTTATCACCTTACCCTTAGGTTGAAAGTCATTCATTTTATAATTTTATTTTATTTTTATTTTATTAAAGAGATGTACAAAACAGGTTACAAACGATAAAAAAAAAAAACAATCAATACACTTAATTACGAGTTTACAACCCTTAACATGTACATACTAATACTAATAATTTGGCAAACAAGAGAATGATATTTAATTTAAACAAACAAACAAAAACAATCCAAAAGCTATACTGTTACAATATAAACACAAACTAATCACATTTAATCTAAAACAAAAAAATAAAAATAAAATATAATAAAAATATAAAATATAAAAAAAAATTCGCGCGTCAGAGAACAACAGGCTTGATTTTCCTATGCAAATATTATATTCTGACACATACTACTAAAACGTTGTAGTCCCTGACACAAAACTGGTTCAATACTTTTCTATCTAGCTATGTGTCCCACATATGCCTTTGACTCCGAAAGGGTCCTCCACCATACCTCGATATTTGATATATTTGACAAGCGGAAGCTCCATATTTCTTGCTTATACTAAAAGTTACCTGATAAAACTGTATTGGAAAGAAAAATTGTGTTAGACACGAAATATTTATCTATGAATTAATTGAGAAAACACTGAACAACTGAACTGCCCAAAGATTAGTAAAAATCAATTATGTTACCTTAGGTATTCAAATATGAATACTTCTTGATGCTTAAATGATGATATTAATTACCGTTTGACATCTATGAAAAACATAAATGGCTGCTCTTTTTATCTGATAACCAAAAAAACAATCATTTTTCGTTTTAAAACGAAACAGTTTTTCTAACCAATGTCTCTATCCCACAGGATTGATACTCCGGGTGTCATCACTCGGGTCTCGAACTTGTTCAAAGGTCATCCGGAGTTAATTGTCGGATTCAACACATTCCTGCCACCGGGATACAAGATTGAAGTACAGAGTAATGGGCAGGTGAGTTTGTTTATCATCAGGTTGTGGTTATGGATGTTCTAGAATGAATGAACTGAGGGATTACTGCCAGAAGAGTATGGGCTGCAGCTTCTTTGTCCACCATTGGTCAAACTTCCAGGACCTTCTAAATGGTAGATACTGATAAAACTAAATGTACACCATCATAAATACGTCCTTACCAAATAAGCGTCTAGTGCATTTGCCGTTCTGAAAGTATTAGCATTACACAGTTGAAACTGGGTAGGTAGGTTTATCCTGTTGACCGCTTTACGATTATCATACAAAAAAATAATGATATTTAAGGGGGCTTCCCATACATAGAACTAAAACTAAAAAAAAATGTTTTTTACTCCTATGCGTATGGGGTATCTATGGATAGGTCTTTTAGAGGTTCCTAGAACCATTTTTTCAAAAAGTCTAACATTTGGAAGATAGACGCTTCCAAAGTGGTAAAATGTGTGTCCCCCACCCCTCTAACTTTAAAACTAAGCAAGTGATAATTTTGAAAAAAAAAAAACGTTATGTTGATCTTAATAAATATTTTAAAGAAGATATTGTCACAAGGATTGAGAAAGGGATGCTTAGATGGTTTGGGCATGTAGAGAGGATGAATGAGAGAAGAATGACTAGACAGATCTACAAGACGAGTGTGAAAGGGAACGATGGAAGAGGAAGGCCTAGACGAACCTATCACGATCAAATCGGGGATGTTCTGAAGAAAGGTCAGGTCAAGAGTACTCTAAACCGACGAGCATGCATGAAAAGATTGATGAATGTGGAAGAAGCGAAAGATGTATGCCAGGATCGTAGTAAGTGGAAGGCCTTGGTCTCTGCCTACCCCGTTGGGAAGGAGGCGTGATAATATGTATGTATGTAATAAATATTTTCAACGAAAATTGCTTTGAACGAGATCAAGAACCGGTAGTGTTTGAGAAATACCACATTTTAACAACTGCAAATATAACTTTGTCCTTCATACAAACATAATATTGTGGTATTTTGGCTAAGTTAAAGTAAGTGGACCCCTAATTCAGTTAAAGTTGGTACGGAACCCTACGTGCGTGAGTCCGACTCGCAATTGGCCGGTTTTTTAACTTTGTCTTGTACTAAGAGTACAATGTTTGTGTTATTACGTAGATATGATCATTTCCAGGTGTCATTTTTAAATGGGACTGTGTATCTAGTAAACAGGCTTAGCGCATTTTTTCGCTGTGCGCTTTCAAATGAAATTATTACAATTAGTAGTTGTCGTTGTGTAGGTGTCCGTATCGATGCCGTCGCCGACGGGTCTGGGCGCCAGCGGGCTGGTGCTGGGCGTGGGCGTGCACCACGCGCCGCAGCCGCACCTCGTGCAGCTGCTGCCCGTGCCGCCGCCCGCCGAGCCGCCGCCGCAGTGAGTAGTCTTAAGTTTCAGAAGCAGGAAATACCGGTACCGAAAGAACCGGGAATCCCCGATTTTTTTTTTTTTTGTCAGTAAAATGGAACTATGGATGGGAAATCATGTTTGATTCCCGGCGCTTCCGGTATTTTAAAATTTTCGGTGAATAATTCAGAAATAAATAATGCGCGAAATAAATGTCGCTGAAAAATTGTTGGAGTAGCTTCGATAATACTCTTCAACGCTTCTTGAAGCTGGAAAGTTGAATTATGAAAGCATTAATTGTTTAAAGTCTAAGATAAAATTCGGAAATTACATGTTAACAATGCCTAGATGCGCTTTTGTTTTTAAGATCCTAATATAAAGAGAGCAAAAAGCTTTTAAAAAGCTTAAGTTAAATCAGACTCAGTACGAGACTTTTCTTTTAAATAAAATTGTATATTAACGTATTATAAAGTTCAAATTAAAACACTTTAAGTAGTACATAATTATAGCTAATTTTTAATTTTGAATTAAAAATGTTAAATCATATTTCTCAAATAATCAAAAGGAGGCTTCTAAATGCTTAAGAAATCAAGATTTCTACTTAATTTTTACTAACAAAAAGACTGATTGATTTTTGTCTGGTTTATTTATTACTACTAAGAATAAGAAAAGAAAGTAGATGAAAAATATCTATGTAAAAACAAATTCATTCAATTCTGCTTGATTATTTTTTATAAGTACTGTAAATTCCAATGAAAATTCCAATTAATCATTTAATTGTTACTTGTAAAGCATAACACTTCTTGTTTTATATAAAGAAAAATACCGGTAGAACCGGGTAAATAATACCGGTTCCTTTAGGAAAAAATACCAAAAATTCCCGGGTCTCAACGACCAAAGCGGTTCCGAAAACCCTAGAGAGTACTAGTGCTGCACTGTTCATGCAATTTGTGTTTTAATGAGTGACGTAGTGATTTTACGTCGTATATTGTATGCGCCGCCTATTGTAGGCCTCCTGACATGACTAGTTTTTGCGACTTTCATTTTGCGAAAGATAACGAAACCGACAGGTTAACTTGCTAACAAAAGCACGACTTTACCGAAAGTGCGTTCACTATCGATATACGAATCGAACCCGGAACCACCACTACTACCGCAAAACTTTGTTCCTTGACATCTTTAAAACATAATATTGTTATGTATGTTGCCATTAAAAAGATTTTGTATTTTGTTTTATCTTCTATTCATTTTTGAATGATAATATATAAAATACAATATCTTTTTAAATTATTTAGATCATGATGAGACAACTATCCTCCAAAGAGCCTATTTCTTTTTTTAACGTGTCATCCATAGCAAAACAGATGTTTATTTCATAGTTTATTTGATAGTACTTGTAGTATTCGGACCAAATAATAGCTATAAAGTCAGCCCACGTAACGACTAATTTACCGTAATCGCCATCAGCAGATGGGTTTGTTATCGCAGCAGTTTGACCCATGAAGAAAAGACCATCTGTCACTACTCCACCTCCAATGACACCCATATGGTGAGAAGTGGTGGTGCTACTCTTAAGTCTAATACGTTTTATTTATATTGTTTTAACACTATGTTGTGGCACCACAACAGCATGAATTTTTGTAACAAGGTTTAAAGAAATAGAATTTGATTATACTAAAAATATACGTTTAATTCACTCATAAGGTTTTTTCATAACTAAACAAAATGGCTTCCATTCCGTCCGCCATCTTGTATATTTTTTGAATCGATATTTCAGTGTTGCAAACATTACACATAATTCTTATTTCATAGTTTTTCGGATAGTTATTGTAGTATATCTAAATGTCTTTTTTTTTTCAATCACCAATTAATAAGAATAAGATTTGAGTTTTGTTTTTATTAAAAATATTACTTAGATTAAAATAAACCTAAACCTAACATCACTTATAACAAAATTCTTATCGTACGTAAATTTAGGTCGCCCCGTTTCATTCTGTCTCGATACGTCCGAAAGGGACGTCTGCATCAGCTGACCGGGTCAACGGCCGGGTATTTATAATGATAAATAGGTCGATCTTAGATGTAATAATATTTTTAAACGCGTACGTCTTATGCTGTGTGTGCTATATCAAGGCGTCATTTGCATTCGACGATAAAAATAAGTTCTTATTAAGCTCGAATCATTTTGAAACCGAGAAGAAGAATGACCGCGCGTTACATTTCAGACATAATTTTGCGATTTAGCTGTAAGTATGTATTTGTTTCTGTATTAGGACATAGGGTTTTATTTAAAACTAGCTGTTGCCCGCGACTTCGTCCGCGTCAATCTCTGGTATTATGCTCGCGATCATTTTTGCAACATTTTTTACTGATGCTTCGCTCCTATTGGTCGCAGCGTGATGTTATATAGCCTAAAGTCTTCCTAGATAAATGGACTATCCAACACAAAAATATTTTTTAATTCGAACCAGTACTTCCTATGATTAGCGCGTTAAAACAAACAACATACAAACAAACAAACAAACTCTTCAGCTTTATAATATTAGTAAAGATTTAAATTAACATTTTTCTCCTGATGGTAGAGAAAGATATGGTTGGCTTTCAAAGCATTTAAAGATTTTTTTGAAAGTTTTTTTGATTATAACTTGGTCCTAATTGGTTAGTTAACTACCTTTTATTTGGGAAGTCTTTTGATCAGCTATAAAATCTCTAAAAAAACTTGTGTTACGACAGCAGCATTGGTATTTTACGACCTGTAACAGTCGTGTATCTATTTAGTTGGTTAAGTGTTCTATGGGGATTTTCTGTTTTAAATTGAAATGTAAAGTTAGTAGGTGGATAGGTGTGTACTTCAAAACAGTTCATGAAGAAACAAATTACCGATTGATTCCAAATGAGAATAACTTGCGGCTGCTCTATAAGAGTTCTGACTATCGCTATTATATGACCCTTATACAACATCCTTAACTCTCTACTAACATAGCCGTCTTCTTCACAGGGCCGTGAGCAGTGCTATAGTCCACAATTTGTCTGTAGCAACACCAGGGAACACACTGCATCATATATCGCAGGCTCATCAGCAGATTGAGGCCGCGTCCATACATCATACTGCTGGTAAGTAAATTTTGATAGTTGTCTGTTCCCACGGCTTCCATCTGAGCCAGACAACGCCCTCTGCTGGGCCTCCCCAAGAATAGTGGCCTATGGCGGAATTTTAATTTAGTGGAAACTAATTTATCTTTGACTGTCTACACCAAATGCCTGTAAAATATTAAATTAATTATAATTAATGTGAAAAATGTATATATCAGTGTCTGTTAAAAGCATTACTTAGAAGTTAAGATACTAAATAATTCACCCAACTAAAAATTGATCCGACTTTCCTTGAGTCTCTGTTACTTGAGTTATATTAATTTAATATACTGATTTAAACTTTCACGGTCACTATCACTAGAGTTATTTGATTCGGGATTTATACCATGTACCTTATTTATTAAGAGTTTCCGATATTTCGGCACTGAAGCAAGCGCCATGATCACGGGAGAACTGGCGAGTTCTCCCGTAATAAAGGTACATGTATTACTTCAGAAGCTTCGAAAAATAATAATTATTTAAACTGTAATGTAATATAATAAGAGACGTGGAGGCCCTTAGAGGTGACCTATGCCCATCTGTAGGCGTCATTTGTCTGTAATAATCACGAGTTACAGTTCTGACTACCTCCTTTATGTAACTACAACATTTAAGAGTTACAGGCATAGAAAAAAAATTACCGGTGCTGACTTTGATTCTGTATAGTAGAGTACAAAAAAATATTTCCTAAATTAGTCCAACCTTTATATAGAAAAATAATTATTTTACTAGATTTTAAATGGAGTTCAATATAATAATAGAATTATCGGGATTCAATAAAATATCCGACTGCTTTACTGTAAATGTGAAACAAATGAACAATAAAGAAAAGATAGAACTATCTATAAATACACCCCTTATAGTAAATACCCTAGCTATCCGCCAACTGAATGATGATACTAATTACCGATTGATATTCATGAGAAAAACTTGCGGCTGCTCTATAAGAGTTCTGACTAACTCAATTATAACACCAAACCATTAGTTCCAAACATAGCTATAATACAGCTTGTTCTACAGGCACAGTGGCGCCGCCGGCGGGAAGCGGCGGGCATCCGGCCACCGCGCCTCCCGGACAACCCGTGGAGTTCAATCATGCTATTGAATATGTTAACAAGATAAAGGTAAGTTTATTTTAATTTTATTTGACATTATATTTTTGTAATACATAATGACTTACTTCGTACTTAGATGATTTTTAATTTGATTGTAATATTAATGTGATTTAATTGCCTAGTTGACATTTATTTTATTTTATTTATAATACCTCGTCGTAATTACTTTTACCATCTTTTGTATCTAAATGTTTGTTGCCGTTCTAATTATGTTATGAGTGAATAAATGAATATGAATATATACTTTATATGGAATTTGTAGTAGAATAGTTTGATTAGTAAAAGAAACTGCCTATAATCATCCCACTGCAGGGCAAAGACCTCCATCATTGATTTCAAGTTACCATAGCAGTTACCCGGGTTCGATTCCACGGGTCGGCAACAAAAAGTATCGAATTTTTGAACATTGCTCGGGTTTGTGATCACTTAACCGCATTTTTTTTTTGTTTAAATACCTACTGGTAAGTTTATTTCTTCTAATATGAAAGGAGAACATACAGGCAGGCAAAATGATATCCATTGTAGCTGTAGTTATTTATCAATAGACGAACAAAGAAGGTGATTTTAAGTCATCGCATTTAAAGTAGCAATTAACGAACAAAGAAGATGTTTTTAAGTCGTTGCGTTCATAGTTGTTATTGAAATGCAAATGTACTAATATGTTATGGGTAAAAATAACTTGTTGAATTTTAATTGAATTTGAATAACTTGTGACGAATTGATTTCGACGCATTTTGTTTACTTTATAATCTTCATAGCTTTTCTGATGCTACCTTGGTTTAAAGGCATTTTCATGATAGATCAGCTTGAATTACTCTGTTTGCTGTGTAATAATAAATAATTTTATACATCTATAAAAAAGCGAAAAAAGTCGACGAAATCAATCAAACAATAAACCAATAAAAACACCGATGCAGTCTTCGATTTTGTCTCGTAGAGTGCAATTATTGAGCTAATTAATAAATTACCTGCCTCTGGAAGTACTGCGCAGAAAAGATAAATAAGTATATACCTGAATAAGAACTATATATAAATACCGTAGGTATAGGCCTAGAAAACTGAATGATGACATTAATTACCGATTGATATACATGAGAATAACCTGCGGCTGCTCTATAAGAGTTCTGATTGTCACCTTTATATCACTTACCCCACCAAAAACATCGCAAGGCTAACAGTACGTTTGTCCGCAGTCTCGTTTCTCCCGTCAACCGGACAAGTATAAGAGGTTCCTGGAGATACTCCACGCGTATCAGCGTGGCCATAGAGACGTGAAGGAGCCGCAGGCGAAGCAACAGACGGAACAGGAGGTTTATTCTCAGGTAAGGGTTGAAACTTTTGGATCCAAACTGTGATCTGTTGTCTGGAATTACGAGATTAAATACTTGAATAGCTGCTGTGTCATTATGGTGTCGGGATAAATACTAATGTTTATTTTCCAAGACACGTTAACAAGGGAGCAAAATATTCTTCACCATCCTTTCTTGTCCTATAGACGTCGTCAGGAGACTGATGGAGTACTGCCATAAGATTAAAAAAAAATCCTTAAGAGATTATAAAGCTTTTACACTAATTATTATTATAATTAATTAATTTAAAATGTTCCTAGATACTGTTGATTCTACTCCAGAATAAAGAAAAAAATTTATTAATACAAAAAAAAAGGAAAAAAACTAATGTAAGGTCTGGAAATTCTTATTAATTTCAGCTATACATACCTATGTTTGAAAATTTTTTGAAGGTTATGGAATCCATATGAAATATAATGTTACTCTGTGACGTCACAGTTTCATCTATGGCACTAATGCGTTTTGACAGTTTATAAAAAGCTCAATTCCCACTCGACAGTCTTCTTACAATACCTTTCCCCCATAGGTGGCGAAACTGTTTGAGAACCAGGACGACTTGCTGGCTGAGTTCGGGCAGTTCCTGCCAGACGCGAAGGCGGTGACCAAGCCGCACTACCCGCACGCGCGCTCGCCGCCGCCGCCGCAGGTAACTATACTATTAACCCAATGTTTAGGCGCGGGGTAATGATGATACATTTTAAACTGGTGTAAAAAAAAACGCAGATCCGAAAACCACGTATTGTCCCCATCACTGGGATAATTTTTTTCTTCAGGACCATACCTGGGAGACTGCCGGTTCCGAAGATATTAAGGGTCCAATTTTGATTCCCATTTTATTTCAAAAGCTGTTGTAAGAGGTACTTTAAAACTTATTTTTTTTCCAATATTTTGTTTGTAAGAAGGCTTTTTTAATTTAATACGAAATGTACAGCGAATTTGCACTTAGCAGCCATCACCAGCGCAGCGGCGCGCCGGCCGAGGCTGCTATACTTTGCACGCTACGAATAATAATAATTTTTTGAGCCCTAAAAACGAAAATCATTTCCCAGCAACAGTATTGTGTAATATAACTTGGTTTGATGTTCACATTGCGTAGCTTCAGGGTCTGTCTTTGTCTTTTTTTACACCCCATATTTTGTAGGTATTGTGTTTAACAATAGAACGGGGCTAAGTATACTTTTGTACTTATGCAATGTTTAGGCGCAGTTGATGACACGTTTATGAGTACAATGCAACAGGAAAATTATAAACCTAGATCCCATCTAGGTGTCGGGAGTAGGTAAAATTTAAAATAAAATGAGTTCGAGTTAGCGAACGAACATCGATGCTCGGTCGAACATTCTCTTCAATATATTTCTAGGGCGCGCCGTTATTATTTAATCTTAGAAGTAAATACCTTCTTCCCATTGTAGGCCACACAACAATCTTCAACTCGCCGGCCAAGCGTGACGATTGTGGCATGCTTGTATATTGATGTAGGCTGGTATTGCTGAACATATTATGACTACACTGAATTTAAGTACTGCGTAGCACTGCAACATGAAATTTTAAAAACCTGCATATTGTTTCTTTAAGAAATTCTTGAATAATAGGGGTTAAAGTATGAAATTGCCGATTACTTTCCCACTTTTTATTTTGTTTATAGCTCTTAAGTATAGTCATATTATTGCGTAATTCTTTTTGTATTGTATCAAAAACTAAATAAAGTAACTCTTGACTAAAAAAAAATGCAATACTAGTGCCTATTACTTCAAAGGAAGTCGTTGAAAAGACCCCTTACAATGTGTCAGCTGACCTTTTTGCTTCAATTAAGTATATTTGTATTATATACTTTGATTTTCAGAAATTTAAATACTATAATGCGTAGCTTTATAACCATCTAACTTTCACCTTTAATTGCATCGAAAACGGTTCAGGCGATTTTAAAAAAACTAAAAAAATCTTAGTATGGAAAAATGACTTTTCTCGATTTTGTCCATACAAAACGGCAATTTCATACCTTAACCCCTAATATTTTAGCAACATAATTGCAATTATAATGTCAGTATTGAAACTTGAAAAATTACGAACTTAATTATAATATAAATTTAGAACCTTAAACTTAGAACATGGAGATGCCCATGCATACCGGGCTCTCGGTACGTATTTAATAAGATATTTTTCAGTAGTGTCTACCATGTAACTTGTCTTTTATGATTCTCTGTTCTTTTAGAATTGTACCAAACGCCATGATCACTGAAGAACTAAGTTCCTTTCATTATTCTAACTCAGTAAGAAAAATCTCGATTGCATATTCATAAAATCTCAAAATAGTTGTTTTGTTCCCCACATCCCGTCGCCTACCCCCATGGGTCCGCGGCTGCGTACACGGGGACACAGAACGTTATCATTGGAAGCGACGCACGCCCCGCGAGGGTGCGCCGTGCCGGAAATGATAATACAAATTATGTGATCATGTTTGCGATTGGTCAACACAGATAGAGAAGCTTATCTGATTCGTTAATACTGAGTTCGTTTTAGAATGTTAATAGTCATTTTGTGATCAAATACGGTTTGAATACTGATTTTTTTGCCGTTACTTTTTGTACCGGACAAATGCTGTGTACTAAAACAATCACTTGGCAAACTATTACTTTCAATAAATCTGTAATAGCTAATAACCCGAAAATCATAATTTTGTATGCAAAGCAGCTATATAAATATATTTTTTTAGAATCTTTTTGTATTATATTTCGTTGTAACATACACATCAGCTTAAACATAAGATATATTTTTCCTTAAAATGTTGCTTCAAAATCTGGTCGACAGCGCTCCTAATTGAGTAACTTCACCATTATTTGTATCTACTGACTATTTGATTGTAAGTTAGGTAATGTTTATCCACAGCAATGGGTGTCTTGTTCCGAGATTATTTATTTTGTTTTTTATTTATCATTTATTTCAGGCGACAAATTACAGGCCCTTAACATAATACCTTACAGACTAAAGTAAATACAATTTAATAACAATATAAAACTACACACTAATTGTACGGCGCTGTGCTACGCAATTAGTTGTCAGGTAACCGTCCACGAAACCGACGATACAAAACACCGTTCGGCCAAAATTCTGCCTGCATGAAGGTCGATAACCGTTCAGTCGGAACCATTACCACAAAATATATAATAATATAATATAATATAATAATTAAGACATGCCTCACTGGGCCACACAGAGCCATCTAGTCCTAAATTAAGCTACTATTATGTACCCTGTCGTATGGGGTACTAGACAACCGATAAACTTAGTTATACAATACTTTTTTTTTGTAAATACATACTTATAATACATAGAAAACACCCAGACCAGTACAAACATACATGTTCATGCACACAAATATTTGTACTGTGCGGGGATCGAACCCGCGACCCATGGTTCAGAAGCAGCGTTTACTACCGCTGATCCAAATGGTCGTCAATATTGAATGAATTGAAATTCTTATTGTATCGAGATTTCAACCGTTCGACCCTCGGTGTCGACGATGATTATGATGAGTGTCAAATTGCACTTGTAGTAAAAAAATAGGTTTCTCAAATAGTAGTAACAGCCTATAATCATCCCACTGCAGGGAAAAGGCCTCCATCATTGAATTCAAGTTACCACTGCAATGATGGGAACTGGCATAATCACCACGCTTGCCAAATGCGGGTTGGTGATCACAAACCCGAGCAACGTTCGAAAATTCGAAACTTTTTGTTGCCCGACCCGGGAATCGAACCTGGGACCCCGAGATCTTGGCCCGGTATTTAAACCACTAGACCAACGGGGCGAGGTTTCTCAAATAAAGTATTATTATTAAAATATAGCATTTAAGGCATTGAGGCTTCAAGAATTTGAAACACAATGTAACGTTTGTGCAGCAACGCGTGGACAGCGAGCCTGAGCGCGAACGCGAACGCGAACGCGACCGCGAGCGTGAACGTGAACGTGAACGCGAGCGCGAACGTTTCTGCGCGTCGCCGCCTCATCACCCTCCTCCTCATCATATTCCGCCGCATCACGCGCCTCAGGTTTGTACAATAGTTATAAATTATACCTTTTTCCTTGAATTTACGCGAACACTATACATTGAAATTAAGATCTTACGGATTTTAGTTCGCTTTTTTTGGGTTTTTCATCATTAATGTAAATTATAAATTAATGTGGACAGCATCACGTACACACGGCGGCACACCAGGCTATACATGTTGACCTTGAGACCGCCTTTATGCCCTACGTAATAAAAGCTGTTATCGCAGTTCAACTGTTTAACTTGATGTGCTGTCGAGTGTACATTGTTCTGATCTACATGCAAGGTCAGTAACTATTCAAAGTTCAAAGCACTCGTATTGTAGAAATCTGAAACAACGAAGGTTGACTCAAACGTCCTGACTCGAGAATAGTCAAACACTTTTTCAAAATTGACCCGTCCCGGGAACCGAACCCGGGACCTCGGAGCAGGCGGCACCTTGAAAACCGGTGTTTACGCCACTCCGCCACGGAGGTCGCCATTTTATTATGTTTTGGTTTATTCGTTACCACGATAATAAATTTACGTCCGATATTAATAACATTTACTCACATAGAGATAGGCCTGACAGAGATTTGTTATCTATCTATATTTACGGGTTTGACTCGGAATGATCAAGGCTTTTACATACTTTACAGCATTTGTGGTCACCGGTTAATTATCAGACTATCAGTCTACCCGTCATACACATCTTGATAAACAAATGAATAATCTAAAAAACCCTAATAAACGCGAGTTAAATCCGTTTTATCTTTCATTTCAAAGTATAGTTTCGCGTAAACTCTCGAAACAAATATAAATACATTTTTCCTAGCAACTGGTATGAATAGCGTTTTATTTCAATACAGAATGTTGTTCCGCAGCAAGTGGTGAAGCACCCGCCGCCGGCCGCCGGGCCGCCGCCGCCGCACCACCACCTCAAGAGGTCGCCGAGTTTCTCCTCCTCTACGCAGATGGGTAAGTTAGATCGTTATTGCTGTTTATAATACGAGTATTAGTAGGAAGTAGGAGGATACACACAAATATATCGCTAATAACTAGGACATTTTAATTTAATTTTAAATTAATTTTTAGGGTTTTGATTATTACAGAGTAGAAGTTATTATTCATTAACTTATTTTGTATAGAATTAAAAAATAAATTTTAATTAACAACTGAATAATTTAATAGAACCTAAAATTAACATTTACATAAATAAAATTAAAGATACCTTTCAATTAAAACAAAAAAAGAACTAATTGTTACAAATTATAAATCTTGACTACATTGAAGAATACGGTAGGTTGACATGTCGTTTCCAGTGCAGATTATCCACCTCTACCACATTATTATTATTATGTTACTCGTTGATCAATAATCTCGTGAATTTATTGAAAATTAGAATGCCTTTTGCTATATAAACGTATTTCTAAATAACGTGAATATGAATATAACATTACTTCGTTTCAAGTGAAAATATTTATATAGGGTCTTAAATTATTTAAGAGAAATAAGATTTCATTATTTTTTTTCTAACAAAAGAAACAATTATTGCGAAGAGCACCTGTCTACTCTCAATAATTCCTCGTTATAGCCTTCGTCTCACTCACTCATCGGTCGCGGCACGTGTATCTGACAAGGATAAGGTCAAGCGCCGCACATAATCACAAAAGGGGTGTTTCATTTAAATTTTTTAAAATTGTGTTTATGTGAATTTCTCGAATTTAAATATAAAAAAATAAATATTTCGTATGCTGAATCGGCCCTTTAAAATATTTACACCTAAAACGAGGTGAAATTATGCATATATGAATCTAAAGTCATTTTTAGCAGTGGTACTTTACATAGTCTTAAACGTGAAAGTTTAGTGGCCTTGTTCTTTATCAGCAAGCTTAGCCTTATATGCCTCTAGACATAGATATGAATGTGCTATACCCAGTCCAGCAGTGGCGCTCCGGCTGCTAATAAGTTAGACATCTACTTACTATGTCTGATTTAATAAAAAGCAGGGTATGTACTACGTAGTGCTTATTGGCATATACAAGATGACTTTTTTATCTCCGTCAAAATTGTTTTCTTGGCGTTAAGTATCGTATTTAGAGCCTATTTTTGAAGTAAAAAATGTAGGTCAAGTTTTAATCGGAAAATATTTTGCTTTACATTAAATTTTTACGGTTCTAAATGTGAAGGGAAAATCGACAACTTATGAATGAGATTCGCATCGCGCAAATAAAGTGTTACTAGCAGGCTGTATCAAAAAAATTTGATTTTTGGTGGAAATTTTCTAGGTGCTTTATATTGACTTTTTTGTACTGGGCTATACCAAAAGAAAAAATATGTCATGTGTTTTCGGTTTCGTAGATCGTCGTAAAACCCGGTCCTAAAATTTAGGGGCCACTAGCTGTTCCCCGCGACTTCGTTCGCGTCAATTACTGTCATTATGATCGCGATTATTTTTGCAACATTTTTTACTTATGCTTCGGTCCTATCGGTCGCAGCGTAATGTTATAGCCTAAAACCTTCCTCGATAAATGGACTAAGACCCAAGTTCACCAACATTTAAACAGCCGGTAAACAAAGAGTGACGATTAATTTGAGACAATTCCCATACAAAATATGTCAAATAATATTTTAAACGCTGTTTAAACTTAAACGTCTGTTGGTGAACTCGGGCCTTAATCCAACACAAAAAGAATTTTTCAAATCGGACCAGTACTTCCTGAGATTAGCGCGTTCAAACAAACAAACTAACTCCTCAGCTTTATAATATTAGTATAGATTAAAATTTCGTACAGTGCGCATGCTACTAGGTACGCACATAGACTTATCCGAGTGTCTCCCGCAGCAGCGGGCGCGCCGGTGGCGAAGAAGGCGCGCGCGGGCGGCGTGCGCGACGTGAGCCTGGCCGAGGCGGCGCGGCTGGGCGCGCAGCACGAGCTGGCCTTCTTCGACCGCGCCCGCCGCGCGCTGCGCGAGCCGCACGTCTACGACAACTTCCTCAGGTCAGTGCCGCTCGCCCACTGGCTAGGGAGCCCGAGCGTGTACGGCAGCTTCCTCGGGTCAGTGCCGCTCGCCCACTGGCTAGGGAGCCCGAGCGTGTACGGCAGCTTCCTCGGGTCAGTGCCGCTCGCCCACTGGCTAAGGAGCCCGAGCGTGTACGGCAGCTTCCTCGGGTCAGTGCCGCTCGCCCACTGGCTAAGGAGCCCGAGCGTGTACGGCAGCTTCCTCGGGTCAGTGCCGCTCGCCCACTGGCTAGGGAGCCCGAGCGTGTACGGCAGCTTCCTCGGGTCAGTGCCGCTCGCCCACTGGCTAGGGAGCCCGAGCGTGTACGGCAGCTTCCTCGGGTCAGTGCCGCTCGCCCACTGGCTAGGGAGCCCGAGCGTGTACGGCAGCTTCCTCGGGTCAGTGCCGCTCGCCCACTGGCTAAGGAGCCCGAGCGTGTACGGCAGCTTCCTCGGGTCAGTGCCGCTCGCCCACTGGCTAGGGAGCCCGAGCGTGTACGGCAGCTTCCTCGGGTCAGTGCCGCTCGCCCACTGGCTAGGGAGCCCGAGCGTGTACGGCAGCTTCCTCGGGTCAGTGCCGCTCGCCCACTGGCTAGGGAGCCCGAGCGTGTACGGCAGCTTCCTCGGGTCAGTGCCGCTCGCCCACTGGCTAGGGAGCCCGAGCGTGTACGGCAGCTTCCTCGGGTCAGTGCCGCTCGCCCACTGGCTAGGGAGCCCGAGCGTGTACGGCAGCTTCCTCGGGTCAGTGCCGCTCGCCCACTGGCTAGGGAGCCCGAGCGTGTACGGCAGCTTCCTCGGGTCAGTGCCGCTCGCCCACTGGCTAGGGAGCCCGAGCATCTGCTGGCTCGCGCAGGTGTACGGCAGCTTCCTCGGGTCAGTGCCGCTCGCCGACTGGCTAGGGAGCCCGAGCATCTGCTGGCTCGCACAGGTGTACGGCAGCTTCCTCGGGTCAGTGCCGCTCGCCCACTGGCTAGGGAGCCCGAGCGTGTACGGCAGCTTCCTCGGGTCAGTGCCGCTCGCCCACTGGCTAGGGAGCCCGAGCGTGTACGGCAGCTTCCTCGGGTCAGTGCCGCTCGCCCACTGGCTAGGGAGCCCGAGCGTGTACGGCAGCTTCCTCGGGTCAGTGCCGCTCGCCCACTGGCTAGGGAGCCCGAGCATCTGCTGGCTCGCGCAGGTGTACGGCAGCTTCCTCGGGTCAGTGCCGCTCGCCCACTGGCTAGGGAGCCCGAGCATCTGCTGGCTCGCGCAGGTGTACGGCAGCTTCCTCGGGTCAGTGCCGCTCGCCCACTGGCTAGGGAGCCCGAGCGTGTACGGCAGCTTCCTCGGGTCAGTGCCGCTCGCCCACTGGCTAGGGAGCCCGAGCGTGTACGGCAGCTTCCTCGGGTCAGTGCCGCTCGCCCACTGGCTAGGGAGCCCGAGCGTGTACGGCAGCTTCCTCGGGTCAGTGCCGCTCGCCCACTGGCTAGGGAGCCCGAGCATCTGCTGGCTCGCGCAGGTGTACGGCAGCTTCCTCGGGTCAGTGCCGCTCGCCCACTGGCTAGGGAGCCCGAGCATCTGCTGGCTCGCGCAGGTGTACGGCAGCTTCCTCGGGTCAGTGCCGCTCGCCGACTGGCTAGGGAGCCCGAGCATCTGCTGGCTCGCACAGGTGTACGGCAGCTTCCTCGGGTCAGTGCCGCTCGCCCACTGGCTAGGGAGCCCGAGCATCTGCTGGCTCGCACAGGTGTACGGCAGCTTCCTCGGGTCAGTGCCGCTCGCCGACTGGCTAGGGAGCCCGAGCATCTGCTGGCTCGCACAGGTGTACGGCAGCTTCCTCGGGTCAGTGCCGCTCGCCCACTGGCTAGGGAGCCCGAGCATCTGCTGGCTCGCACAGGTGTACGGCAGCTTCCTCGGGTCAGTGCCGCTCGCCCACTGGCTAGGGAGCCCGAGCATCTGCTGGCTCGCACAGGTGTACGGCAGCTTCCTCGGGTCAGTGCCGCTCGCCCACTGGCTAGGGAGCCCGAGCATCTGCTGGCTCGCACAGGTGTACGGCAGCTTCCTCAGGTGAGCGACGGCCCCTAGCTGCCTAGACGCATCTGACGAGCCCGAGAAACCATCCAGCTACCCCCTAACCATCCCAGAGAACCCACAACCACAACCATCCAGTAACCTACAGAGACTTATCTCAACTCACGCATCATCAGCTGTCCCCTTGACCACGTAGCGACTCCGTCTCACCCATCCAACGAACCCTCAACTATCCAGTGACCTACAGAGACGACTTCCTCGAGTGAGCATCAGCCACTAGCTGCCCCTTAAGCATCCAAAAATCCACACAACCAGCCAACAACCTCCCAACCATCCCAGCAACCTTTTAGTCCAGATACCTCTCAACTTATTGATAGACCCCCAACGTTTTAGCGACCCCCACAACCATCCCAGTAACCCCACAGCCATCAAGCGAGCCCCTGACCATCCAATGACCTACAGAGGCTTACTTTCGACAAATCATCAGCAGCCCCCTTAACTATCCAGCAAACCCACTACCATGATGACCTTCAGGGTCTTATCCTTGACACACATTCTCGATTTCAATCCATTTTCAATGTAGAAGAGCACATCTATGACGACTTCCTTAGGTTAGCATCAGCTGCTTCCTAAGCATCCAGTAACCTACAAAGAGTTACTCAATACTTAATAATTTATTGTATTCCATACACATTGATGTTACACTCTTTTGGTATCTATATTAAATAGTATCTCTATGGACCCTGATAGACACAACAATAGATAGAAGCATTTACGTTTATATTAATATTAAAATAAACTAAAGAAAGAAATTCCTTACAAGGTTGAATATTATTAGATGTAAATACCAGAGTTACTAACCTGCTGAAGAGATCTCGTGTGTTATTATGATAAATTATCAGATCTAATAATGATATAGATCAGCGTTTCCCATTTGCCGGTACCGGGCCATCAAAATAAAATACCGGGTCGCAAAATTTCCGCCTTGTTTTAATAATAATACCTATCGATTTACGCATCGTAAAAATCATCTTTCGTCATTTACTGCTTTGATTCAATTTGGATTCTTTAGTGGCTATGTGAAGATTACCGGGCCATGGCTGAACAATGTTTGGGAAACACTGATATAGATTATAATAATTATCACACTGACCAATCCTCTTAATAATATGAGAAATATAATCTTTCGTCGTCAGAACCCCGCAATAACCAACAAATCACCTCACAGATGCCTGCTCCTGTTCACGAACGAGATAATATCCTCTTCGGAACTGCTCTGCGTGACCAGCCCCTTCCTCTGCCGGCACCCTGAACTGCAGAAGTGGCTGCAGGACTTCGTGGGCCCCACGTCTCCGCCGCACACACCCACCAACACTTCCACTCATACTGGTAAGTTTTGTAATGTATAAATTGACTACTTTAGGAGTAAATTAACTTAATACATCACGGGAATTAATGCAACCGAATTAATATGGTTTTGCTTACTTTTACTACATAAAACTTACACTATAACAGGATTTTATGAACTATTGAAATTATTTAATGGTTTAAATAGTATTTATTTTCCCGATGTTTCGATCCGATTGCACGAATCTTGGTCACGGGCAGACTGTCCGCCCTGAAACAACAAAGGTACCGCAAACACCCAGTCTCGATAAAATGTAGTTTTTTTTTTTTTGACATTTACCCGTCCGGAAATCGAACCGTGTTCCTCAAAGCATGCGACACATTGAAAATCAGCGTGTACGCCACTCCACCACGGAGGTTGTCAATCAATCAATGTCAGATCATTGACCCCAAATCACTCTACCTATTCCAATCCCTAGTGTTAGTATCTTTCTCCAAAAAAAAGAAACTTACTTATAATCTTCAACCCTCCCAGGCTACAACAACACAAACTTCGGCGGCAACTCGAACAGCTTGCTGAGCTACGATCGCGAACGTTCGCGTGACCGCGAGCGCGAGCGCGATAAGTGCGTTCGCTACGAACCGATCGGCCATCTTGGCGCGCAGCTCAGGCACGAGAGGCCGCAGGGAGATGCCGCCATGGATATCGGTGAGTTTGATTCAATTCAGTTTAATTATTAATCATTATTGTAGCCAAACGACGCCTTCTGCTGGACATAAGCCATGGATCTACAGTACGATCGATCCCGAGCTACCCGCATCCAACGACTACCCGCCATTTTTACCAGATCGCTGCGCGGTCACATTAACAGTACCATTTCGCCCCAACGATCAACAGTTGCAAGGTTTTTTAGTAGCGGAGTCAGCCAGTACGCCAAAACTTTTTTCTCTGTCATACTTATCGCTCAATGTTTTTTTATAATAAGACCTCACTAATGTTGGATTGCTTTTTTTATTTTAAATAAATGAATATTAGTATTCTGTGTACCAATGCAGTTTATACATATTTAGTAACAATCATTACTGCCCTTAATGGTGACATAACACTTGCTTCTACAAAATTGCGAGGAACTATTAGTTGTTAAGCCTTCGTATGTGTATTTTTAGAATCCGTCAGTCACAATTGAATTTCTATCATCTCTGAATATGCCAAACACGAAAGGTTAATGAAACATTAGACTAAAGCGTGCTATATCCGTGCAGATCTGTCGACGTGCAAGCGGCTGGGCACGTCGTACTGCGCGCTGCCGCGGGACGCCGCCGCCCGGCGCTGCTCGGGCCGCACGCCGCTGTGCAAGGAGGTGCGTGCCCTACGCTACCCTACATAACACAATACACTGTTATTGCACGAACCAAGAAAAAAAGTATATATGAAAACAGAAAAAAAAATGATTCAATGAGGCGGTCTTATCGCTGATAGCGATCTTTACCAGACAACCTTTGGATAGAGGAAAACTAAGACTAAGAGAAAGTAACGCAGTGCAAGATTAAAGACGAAAAAGACATACATATTATTTAGGACAATACTTATACACAATATACATACATTTAAAAAAACAATACATGGTACCTACTTAAACATAAATAAATAAAAACATCAACTTATCTACGCAAACGCGATCCGATACAAAGCATCAGCGTGATAGGAATAGTGTCTTGACTCTATTTTTGAATATAGGACTCTATAGGTACATCACACAAGTTTCACACGACACATACGAGCCTATCCTACACGGACAATACACTGCCCTTACCCTCCAAGCCACAGTACACTATACAAACCTTCAAACGACATTACTTTACATACGAGTGTACTCTAGATGAGACAACACATTGCCCGGGTTAGTACACTATCCTCCAAGCGACACACTAACCTATAAGTGACTCCAAACATTCACGTGATGCTATCCTACACTTGACCTTACCCTACACGTGACCCTACTATACACATGATCCTTACACAAGACACTAACCATACCTATTTTAAATAATAAATAAATAAATATTTCAGACATGCCTCACTGGGCCACACTGAGCCATCTAGTCCCAAATTAAGGTACTATTAAGTACCCTGTCGCATGGGGTACTAGACAACCGATAAACTTACTTATATACTTTTTTTCTTTTTTTGTAAATACATACTTATAATACATAGAAAACACCCAGACCAGTACAAACATACATGTTCATGCACACAAATATTTGTACTGTGCGGGGATCGAACCCGAGACCCATGGCTCAGAAGCAGCGTTAACTACCGCTGATCCAAATGGTCGTCGTATTTTGTATACAAGGGTGTACCGCTCTGAGAGAAAAAGTTTTTTTTTTTAAATAGCATTCCATTACAAAGTTATTAAATGTAAATAAGTATTAAATTATGTCATAGTTTAAATTAATTAAAATACAAATACGTATTCAGCTCGCGGACAATACGAATCAATTAATTGACCGAACATGATGTGACCAAATATTAAGGGAAAACTCACTTTTATATTCCGAATTACTTCAATTACAATAGTAATAAGATTTAAATTAAAACAATACCATTGTTATATGTTCGATGTATCACAACCCTGTAACACAGCTGTTCCATGCTCTTACACATTTTCATGTTCTCGAATCAAACGAACGATTTCTCTCAGGTACTGAACGACACTTGGGTGTCCTTCCCCACGTGGAGCGAGGACTCGACGTTTGTGACGTCGCGGAAGACGCAGTACGAAGAGTACATATACCGGTGCGAGGATGAGCGGTTTGAGGTGAGGCTAAGCGTATTTAGTAGGTTCCCTATCTGCCAGCGTAGGTATAGGAATTTAGTAGCGGCCGTTTGGTGCTGGCGTAGGCATTATTACATTTGTTTAGGTGTTAAACAGAAAGCAATAGATGGCTCACAGAGTCAGTGCCTCCAGTTCATACGCTGAATTGTAAAGCGTGGTTAAAGCAGCAAGAACCTCCTTTTGAAAATGTAATGTGTGTAAATAATATTAGATAATATCCAGTGGATTATATTGTATTGTGTAATTAAGTTAGACTACAAATTTATTTTTGTACATCACATACATTGTGCTGATCCCAAAGTTCGTAACTATTTAAAGCACTCGTATTTTGGAAATTAGAAACAACGAAGTTACCATCAACACACAGACCTGAAAAAATATAGAAAAACAACTTTTACCCGTCTGGGAATCGGACGCAGGACCACTGAACAAGCGACACTTTAAAAATCGGTGTGAACGCCACTCCGCCACGGAGGTCGTCATAATGTCTACTTTGTCCTTATTTCTATACAGGGTGAAATTTTAACCACCTTCTAAATTTTAATATATCAATCTAAGACACAAAAAACAAATGACGTATTTTTTCTTTTGGTATAGCGTACAAAAATGTCAAGATAAAGCACTTAAAAAATGTCCGCCAAAAATCTAAATTCTTTGATACGGCCGCCTGGCAACACTTTTTTTCCGCAAAGCACATCTCATTCATTCATTACGATACTAATCATGAGTTTTGATTTTCTCTTTATACCTACACAGGCTTAAAACTTAAAATTTTAAACTATATTGCGAAAAATATTTTCGGGTGGAAAATTTGGTGAAAAGGTGAAAATGGGCTCTAAATACAATACTGAACGTCTACAAAAATTTTGGAAAGTGGTTAAAATTTCACCCTGTATATTACTCAGATCTGTCTACAAATTTCATCTCTAAAGTCTCACCATTATTTCCAGCTGGACGTGGTGATAGAGACGAACGCGGCCACCATCCGCGTGCTGGAGGGCGTGCAGAAGAAGCTGTCGCGGCTGTCGGCCGACGAGGCGGCGCGGCTGCGGCTGGACGACTGCCTGGGCGGCGCCTCGCCCACCGTGCACCAGCGCGCGCTGCGCCGCATATACGGCGAGAAGGTGGTACGGTGCACCGCTGCACGACTAGTAGCTAGCTTATCGTGTGTGATGCTTCTGCGGGTAGGCGTCCGGAACCGCCTCTACACATCCCAATATTTAAACCTACCACTGCATCGGGTCAAATCTCACACCGACACAATAAGGTGGGCACAGTCAGCTGCGAAAGTATATATACACTTCTGACTAACGTTGACTCTTAATAAAACAACATAAGGTTGGTAAAACGAAGAAATGTTTACATACTTTTGCAGCTGACTGTACGCCACTCCACCCCGGAGGCCGTCGAACATAGTCGTCCCTCGGACGGTACGAAGGTCCAAAGCTGTAAAGACAAGTCACGTCAGAAGCCAAACTATCCTTGAAGGATAGTTAGATAGATAGATAATACTTTATTGCACAAAACAAAGGTAGAATAAATTACATTGAGACACATCCGTACAATAGGCGGTCTTATTGCTAAAAGCAATCTCTACCAGACAACCTTTATATAACCTGATAGTTGATAAGAAGCAGCATTCTAACTCGCGCAGACTACACAGATATTTTACTAGTCATGTAGAAACATTAGTGTTCAAACTTACATACGCAGTCACACAAATAAAACGCACACAAAAGTCCTACCAGCCAGCTCTTTTAAAAAAATTGCCCATCGGGGCTCAGGTGATTTCAACCAGAACCACGGGCACGCTGGAACAGCTGTGCACTCTGATTAGAAGTTAGACTAACCTTTAACTTAAAACCAAGTACCAGAAATTATACCGGTATAGAAAACTTTTTGTGAAATAAAATTTTACCGCCAACATACACTTAAAATATTAAGCAATTTTCATAGGTTTGACCTATGAATATTGCTTGCTACCTATGAAACTTAAATTGCAAACGCAAACACACTGACAGTCACACATAGATTTGAACAGCAATGCATGCACGCATCAACAATGATTTGCACCATACTTTCACACTTGGTCGATGTGACAGTGTTACCTACGCTTTTTGCGCTTATTTATTTTATATTAGATAGTTAGGTTTCTTTATGATTTAAAATTGAAACAACTATTTTCGAAAGCTAAATTTTTGTAGCATTCTCTCAATGCAAGCGGAGAATAGCAATAAATTATGGTTAAGTATGCAAATGTGAAATAATTACTCCAGGACTCGAGATTCAGAGTTCGAGATAGATATCTATTGTTTTAAAAAAATTACTACTCTTCAAAGTATGTATGATGAATAATAATAATTTTCATGTCTACTTTTACACTGTGGTTATACCGTTTCGTTTATTTCATATTTTCACCTGCTATGTTTGTCATCTCTATGGTCAATCTCCGCCATTTTGGCTAAAATCTAGTTTATTGCAAGTCTTTATTCTATGTTTGTTAGTTAGGCTATCTTATCAATACTATAACGTGTGTATCTTTTGGTTCCAGGCGGTAGATATAATAGCGGGCCTAAAGAAGAACCCTGTGGTAGCCGTGCCGGTGGTGCTGCGGCGGCTCAAGGCGAAGGAGGAGGAGTGGAGGGAGGCTCAAAAGGTAAAGATTTGAATTGTCGGTCGAAGTTACTCGGGAAGATGTTTAGGTTAGATTCTAGGAACACTTACTTTAGTAGAAAATGGGGAAGTTTAGCTTGATTTATTTAGTGTCGTTCTAAAAGAACAGCATTACTTATCTCCTAAGGGAGTATAATGAAAAAAATCACTTGTGATATACCTACTTATCTTGTGCTGTATAAATATCTTAAATAAATATTTCATTAGGAGAGGGACAATGATGAAACACATGCGATGTGCATTTGACTGAAATATCAGTGTTGATACACGCATGCTGCCTTCCTACTGACGTCTCTATCAATACAAACAAATTTAAGAAGGAAATCAGTTTACAATGAGTTTTTTACTAAAATCTAAATTCAGCTGTGCTGTGTGGGGAATAAGCTTCAGTAGGACTGATATAGACTTACTGGTATTATATCAGTATATAAACTTGAATTTTTATTTCATTTTTTTATTTTTATACAGATATTATAATTGCAATTTAATTGCTAAAATATCAAATAAAGTTTAGTGGTATTACTTTATCTAACGCCTACGTTACTATAGCTATTTTTTTTTGCGCAATTTCAGCCAGTTCCGTTCCAACAATATGAGCTGTGCATTGATAGACCAGTCGGTTTTTCTTTTACATTTCACTTACATCACTTGCGAACTAATATAACTAAATATTCTTAGTAGTTAAATAATCAAAATTAAATTCATTCAATACATACAGAAAAACATAACCGAAACAAAATTTACCTAGAAATATACCAAACATAAAATATGGTATGCAAAATGATCAAATAATTAACATAATAATCATCTTTCACAGGGCTTCAACAAGCAATGGCGGGAACAGAACGAGAAATACTACTTGAAATCGTTGGACCATCAAGGCATCAACTTCAAGCAGAACGATCTGAAAGCAATGAGGTCAAAGACGCTGTTTAACGAAGTGGAAAGCGCGTACGCGGCGCGTCGGCCCGGACCGCATCTGAACGTGGATTACACAGTCAGGGGCAGGCAAGAAGGTGAGTTACTTAGTTGCTATGATGTCCTGGTATGAACAGATTCGCAGCCATGAGATACATAATGATTACTAACATCTTTACAATGACATACCCTGCCAAAAGAAACATATAGTATTTAATGTTTTAATTGATCAATATGGTATGGAATAATTTCGTGACATGTTTTGTTGGCTAAGTTGTGAACAATAATATCCTAAAATATAATTGAATATTTTTCTTACAAAATTGTATATTCAATGTCTTCAAACACGTGATGAAACACATGCGATGTGCAATCACATAACAATCATGTTGATAAACGCATGCTGCCTTCCTACTGATATTCCCTCAACCTACCTATTTCACCCCCCATTTAAATCAGCAATCTAACCTCAAAATTTGTTTCAGCTATCAAAATTCTAAGAGATTGCACGGAACTGCTGATCCACCACGCCAGGAGGCAGACGGCGATACAGAAAGCGGAGAAGAGAAGGATCAAGCAGTTGCTGAGGCAGTTCCTGCCTGATTTGTTTGCTCATCCGAGACAGCCGTTGAGCGATGACGAGAGGGATGAAGGTATGTGACGAGTGAATTGATTTATTAATTGGCTCCCGGCGTGGATTTTGGTTACAGCGCGGCTTCGATATAGGTCAATTAAAAATTTTCGCAATCATTATGTATATTAAAGTCAGAAATTTATGACCTTATTTTCACCCAGTTTGACCACATAATTCGAACTCTCCTTTCACCCGCTTTTTAGTCATGATTTTCGGGATGAAAATCTTTTAGGTCCTATCTCCAATATAATACGTGTATTTGATTAAATAGACATAAATTCTTAAGACGTAGCTGATTGAAGCTAGTAATTCAGGTTAATAGACTTTTTTCCAAAGTAATATGTCAGTTGTAACTAATAATTAACTTAATTAGAGGAGACTAAATGAAAGTATGAGACTATGATGAAAACACATGCGATGTGCAATCAACTGAATATCGGTGTTGATACAAGCATGCTGCCTTCCTACTGATGTCTCTAAAAATGCTTACGTTTGTCAATTGTATGCTTATGTTACTGATGTCTAATTATGCTAGTACGCTACTGTGTACCTTCTTATAAACTGACAATTCTGTGACACCAACATTAAAGATACTATAACTCACAAATTAATCTAACAAAACCGTATTCGTAATATACATACTTTTGACAATATATCCATAAAATAATTAAGACAGTATGCAACAGCATGTGTATGCTACAAAGAAGTTATTAATAAACTAATTTGTTCAACAGAGGAAAAGGTAGACCCGCCCAGCCCGGGCAGCCCCGACGAGCCGGCCGATGATAAGGCGAACAACGGTTCCAACGTCAAACAGGAAAAGCAGGAGGTATGTATATAGGAAGCTGTAAAAAAATACATACTTATTATGTAATTGGCTAACTTTTTCTAAATTATTTGGCTTCTACAAACAGATCTGATACCATAATAGCTAAGCTTTTCAAGCAGATGGACGATTGCATGGCCAATTTGGAAAAAAGACGCTGCTGCCAGTTTTCTTATTGCAGTACCCCTTAACCGATTTGCTGTCCTATGAATCATATATTTATAATAATAAAGCCCTTTATTCCGATATTGAGCCAGACATAACATAACATTAGATCTATGTTGCCTTATAAAATGTCCCTAATTTCGGCGTGTCTTTTGACATAGGCCTCCTCTAAAAGTTTCCACTGTCGTCTATCGCCGGTAATCATGTTATGACCGGTAATGAATCATATTTAATACGTCGTAACAATTGATTTTCAGTTTTATTTTCTGGACAGTGGATCTGTTAATATGTTGATAATGTAGTTAGCTTGGTAATTCACGATCACCAATATTTTTACCAACAGTCGTCGGAGTCTGACAACGCATCAGACAAGAGCAGCAGACACAACAAGAACGATAAGGAGAACAAACCGAAAAACAACAACAACACGGATAGTAAAGGTAACAGTTATTTTATTTTATTATAAAATCAATTCAGGTCGTAAACCTACTCACAAAGAAAATATTATCAAAATCGATTGGGATTGAAAGATAATCTATTTATAATATAATCCATTTATAATATAATTGCAATTTTAGTAATGTTGTTTAGTACTGAAATTATGTATTTATGTTTGTTTTTGGGTAGGTTATTCTGAGAAAGATCTAATCCATATGGTTTTACCCTTGAGACTGTGATGAAAATACATGCGATGTGCAATTCACTGAATGTCAGTGTTGATACAAGCATGCTGCCTTCCTACTGACGTCTCTAACTAGGTTAATTTCATAATAACTAAACTTATGATTATTTTTGAAATTTCGGCGTAATTTTTTATTGTTTTCATCACTAAATGTGACATTGTAGAATAGTTTTAAAATCTGAAGTCTAGTAGTCGTCTACCCGTGACCTCCGAACGCTATAAAGTGTTTGGATCGTTTGGGATAAACCAAAATAAAACTCTAAAATATTTTCGTTACATAATGCTATAATATTGTGTATGTAGTGTAAAATTAACACAAGTTAATGTTGCAGAGGCGGTGGCAACGGCTAATAGCGTCAAACGCAGTAGCAGCAACGAAGATGGCTCCATCAAGAACGATATCAAACAGGAGAGTGATATGGACTACAGGGATCATCCGCCTAATGTAAGTAGAATATATTTTTTTCCCGTAACTTCGGTGTATGCCGATTTTTAAGGTGTCGCTTTTTTCGAGGTCCAGGTTGCGATTTAAACTTTATCCTGTAACTTCGGTATAGTCCTGTTTTCAAGGTGTCGTTTTCTTCGAGGTCCAGGGTTCGATATCTGGACTGCTTAATGTAGAGAAAAAATATTATGTTGTAATTTCTCGGGTCTGGCTGTTTGTTATACCTTCCCTTTTTTTTAAATTTTCAATTTCGAAAAGGTACTTACTTTGGGATTAGAGCATATTGCTACTGTGGTGTTATTCACAATTATTATCAACACTAATATTATTAAGAGGAAAGATTTGTATTTTTGTGTGTGTATGTTTGTAATTAATGAATTCAAAAACTACTGCCCCCTTTTTCAAAAATTCTTTCACCATAAAGCTATATACATGCACTCTGAGTTATGCTATATTTATTGCTAGAAAATATTAAGGATCCTTACTAAAACTTAATGGGTCCACCCGTGCCTTGAAGCCGGGACGGGCCGCTAGTTATTTTATTAATTGATGATCGGAGGTTATCGGTGACGCCCCGTATGTTAGTAAAATAATGAAGTTAAGATATGCATCTTGTCGCCAAATATCTATCTTCATATTATATCACTAGTTGTAAAATGTAAACTAATGACAAACTTAATTCTATTCGTCCAGGAGGCGCGCTTCGTGTGCACGTCATCGTGGTACTTATTCCTGCGGCTGCACGCGTGCGTGTGCCAGCGCCTGGCGCACGCGCACGCCGCCGCCAAGGCGCTGGCCGCCGCCCACGCCGCCCGCCGCCGCCCGCCGCCCGCCGTCGCCGCCGCCCTACGCCTGCAGCCCAGCAGTGAGTACCCTCCCCCTCCCCTGCGCACGCGCACGCCGCCGCCAAGGCGCTGGCCGCCGCCCACGCCGCCCGCCGCCGCCCGCCGCCCGCCGTCGCCGCCGCCCTACGCCTGCAGCCCAGCAGTGAGTACCCTCCCCCTCCCCTGCGCACGCGCACGCCGCCGCCAAGGCGCTGGCCGCCGCCCACGCCGCCCGCCGCCGCCCGCCGCCCGCCGTCGCCGCCGCCCTACGCCTGCAGCCCAGCAGTGAGTACCCTCCCCCTCCCCTGCGCACGCGCACGCCGCCGCCAAGGCGCTGGCCGCCGCCCACGCCGCCCGCCGCCGCCCGCCGCCCGCCGTCGCCGCCGCCCTACGCCTGCAGCCCAGCAGTGAGTACCCTCCCCCTCCCCTGCGCACGCGCACGCCGCCGCCAAGGCGCTGGCCGCCGCCCACGCCGCCCGCCGCCGCCCGCCGCCCGCCGTCGCCGCCGCCCTACGCCTGCAGCCCAGCAGTGAGTACCCTCCCCCTCCCCTGCGCACGCGCACGCCGCCGCCAAGGCGCTGGCCGCCGCCCACGCCGCCCGCCGCCGCCCGCCGCCCGCCGTCGCCGCCGCCCTACGCCTGCAGCCCAGCAGTGAGTACCCTCCCCCTCCCCTGCGCACGCGCACGCCGCCGCCAAGGCGCTGGCCGCCGCCCACGCCGCCCGCCGCCGCCCGCCGCCCGCCGTCGCCGCCGCCCTACGCCTGCAGCCCAGCAGTGAGTACCCTCCCCCTCCCCTGCGCACGCGCACGCCGCCGCCAAGGCGCTGGCCGCCGCCCACGCCGCCCGCCGCCGCCCGCCGCCCGCCGTCGCCGCCGCCCTACGCCTGCAGCCCAGCAGTGAGTACCCTCCCCCTCCCCTGCGCACGCGCACGCCGCCGCCAAGGCGCTGGCCGCCGCCCACGCCGCCCGCCGCCGCCCGCCGCCCGCCGTCGCCGCCGCCCTACGCCTGCAGCCCAGCAGTGTGTACCCTCCCCCTCCCCTGCGCACGCGCACGCCGCCGCCAAGGCGCTGGCCGCCGCCCACGCCGCCCGCCGCCCGCCGTCGCCGCCGCCCTACGCCTGCAGCCCAGCAGTGAGTACCCTCCCCCTCCCCTGCGCACGCGCACGCCGCCGCCAAGGCGCTGGCCGCCGCCCACGCCGCCCGCCGCCGCCCGCCGCCCGCCGTCGCCGCCGCCCTACGCCTGCAGCCCAGCAGTGAGTACCCTCCCCCTCCCCTGCGCACGCGCACGCCGCCGCCAAGGCGCTGGCCGCCGCCCACGCCGCCCGCCGCCCGCCGTCGCCGCCGCCCTACGCCTGCAGCCCAGCAGTGAGTACCCTCCCCCTCCCCTGCGCACGCGCACGCCGCCGCCAAGGCGCTGGCCGCCGCCCACGCCGCCCGCCGCCGCCCGCCGCCCGCCGTCGCCGCCGCCCTACGCCTGCAGCCCAGCAGTGAGTACCCTCCCCCTCCCCTGCGCACGCGCACGCCGCCGCCAAGGCGCTGGCCGCCGCCCACGCCGCCCGCCGCCGCCCGCCGCCCGCCGTCGCCGCCGCCCTACGCCTGCAGCCCAGCAGTGAGTACCCTCCCCCTCCCCTGCGCACGCGCACGCCGCCGCCAAGGCGCTGGCCGCCGCCCACGCCGCCCGCCGCCCGCCGTCGCCGCCGCCCTACGCCTGCAGCCCAGCAGTGAGTACCCTCCCCCTCCCCTGCGCACGCGCACGCCGCCGCCAAGGCGCTGGCCGCCGCCCACGCCGCCCGCCGCCGCCCGCCGCCCGCCGTCGCCGCCGCCCTACGCCTGCAGCCCAGCAGTGAGTACCCTCCCCCTCCCCTGCGCACGCGCACGCCGCCGCCAAGGCGCTGGCCGCCGCCCACGCCGCCCGCCGCCCGCCGTCGCCGCCGCCCTACGCCTGCAGCCCAGCAGTGAGTACCCTCCCCCTCCCCTGCGCACGCGCACGCCGCCGCCAAGGCGCTGGCCGCCGCCCACGCCGCCCGCCGCCGCCCGCCGCCCGCCGTCGCCGCCGCCCTACGCCTGCAGCCCAGCAGTGAGTACCCTCCCCCTCCCCTGCGCACGCGCACGCCGCCGCCAAGGCGCTGGCCGCCGCCCACGCCGCCCGCCGCCGCCCGCCGCCCGCCGTCGCCGCCGCCCTACGCCTGCAGCCCAGCAGTGAGTACCCTCCCCCTCCCCTGCGCACGCGCACGCCGCCGCCAAGGCGCTGGCCGCCGCCCACGCCGCCCGCCGCCGCCCGCCGCCCGCCGTCGCCGCCGCCCTACGCCTGCAGCCCAGCAGTGAGTACCCTCCCCCTCCCCTGCGCACGCGCACGCCGCCGCCAAGGCGCTGGCCGCCGCCCACGCCGCCCGCCGCCGCCCGCCGCCCGCCGTCGCCGCCGCCCTACGCCTGCAGCCCAGCAGTGAGTACCCTCCCCCTCCCCTGCGCACGCGCACGCCGCCGCCAAGGCGCTGGCCGCCGCCCACGCCGCCCGCCGCCGCCCGCCGCCCGCCGTCGCCGCCGCCCTACGCCTGCAGCCCAGCAGTGAGTACCCTCCCCCTCCCCTGCGCACGCGCACGCCGCCGCCAAGGCGCTGGCCGCCGCCCACGCCGCCCGCCGCCGCCCGCCGCCCGCCGTCGCCGCCGCCCTACGCCTGCAGCCCAGCAGCGAGTACCCTCCCCTAGGCTACAAACTTGACGGTCGCGGTTAAAATGCTTAAGGTGGGGGGGGGGGGGGGGCATTAGAGCTATGTAATGCTGTTATTTTACGAGTATTACTTCTAAACAAAATCTATTTATATAAAACTACAACAGTATTACCTTTAGCAAATTACCTCTGGTATTAATTGAAACACTTATTGGTTCCTGCTAGTAACGCTAGTGTGTGGAGCCTCTTCAAAATAGTGGCGTGCACACCTTACACGATGATAAAATAAGCACTGCATACCCGGCCTACTACGTCTTAACAAAATAAAATACTGATCCCTGTATTGCTTTTATAGTTAAGTTTTTTAAAACTTAGATACTGCATATCCTACCTATAATTGTTGCACACGCCTCTGCTTAAGTATAATCAAAATAAGAGACACTTGACCAAAACATTCTTCAAATTAGTTAGTGATGTGTGCTAAGAAACAAAAATACCAAAAATCATTTTAACAAGCACCTTTTTCTATTACTATATTCTAATTGAGAGTAAAAAAAACAATACAATTCTCTCACGTCTCTCTTCTTTAAAAAACAAATTTGATATTACCAAATACAACTCAACTCCCTAAGTGATGCTAAATACATAGCCAATATACGCTAATATGCAGCACAACACGAAACAATAAATAACATTACCAATATACCGGTCAATAACCTCACCAGCTGTTAGGTTCAATGACCCTAATTGACTAATGTCAATCCATACAATCGTGCATAAAGACAATGATGAAACACATGCGATGTGCATTCGACTGAATGTCAGTGTTGATACACGCATGCTGCCTTCCTACTGACGTCTTTAAATCATTTTTTTGATATACAGAGTGAAAATTTTAATCGTCTGAAACTTACTGCAGGATATTTTAAGCATATCAAGCTGAAATTTATTAGATAGTAGTTCCATGAACTTTCATGATTTCATTTTAAAAACTATTCTTTTGATTAACACATTATTTTGAAAAAGAAATGTGGACAAATACACATGACAAATTCAAAATGTATATCTGCTACCCCATAGTATTATTGATGATTCTACTGCTAAAATTAATCTCTTTGTGTATATGAGCAATAATAAAATTTAGAAAAAGTAAAATATTTAAACGCAACCTATAGCAGCTGTTAATATGTGTATGGCAAAGAAGTTAATATTTTATTCACGATTTTAATGCGAGTTTCATAGCAAAAGATTTGTTAATGAGCAGTAAAATGAAAATTTGTGTTATACTCCTAAACTAGTAATAATTTTCAGCATGATTTCAAATTTCATTCCACATAATTGTCTATGTTTATAATACTTCCCTATTAGCTCAATTTCACAAATAGTTACTTTGTATTAATGTATAAACTTTATATTTCTTCCCAGACCTGCCTGCGGATGTAACGTCGCCGGCTGACTACTACAGCGCCCTACTGGAGCTAGTGAAGGGGGTCCTGGACGGCAACACCGAGCCCTCCGCCTTCGAAGACGCCGCCCGAGAGATGCTGGGCATCAAGGCTTACCCAGCCTACACGCTGGATAAGCTGGTGTCGATAGCCGTTCGTCAGGTAAATAAATAGTTTGTTATTATTTCTATGCCTTGTCGCTTGAGGCCGGTATAGAGTTATCATGGAATCGGCACAGTGTCATGAGTACGACTTCTCTCTCGTTTTAAAACGTTGTTCAACAAATTCCATTTCGTTATTTAAACTTGAAACCGCAACATCATGCATATTGGTCACGGTGCTTTGTCCAATTAAGCTACCGAAACATTCAAATTTTAAGTATATTTTTATGGCTGTAAGCCAGCGAGGTTTTATTAAATAAATATGTGCTATGTAATGAGACGTTTGGGACGAAACTATTCAGTCGCTCGCCGTTCCTTCTCGCGTTTTGACACCTTATTACAAGTCCGGTCTTACCAACAAGTACGGTCGGCTAAGAAAGTGGTTTATCTCCCCAAGGTTAAAAAGTCATTCACTCGTCAGAGAATAATAGGGTTGATTTTCCCATGAAAATATATTGTGCCGGCTAATAATACTAAAACGTCATAGTTATCGTTATTTTACTGACACATAGGATTTTGTCAAAACTGGTACATCACTTTCTTGGCCATTTCGATTTGTAACCTTGAAACATTTGTCGCCCTTGTCCACATTTAGGTTATAAGAATAGTGTATTGGTTATACCTAATTTAATATGAACAATATAGTGTTTAATCTATTTATCTATCTTTAAATTGTTTGTCAACGCGCCCGGCATGCGAGGAGATGCGGGTTCGAGTCCCGCCTGAGACATAATTTTTCAAGTTTGAATACTGATATTAAAATTGCAATTTAATTGCTTACAATATCATATAAAGTGTTCGTCAACTATTCAAATAATATATCCGGAAATTCGTGAGCTGTATTCGTCATCGTCCGGTACTGAGGCTAGTCCCGCCCCCCCCCCCCCCCCCCCAGCTGCAGCACTGCGTGTCGGAGCCGTGGTCGCTGCGCTGCGCGGAGCTGTGCGCGCGCGACGGCATGCGCGGCCCGCCGCAGTACGTGCGCCGCGCCGCGCGCTACCTGCGCCGCGACCACAACGCCTTCCTCGTCAAAGTGGTGAGCGCCGCCGCCGCACGTGGCTCGATGCAATAATACGGGTTAAACTATGAAATTGCCGTTTTGTATGGACGAAATCGAGATGTCATTTTTACATACTAACAATTTTTTGGATTTTTTAAAAACGCCTGAACAGTTTTCGATGTAATTAAAGGTGAAAGTTAGATGGTTATAAAGCTAAGCATTATACACCGTGAAATTTTAGTGGTTGTTTTCCCGCAACTGAACGATTTACCTTTAGTAGTACCATCGAATCGTGCGAGTTATTTTTTGAAAAGAAAGATATCGTTGTTCTCAACTAATCAAAAAAATAATCATCAACTCAAAAGCGTGAGATACGATAGTATCTTTATAAAATATGACGTGTTTGGATACTGCTTGCCGCACGAAATCAATGTTCAAAGCAAAAGAAGCTCTACTCACTAAGTAATATAGCATAAACTGCACCGCGCGAGAGGCAATGACCCCGACCGGTGACCGGCTGCGGCGCGGCTGGTACCGTTGGTTCGAGGTTGCTTTCTAGTTTCGTTTATCACAATCTTAAAACTGCTATTTTTTTATTTAAATAAAAAAAAAACTGCACAAATCTATAGTACTACTAAGATAGAATCATTTTACTGCGGGAAAACAACCACTAAAATTTCACGGTGTAGTATTTAAATTTCTGAAAATCAAAGTATATAATACAAATATCCTTAATTGAAACAAGAAGGTCAGCTAACACATTTTAAGGGGTCTTTTCAACGACTTCTTTTGAAATAATAGGCACTAGTATTGCATTTTTTTTTAGTCAAAAGTTACTTTATTTAGTTTTTGATACCATACAAAAAGAATTACGCAATAATACGACTATACTTAAAGAGATATAAACAAAATAAAAAGTGGGAAAATAGTCGGCAATTTCATACTTTAACCCCTATTACCTTCCTTCCTCTAGATGCAATACTACACACGTGACACAGTATACCTTCCTTCCTCTTGATGTGATAATACACACGTAACACATAATACCTTCCTTCCTCTTGATGTAATACTACACACGTGACACAGTATACCTTCCTTCCTCTTGATGTGATAATACACACGTAACACATAATACCTTCCTTCCTCTTGATGTAATACTACACACGTGACACATAATACCTTCCTTCCTCTTGATGTGATAATACACACGTGACACAGAATACCTTCCTTCCTCTTGATGTGATAATACACACGTGACACAGAATACCTTCCTTCCTCTTGATGTGATAATACACACGTGACACAGAATACCTTCCTTCCTCTTGATGTGATAATACACACGTGACACAGAATACCTTCCTTCTTCTTGATGTGATAATACACACGTGACACAGTATACCTTCCTTCCTCTTGATGTGATAATACACACGTGACACAGAATACCTTCCTTCCTCTTGATGTGATAATACACACGTGACACATAATACCTTCCTTCCTCTTGATGTGATAATACACACGTGACACAGAATACGTTCCTTCCTCTTGATGTGATAATACACACGTGTCCGATACTTGTATGAGTAGTGCGAAATAAATCATCAAAGCGAGTGGTCGTTTTGCATTCACATCCGTGCCCCTCATACAAAATTGAACCTTAACGTACTGTACATAATGGCCATTACGAGCCGGATAAGTTGTGGGCACGGCTAGACTATTCGGCTGCGCGAATACAATAGGAAGCCGCATTCCTTAGATAAGACGGGACCCTTCTTGCATTGATTGAACAGTTGTTTACGAACTTGTAAATTATACGTTAGGAATAAAATAACTTAGTTACAATTGACGTGTTTAAGTGTTATAAGGTGAACATTAACGTGAAAAATGACTGTACCGACTGCGGAACAATCTAAGTTTTTATCTACTTTAGAAGATGTGGCCGGAATACTACATAAAGCTCAAACAAACATCAAGAAATGTCCAAAAACAAGATTAACAGAAGGTTATGTGAAAACTAGATTGAAGTCTGTCGAAGATGATTGGAACATATTCAAACATGCGCATAATAACCTCACTATGATCACACCGCGCGATCAACGGGGGACATTTCCATATTTTCTAAATGAAGTGTATTATGAAGTTGAAGACCTGTATCATTGCATACGAGCGGATTTGACTGATCTTTTGTCAAAATTGGTAAATCAACAGCGGTTAAGTGATGCTGCAAACATGTCAACATCTAGTACGCAATGTGATCAACAACCGTTCGCCAAGCTACCTATAATACAGTTACCTACATTTACGGGAAAATATGAAGATTGGCCTACATATCAAGATCTGTTCCTAGCACTTGTACACAACACGTCAATAAGCGATGTACAAAAACTACATTATTTAAAAACTAGTGTCTCTGGTGAAGCTGAAATGTTATTACGAAATATACAAACAACGGGAAGTAACTACACACAAGCATGGGATATCCTGAGAGGACGTTTCGGCAATAGAAGAATGATAGTTAGTTCGATATTAAAGAGACTGTTTGCACAGAAGAAAGTTATTCATCAGTCGGCAAGTCAAATCAAAACCTTGCTTGATACTACTGCGGAATGTATAACTAGTCTAAATAATTTACAAATAAATACCGATTCTTGGGATCCAGTAATAGTATTTCTGGTGGGACAGAAGTTGGATACAGAGTCGCTAAAAGACTGGGAACAACAAGCACATAAAGATAACTTCGATGAACTATCTACATGGCCTGAAATGAAGAAATTTCTCGAGTCAAAATTCCGCACATTAGAACTCGTAGCTCCGATCACAACAGCCACTACAAAAGATAAATCGTCAACACAAAGATCGTTTCATATTACGTCACAAGGTAGTGAATATGATGAGATTCAGTCAGCACATTCGAGTATCAATTCACAACAAACATGTACCTATTGCAACGAGGTCGGCCACTACATCTTCAGCTGTAAAGAATTTGCTAAACAACCAGTAGACAAAAGACACGAATTTGTTAAGAAGAAAAACTTATGCTTCAACTGTTTAGTCCCCAATCACAACGTGTACAAATGTAGATCGAAAACATCGTGCAGAGTCTGTCAAAGAAGACATCACTCGCTATTACACCAAACTAAAGACACAAATCAAGAAGATAACTCACAACCAGAACAGAATATTACAACTGCACACTTCTCCAATGAACAACCTGGTCATAAAGTGTTATTAGCAACAGCACAAGTCGTGGTAACTGCGAGTAATGGTAACATACACCGGCTTCGTGCTTTAATCGACCAAGGTTCAGAGGCTTCATTTGTTTCTGCAAGAGTTGTTGAACTGTTGGGCCTGAAAAGGACTAGTATCAACGGTGCGGTCTCTGGAGTAGGAGAAGGAACAAAGATACCAATCAAACACTTAGTTGACCTGTCAATCAAGTCTCAATACAATGAAAAGGAAACCATACAAGTGAAGGCTTATGTTTTAAAGGCAATATCTACAAGCCTTCCCTCGAAGAACATTGTGATTGACCGGCCAGAGCTCCAAACACTACAATTAGCTGACCCTAGCTACCATACGCCTGGTAAAATTGACATGTTGCTTGGCGCAGACATCTTTTGCAAGATTATTGAAGAAGGGCTAGTTAAAATGTCATATGGGATTGTGGCTCAGAAGACAAGTCTAGGGTGGATACTCTCAGGTCAACAGCACAACAATAAAAATTATCACAATTTAATATCACTACATATTACAAGCATGGTCACAGAAGATAATGATTTACTAAGAAGGTTCTGGGAAATAGAAACAGATTTGTACAAAAAGAAGAAAATACTAACAAAAGAAGAGGAGAAATGTGAAGAGATATACAAACAAACAACTCGAAGAGAAGATACTGGAAGATACGTCGTACAACTACCGCTAAAACAAAGCATTGAAGAAACAGTAAAATTATGTGGAGATACGAAACAACAAGCAACAAATAGATTCAAGAGCTTAGAAAAGAAATTTCAAACCAACAAACAGTTTAAAGAAGATTATGCGAAGGTCATGAATGAATACAAAGAGATGGGTCATATGAAGAAATCTGAAACAAAAGATGACAAACACTCAATTTATCTTCCTCATCATGCAGTAGTACGCGAAGACAAGGAGACTAGTAAAGTCAGAGTAGTTTATGATGCGTCTGCACAAGGTTCTAATGGACATTCTTTAAATAACACCATGATGGTAGGACCTGTGCTACAACCTGATTTACGAAGCCTTATCATAGCGTGGCGCAAGAATAAAATATGCATAGTTGGAGACATTGAGAAGATGTATCGCATGATAAACATGACAGAAGAACACACAAGTTTACAACGCATACTTTGGCGAGATGACCCTGAAATAGAACTTGAATGTTATGATTTAACAACAGTAACTTTTGGCACGGCAGCAGCTCCATTTTTGGCCGTGAGAACTTTACATCAACTTGCTGATGATGAAGCACAACAATATCCAGAATCTGCAGCTTTAATCAAAACATCTTTTTATATGGATGATCTAATGGCTGGAAATGAAACCATAGAAGGAACAATACAAATGTGTGAACAAATTAAAACTATACTAAACAAGGGGGGATTTAACATGCAAAAATGGTCAAGTAATTCTGATGAAGTTTTAAAACATATACAAGGAGAAAGATGTACACAAGATAAAATAGAAATAAAGCTTGATAAAATTATAAAGATTCTCGGCCTGACATGGGATAGAAAAGATGATACATTCAAAGTCACAGTCGACTTACCTAAGATGAGAGATCCTATAACGAAGAGGTCCATACTGTCTGATGTTGCTCGTCTGTTTGACCCGTTCGGATGGTTATCACCAGTCGTAATCGCTGCTAAAGTTCTGATCCAAAGATTATGGTTATGTAGTCTGGGCTGGGATGATGAGTTGCCATCTGAATTGAGTGAAGAATGGATTGCATATAGGCAAGAGTTAGTACATTTACAAGGCATTGCAATACCAAGATGGTTTAAAACTACTACTATGAATCGCAAAGAAATACAACTACACGGCTTTGCAGATGCGTCTACTCAGGCGTACGCAGCTGTTGCTTACCTTAGAGTTATTGAAGCTGATGAAGTACACGTGATGATGATTGCCTCCCGTACTAAGGTTGCTCCTCTGAAACAAATATCTATACCCAAATTAGAACTATGCGCTGCTGCAATGCTAGCTGAACTCATCAATGATTTAATGGAAATCCTGAAAGTCACAAAAGATCAAATTTACTTATGGACTGATTCAATGGTTGTGTTGGCGTGGCTACAATCTCAACCCAATCGCTGGCGAACATTTGTAGCCAACAGAGTAGCAGACATTATTCGTGTACTAGATAACAGCCAATGGAGACACGTTCAGTCCGCCGATAACCCTGCAGACATCGCTACAAGAGGCGTTAAAGCATGTGATCTGGCAGCTCTAGAGAGTTGGTGGGCTGGACCACAATGGCTAAAGCAAGACAATCTAGATTTTCAAAGAAAGGTCATTCAACCTACTGAATTAGAATTGAAGAGTTCATTTCACAACACATTAGAAGAGAAACAAGAGAAACCAATTTGGGAAAGATTTTCAACAATGTTAAGAATGAAAAGAGTTCTGGCATATTGCAGAAGAATGATGAAACCGAAAGAGACAGAACACAGAGAGAAAAATCTATCATCTAATGAAATGGAAAGAGTTGTAGAAAATTGCATACAATACTATCAAAATTTAATTTATAGAAAAGAAGTTGAAGAGTTAACAAAAGATGGAAAGGTTAATAAAAGAAGCTCCCTGATCACGCTTTCACCGTTCTTAGATGAGAAGGGCTTGATAAGAGTGGGAGGAAGATTACAAAATGCTTCTTTAGCGGAAAGTACTAAACATCCTATAATTATACCTAACCACCAACATATCACAAAATTACTAGTGGGAGAAGCTCACATGAAAACGTTGCACGGCGGTATACAATTGATGATGGCGTACTTGAGAAGCAAGTACTGGATTATTGGTCTAAAATCAGCTGTTAGGAAATGTATACATACCTGTAAAACCTGCATCATAGATAAAGCTAAAGTAAAACATCAATTCATGGGACAATTACCTGGTGTAAGAGTCAACCCACATCGAGCATTTATAAACAGTGGTGTTGATTATGCCGGACCTGTATTAATCAGAACATCTAAAGGACGAGGTCACCATGCTACAAAGGGATATATATGCTTATTTGTCTGTATGGCTACGCGTGCTATCCACCTAGAGGCTGTGACAGATCTTACTTCTCAAGCGTTTATGGCAGCATTTAAAAGATTTGTGGCGCGCAGAGGCCAATGCATGCATTTGTGGAGTGATAATGGCACAAACTTTGTGGGCGCTGCCAAAGAATTAAAACAGCTTTTCCAGAAGGGAAAGAATAACTTGGCAGCAGAAGTAGCAGAGCTCTTAGCCAATGATGGCACCACATGGCACTTTATACCACCAAAAATGCCAACCTGTGGTGGTTTATGGGAAAGTGGGGTCCAATCAGCTAAAAGGCACCTCATTAGAGTGAACAAGGACACAAAGCTGACCTACGAAGAGATGATCACTCTTTTGGCTCAGATCGAGGCCTGCCTTAACTCTCGACCACTTTGCCAAATTGATAACAGTACTACAGAAACAGCACTAACTCCGGGCCATTTCCTTGTGGGCGAGTCTCTAATAAATGTACCTGATGTAAATTATGAACACCAAAATACCAATTTATTAACCAGATGGCAAATGGTTCAGAAGATGACTCAAGAGTTTTGGCGTCGTTGGAAGGCAGAATACCTCCACACATTACAACAGAGATATAAATGGCAAGTCCCTATTTCATCACCAACTGTGGGAGATATAGTGGTCATTAAGGATGAAGATACACCACCTACAAAATGGTTACTTGGTAAAATCAAATATTTGCATCCTGGAACAGATAACCTTGTAAGAGTCGTCACAGTACAGTGCAAGGGTAACCAAGAACTGAAGAGACCACTATCCAAGTTAATACCGCTGCCTAAAGACGTTGATTACGAGTGAGCTATGGTGGGCGGTTTTGTTGTGTGAATAATTGTTATTTACAGTAAAAATTCAAGTAAATTTAATTGCAGTGAAGTGTGTGATATGTTTGTGCTATGTACGTACTCGTAAGTGTGAATTACATTGTGTTGAGTGAGTGAAATACATTGTGTTGAATAAGTGAAATACATAAGAAAACTGTTTTTGGAAATATGTAAGTTACAGTCCATTGCATGAATCCTATTGTGAATTTAACTTAAAAACTATTGTTTTTGGTGGGCGGTATGTCCGATACTTGTATGAGTAGTGCGAAATAAATCATCAAAGCGAGTGGTCGTTTTGCATTCACATCCGTGCCCCTCATACAAAATTGAACCTTAACGTACTGTACAACACGTGACACAGAATACCTTCCTTCCTCTAGATGCAATACTACACACGGGACACATAATACCTTCCTTCCTCTTGATGTAATACTACACACGTGACACAGAATACCTTCCTTCCTCTTGATGTGATAATACACACGTGACACAGAATACCTTCCTTCCTCTTGATGTGATAATACACACGTGACACATAATACCTTCCTTCCTCTTGATGTGATAATACACACGTGACACAGAATACCTTCCTTCCTCTTGATGTAATACTACACACGTGGCACAAAATACCTTCCTTCCTCTGGTGCCTCTCCAACTAGTGAAGGTTGGCAGTCAGCTCCGCATATCTAACTCGACCTCTTGCTAGATAGAAAAGCTCTGAGGCACTGGTCACATAATACAGCGACAGACGAAAAACATAATAACCTCACAACCTCACACGACATAAAGTGACAACAAGGCGGACGATTTATAGCAAAAGGCACACACATAAAACGACGACCTCCGTGTCGGAGTGGCGTACACACCGGTTTTCTAGGTGTCGCCTACTCCGAGGTCCCGGGTTCGATTCCCGGACAGGTTTATGTAGAAAAAAATTGTTTTTCTACATTCTTTTGGGTCTGGGTGTATGTGGTACCTTCATTTTTTCTGGTACCTTCGTTTTTTTCTGATTTCCAAAATACGAGTGCTCTAATTAGTTACGCAAATTGGGATCAGAACAATGGATGTGATGTTGTCCACATTTATTAATTTACATAATACATCTCACACGGCATAAAGCGACAGACAAGACATAACCCACGACACTGCTTTGGAAAGTACGTTAAGCCTTTGATCTCGACTGTCGCAAGATGGAAGTCGTAAAAATAAGTCACGTCAAGACTGTGATAGGCGCCACACGCATCTAACGACACGACATATCTCAATGATACAACACTACATACACTTGACTCTTTTTTTTATTTTGCAAACATTGAGTATTTATAAAACTTCACCTATTAATTTTCAAAGAATAATGTAACATTATTCTTTTGTAATAATCAGTACCTTTTTTGCTGAAACAAAGAACCTTGAGTTATTTCTATTGAAAAACACACATTTTACATTAATTTCTCTCCCCCAGTATGGCGGGGATGAGTGCCGCGTGACGTTCGAGCTCCTGGAGGGCCCGGGGGAGGGCAGGACGTCCCCCTCCCAGCACAACAACGACAACAGCCGTCTCTCGCCCACCAACCAGGTATATTAAACAGCGTGATTTAATATTTTTCTATGGTGTTTTACTTGAAACGTGCTTAGATTCACCATCGCCTTAGTTGACAATTCTATTCTCCCTATTTTTTGATATGGGAGAGGATCAGAATACCGGCTGAGGCAGACAGATTAAACACAAGTAAAATGTCATCATAGATATACACTATTATTGTAATTGCTGAAACATTAATAATCTCATTATTTATATGTATGTATGTATGAAATGTGTTTGTGATGTGTGAACATTGGTGTCAATTTTGAGATGACATTGAGAAGATATTCAAGGCATTAGAGAGTGTTTAGTAAGTGTTCTGTCAGCCCTGCAAGTAGTATAAATCGGTATGTCGATTTATAAAAAAGGATTTACTGCAACTTAATTTTACATATCAGTATATAAACTTGAAAAATTTTGTCTCAGGCGGGACTCGAACCCGCATCTCCTCGCATGCCGGTTTGAGTCCCGCCTGAGACTGAAATAAGTTTATATACTGATATTATAAGTGCAATTAAGTTGCTAAAATATCAAATAAAGTTAATTTTACATTTCATCGTAAATAGTATTTTACCTTCCTCTGATGTTTTGTGGATACCACATACACTCAGACCTAGCACAAATTAGAATTGTAGTTCTTTTACCTGTTCGGGCATCGAACCTGGGTCATCGGAACTGACCGACTACGGAGGTCTTCAAAGGAGCCAAAACACAGCACAAATAATGTGGTTAAAATATAGAAAATATGTTTTGGATATCTCAGAATTGATACAAATGTATTTATCATAATATTTTAACATTTGACATGTGAAAATAACACTAGGAAATAAGCTTGTATAAAGTTTTAATTAATATGGAATTGTTATTTATGAAAAAATCATGTTGTTAATATGTTTCTATAAATATTGTTTTCTATTGTTTGTGCGGGATGTTAATGGTAGGACGAATTTCATTACTAAACTATTTAGAATTGATTTGAATATAATTTGAAAGGTAATATTCTTGAGGGTTGATTTGATTTGATTTTTGAATACAATATTCTTGACAGTAAAAACGTATTGTACTCATTTTCTTTCCTATATCTATGATTTTTTGATTATTATTAGGTAGCTGTATAGTTTGCGCGGCGAAACATGGGCTTTGCATTCGTGTTACTGTATAAATAAATCGTCAATGTCAATCAATACACACATCGAGAGCAGACAACGGCAGGTCAACCTACCCAAAAAGTTAAAGGTTGACATCAATATCAATTGAGAAAATAGTGGTAGGTTTACGTGCTGTTGTCGTAAGTCGGAATGTTATTTTCTTTTTTTACCACTCCCCGTCTTTTCCTCTGGGAGGCGACTAAAGGAATACTGCCAGATGAAGACGTGCCAGTCGTCATCCGGCAGCGTCTTCATACTACCATTGGCCAAATTGCGATCGCCAACCCGCTTGCCAAGCGTGGCGATTATAACCGAATCCTTATGGAGAGGCCTGTGTCAAGCAGTGACCGATAAAGGCCGATGGTATTGAAGAGATTTTTCTTTGTCATGTTCCGAACCAACGCTTCGGTAGATTTTGTTGCACGAAAATGTTATTATAACTAAGTTAACCTTGTAATAAGTAGAAAAAGTCTCATTCTACATAACAAATGATTCTAATAAAAATAAACGTACACGAATGCAAAGCTACTGTTTCGCCGAACCTATGCCTGAACATTTATTACGTCTTCGATGTTTTTGATTTGAATCCGATTTCTGATGATATTTTTATTAGCTTGAATGACTTTCGTGGCCACAAATTGTGCTTGGAGAATACACAGAATTGAATTGATGCCATAGTAACTAATTGGAGATATTACAAGCTCGTGTTAATAAAATAATAAGACAGTTTTTAAAACTGTATTTAATTTATATGCAACGACTTTTATTTAAATATCAATATTTTAGTAGTTTGTATGAAGCATTTACTTACAATACAGGTAAGACATATTATGGTGTTATATCAGAAGTTGCTGTTTTACTTTTAAGCAAAGGGTTTCGGCTCCGATTCCCGGTTAGACCCCTATTTAAAAAAGTTAATGAAGCAACACATTATCCCGCGATTTCACCATTTCCCCATAAACTATACGCGTCGATGAGTATGTTTGCTTTTGATATAGCTGTTGATATAACAACCTGTGTATTTTGACTGTGTTATCATTCATAACATTATGGCATTGAATTAAGTTGATTCTCCATACTCCTGATTTGTAGCCACGGAAGCATAGGTAGTATTAGTTTGTTTCAAACGACCTGGCGCTATTGAAACAAAAGTTTGAAATATGAAAGAATTTGCATGATCAGCTTCATACATAATGTGTAGTAAGTTATCCGGATTCTTATAGAAATTTAGGCGCATTTTCATTTCATTTTAGTAAGTAAACGAAAGAATTATCCGGATTCTTATGGACATTAGGACGCATTTTCATTTAATTTCCAATAAAATTAAAGAATTTTTGACAAAATAAAGACACTTCTCCGTTAGCCAGTAGCGCTGTAACAGAATTGAGGTCCATTTTAGAAAATAAAAGAGTATGATGTGTACAAAGAATGAAGTTTTTTAAAAATATTGTAACTTGTAGAGTAAAAATAGATATTTACTTGAAAATGCAGTTCCTTGAACAAAAAATGTCGACAGCTTTAGATGGAACTCGAACCCACAACTTTTTTCTTACCAAGGGACTGCTCTTTCTATTTATTCAATGAATTTTATTTCCAATTTATTTCAATATTTGTTGGATTTATAATTAATATTTGTTGGAGGTACAAGACAGAAATGTATAATGAAGCTTTAAAAGCTTGCACCATAAAGTTTTGAATAAATTCGTGACACAAATACAGTCTTCGTAACCCAATGGTTAGAGCCATAGACATAGTATATCTATGTCTATGGTTAGAGCAGAGCAGCCCGGTAAACAGACGGTTGTGGGTTCGAGTCCCACTTAGGTAATCGAAATATTAATTCAAGGAATTAAATTATTTAAGACTAACAATTTCATAACTTGAAAATATTTTATGTAAATGGTATTCACTTACTTCGTTTTGTAACGCTTGAAGTGTCATGTAGTTGGGTTCCTCAGCATGCAGTAATTGATCAATGAAAATGCGCCGACATTCGTTCTCACAAATTTTAAATGCTTAAAACTTAATGAAAACAATAATCTACTAAAAAATAACAGGATAACTTACTATATTATCACCATTATGATACACGATAGGACGAAATATTAGGTCATTAAATAATTTTACCTGATGCCTAGATAAATATCCCATTCCTTATATCAAAAATTATATCTATATCAATATCAATTGATGTGGTGAGGTTTGGATTCAAACTTCAACCCGAATTTGAAGTTCCTGATTAAATAAAAAAATTTCGGGAAGTATAAATTTTCTCTAAAAGTTTTTTAAATATCGTATTCTAATTATTCTATGAACACTCGTACTTTCAATTTGAAAAAAATCTATTACTGAATTTCGTACCGGTTTATTTAACAGTGAAGCATGAAAATTATATTTAAAATATATTTATCAAACTAGAACCAGATCTGCACGATGAGATATGTTCTAAATTAGGTGGAAAATTATTTGATGGTAAAGTTTTTGTCCAATAGCGTATCTACTACATTTTTGTGCTGATTCTACTGCTTAAATATTACAAAAAGTAATATTATTATTTGATTACATTTAAATTTTGATAACTTGATTTCTACTTTAGTAACAAGTGTTTTAGTATTTATTACATTTGGAAATTTTCTAATCCTTGTAAATGTTTTTGTACATAGCAGTAGAGTCATCCTCTAAAAGGCATTTAACAAAACACATTGATATTTTAATAAAGAATATTTGAAAACAGTTTAGTTAAACTTTAGATAAACAGTTATCTTCCACTAACGCCAGCTCGTTCGAAACAAGCTAAGGTTCGGTATCCATCGAAGCGAAGAGAGTAGAACTAAATCTATGTCGTCTCTGTACTTAAGCACTCCATTGCCATTCATACCAAACCATCTCATCTCCGCTTCGATATCAACCGAACCTGCCTCACAAACCGTATATGAACATCCTATCCCGTTCCAGCGTACGGCGGTTCCGCCGCGCGGCGAGGCGGTGGCGCGGGCGGCGGCCTGGTCGCTGTACGCGGAGCGCTTCGCCCGCTCGGACGCGCCGCCCGCCCCCGCCGCCGCCCCCGCCCCCGCCCGCACCAACAAGCCCGTGTTCCTCGCCCGGAACGCGCGCCGCTGCGGCGGCTACACGCACAACGTGGCGCCCGGGGCCCTGGCGCCCGACCGGCCCCACCAGCGCCGGAAGCCGCCCCGGCTCCACGACCACTCGGAGTGCCACCTCAGCAGCGACCTGAGGCTGCTCTCCTTCCGCCCCCTGAGGCTGTATAGAGCGGGGGCGTTGTCCTCGGCGAGGGACACGCACCAGCGGCTGCACTCGTCCCGCCGGGAGAAGCTCAGGGCGTGGCTACGGACGCACGCGACCACACCGCCCCCCGGGACGCGTTAGTACTAAAGTCGTAGTCACGTGTGATTCTGAGAAGGTTGTCGCTGATGAGTGGGGGTCGAGAAACACCGAGTCGCTGTGAATTATTATTTTTTAATATGCAACGGCTTCATTTTTACTAGCTTAAATTTGACGTCAAACCCGTGATCGTTTTAGCAGCTCAAAAACGTATCAGTAATTTTATGCAAGGCCCAAAACCAGTCTCGATTTTTTGATAATGTATTACTTAATTTCTTACTATGTTAAATGAAGTTTGAAATTATATAATAAGTCTATTATTGTAATAGGAATATCTGTGATTTTTTAAGGTAGTAATTTTACAGAAATAAATCGCGGAAAATGCTATTGCATTGTTACGACTTCGTAGTAATTAATGAACATTTCACTGATTACAATAGTCTTCTCAGTCTAGCAACTGGTTTTAGGCTCTGCATTAAAATTATTCATATAAATAATACCTTCACTGATCAACATGGGAACGCATAATAATTTTATTAATACACCAGTCACTTCAACTAGCGACAAACAAATAGAATTCAATGCTATGAAGCAATAATGTGTTGAGTCTCGTACTTTAAGTAATCTGTCGCGTGAGATCTGTGTTTTAAAACTTTACAGAGTATTTAAAATACGGATTGTTGATACAGACTGTTCAAATAAGGATATGATAACCTCGAATTTGATTTTACGGTCACTGATCGTATTGGCCAGTCGATTTAGCAGTCGCGGGTATGGAACCGAGCCTGGTACTCACTGTATTACTGATTTTATCGAGCTACGAGTGATTTTTTGTATTACATTTTAGTATTCAACTAACAACCAACGGGCGCTCGCTTCCAAGATACTTTAAACCATAATAGCTTTAGAGTACATATTTGCTTGATCTACTGTTGTGATAAAAATCTCTTCATTTTAACCCACAACAGTATCATAGACTTGTCCAATTGAAGTTTCTTTTATATAATTGACACTCTTAATGGCAGGCGAGTTTGCGTTCGCAGTTTAGCCAATGTCGCAGAGAAGATTTTACCCCGTCTTCTTGAGATGTATTCCTAATTTCCTATAGTCGACATAGGACGAGAATGGTTGGATATATTAGGCTAACAACAATTACAGTACTATAGCCTAGCACAAGACAAACCGCTATTAAACAAAAAACACGGTAAACTGAACACTCTGCTCGAGCTAAAATGTTATTTCAGTCCGTACTAGGTTTTATTGACCTCGTGTCAGCTGACTGGCCGCGTTTTAGGGGCCAGAATAGCAAAAAACTTCCCGCCACTGCTAATATTTTAAATTGTATATTGGACAGTACATTGTTATTGTCTTTTTCGTTATTTTAACAAACATTACTTTGTTATTTTGTCTAATAGTTAAATTATTTTTGTTTCTGTAGTGAAGCAGTATGTGTATAAGTACAGAGGCTATTTTTAATTACAACGTGTTTTTGTTGATTTCAGACGTAGGAACAAACTTTGAGAAAGGTCCTTACAAAATTAACTGACTTTTGTCTGAAAACTGGCAATATGAATGCATAATTGGCCTGCATGTAATTTTTTTACTGACAGCTAACTCCTACAGGATCATAAAAGGCCGCCGGCGGTCGCGATAACAATTGATTTTAATTGTGTCTGGAATAACATACAATCGATAGCTAAACTTATACAGGATTTATTGTTATCACGCTTAAAGACGTGGACCGTCCTGTAAAGTATCAAATAAATGTTGTATTTTTTTAAAATCGTTTATTGGTTGTTGTATGACTTTTGGTTTTCTCATAAAAACAACTTTGAACTTTAATAATTCATAACAAGATGTTCATTTCAAAAACAAGATTCGTACACATTCATGTTTAATGTGCGATGTGTATAAATTCCTTTTGACAAAGATGTTGGTTTTCTGAACACTTCTGAAATCAAACAAAACATGATGTTATGTATCTAGCCAGCGCTTGTTTGAATAAATTAATGTTATATTGATCTCTCTAATGTAGTGACATATATGTATGTCGTGTTTTATGCTGTCCAAAATTGTTTGAGATTATTTTTACTTTTAAACACAGAAAAATTCTTAGTTTTCTTTTCTATGACTTTCTTTCTTTCTTTTTTATTTCAATCTGTCGGCTGGCCACCTATGTTTGTTTGTAAATAGATCTCGTTCGCGCCGTCTTACATTGTTGTAAATATAGTTGAAGCGGCGCGAGTAAACAATTTTGTTAATTTGTAAAATGACTTGTCAGAAGAAATAAATATTATTATATTTATAAGTCTGTTGTTTGATTTTTTATACCCTTTACGATGTATACGATATTGCTAATACAAAACCTTCTAAAATCGTCAGTCAAATAAAATAATAGATCTCATATTTTGAAAATAATATTAAGTTAAAAGAAAAATTCATTACTTTTAAAAAGGCTGCCCGGGATAACAGTCGATATTCAGTTTTACATTTCGACTCTTAATGAAGATGTATATTTTGATTTTTAAGTAATAATTCATATATCGGTAATATCTAAAGACAGAGTCTGCTTACGGTGTTTGCGTCTGTGCATGTTGTGTAAAAAAAATATAAATTTCAGCATTGTTTTCGACAAAATCTATAGACTTACTGAAACTCAGGTTCTCTACCAGGATTATTAATTTAATTTATATTATGGAAGCCAGATTAACTTAATTTAGTGTACAATATATTTTGTCACTGTTTTTGAAATCAAGGGTACCGTTAATTTAAATACCTATGTATGGATTTTGCTCACGACTTCGTCCGCGTGGATTTCAGAGGGAAACCTTCACATAACAAATCTATAAAGCTCTTAAATTGTAAATTAGATTTGGATATAGGGAGATAGGTCCTTACTACCCACACTGACTTACAGCATAATATAAAATGTTTGAACATAAATAATATTATGTCTTCCTGTTAGATAAGCAGTCGTTCGGTTAGCGAAAGATTGTGCAACAATGCGCCAGTCCAAAAAGTTGTGGCTCTACCAGTCTAGTAGTAGGTATCAATACTGTAATAACCTGCCAAGTGCGAGTCGGACTCGCACACGAAGGGTTCCGTACCAAAAAGTAAAAAAAAACTGGTTTGTTGTATGGGAGCCCGCCTTAAATATTTATTTTATATTGTTTTTGGTATTTGTTGTTATTGCGGCAACAGAAATACCTACATAATTTGTGAAAATTTCAACTGCCTAGTTATCGCGTCTCTTGAGATACAACCTGGTGACAGAGCGACGGACAGACGTACAGACAGCGAAGTCTTAGTAATAGGGTACGGAACCCTAAAAAGTATATTAAGTCTGTAATCATCCGGCTGCAGGAAAAGGTCTCCATCAAGCAATGATGGATAGATACAGCAGGCATAATCATCACACTTGCCAAATGAGGGTCGGTAATCACAAACCCGAGCAATGTTCGAGAAAATCAACTTGGATAAATAAACTGCTTATAAAATCTGTGGATCTGATTTAGACCAAGGACGATCTTCGGTACTAACTAGTCCTTGGTTGGGCTACGATTTGTAATACTATATAATTTTAGTACCGTAATAAGCCAAGACTTTTAGTTCCTGGTTTAAACAAGTTAGGTACCTACGTTTTTGTAATAAGTAAGAGGGTAATATTTAACAAAACTTAAGTAGGTACCTACCTATAAAATAGACTGGCTAGCAACATCTTAATGTTACATCAATGTAGATGTAAAATTAACAGTAATGTGTGAAATAGTCTCGAAGGCTGCAGCATGAATATGCATGTATCTGTAAAAATGGTTGACTTTTTTTTGGCACAATGTCGCCTATGTTTGTTAGAGGTCATCATCAGAAGAACCATGTCAAAGTACTTTACTGTCCATTCCCCTTTGAAATCGCGCACAGAAACTGTTTAACTTCACTTGACGACGACGACATAGTATAAGATGTACGATTTATGATGCTAAGATAACATAAAAGGCTCGTTTCCCCCCGCTGCTCCCACTTAGTTTAGTAAAATATACTGATAAGAAAAATAAGGTACCTACTTACACATATTTTAACGTTAACGGGAAAAAACGCGATCTTAACCGCCTTTAAAAGTACCTAGTTAAGTTTTGTAATTAAATACTAGAGTTGCCTATCGATAGTCTATCGATATTAGCGATAGTATCGATACTATTGAAGACCAATATATTGCTTCGGAACAATACTATCGATAGTATCGATATTACAAATACACTAATACTATTGATGAGTAGCAATACTATCGATAGTGTCGAAACTATTACACCATAATACTATCGATAGTATCGATAGTATTGAAGACCAATATATTGCTTCGGAACAATACTATCGATAGTATCGATATTACAAATACACTAATACTATTGATGAGTAGCAATACTATCGATAGTGTCGAAACTATTACACCATAATAGTATCGATAGTATTGATCGATTCCATACTAGCGATACTATCAATAGCACTATCTACTATACTATCACTAGAGGGTATTGCGCCACCCGCATTCTAGGACCTTCTCCAGATCTCCGATGTGCGGGATGTGTGGACCGAAGGACCAACCCTGGGATTCGCAGCGCTGTGAAAACAGAAATTCGATCTCATCATTTTAATTTAGTTTATTGTCATACAAACTAAAATTTTGTGATTCCGAAAGGGTGCGTCTCATGTGATATACAATCATTTGATATAATCAAACTTTAATAACGATCACTTTACATGATAATCATTTGTTACAATAACACATGATATAATTTTGTTTGACATAACGATTACTTTACATAACATACAGTTTATTTAATGCTATTTAGTATAACATTCATAACAAATAAAACATTTTGAAATAAAACTCATTTTATATATCGTTCAGTTGTTATAAAATTTGTTTGTTATACGCATCATTTCGTATATCTATTATTTAAGATAAAAACGTTTGAAATATTGATTAAAAAAAATAACCGTACTAACTGTCATACATTGCTAAAATTAAGAATTTGGTTGAATCCCGACTCGCCGTGGTCTTTCCGCCGTGGTACTTGTCTGCCCTACACTAGAGTGCAATTTAAAAGCCGGAGGCGCGGAGGGAGTGCAGTCCTCGCTCGCAGTAATGGAGCTCGGGCACCCGGGCGAGCTGTAGCGGCTGAGGCTGGTCGCCAGAGGCGACCAGCAAGCCGAAGCTGCGGAAGCGAGTGTGGGTGCCAGAGATTTGTTACGCAAGGGCGGAAGGACTACACTTCCCGCAGCGCCGGAGAAGAGCAAAACAAATGCATGCATGCATGCATGCTTGCTTGCCTGCATGCATGCTGCTTACTTGCATGCATGCTGCTTGCCTGCATGATTGCATGCATGCCAGCTTGCATACACGATGATTGCCTGTAAGTATGCTGCTTGCCTGGATGCATGCTTGCTTGCCTGCTTACGTGCATGCATACCTCCTTGCCTGCGTATTTATGGCATTTCATACTCTTAAAGATTCGGAATCTGCCCTATTTGGTATCTTTAAATTCTGCATTCTGACACCTTTGCATCAAGAAATCATTATCTGTTTTAAAATTTATATAAAAAGAGTGTTATCGTAAATGAACGTTATACTAAATGTTATCATACTAAATAAAATTATTTGTTTTTAGCATTATATCATGTGAATGTTATATTAAACGGTTATTACGCTAAATGATTTTAGACCAATTCTTACTTATACGTTTAAAAATTATGTAATTTAAATTTATTCTTTCTATCATTATATTAAAAAAGTGTTATATTAAACAAAATTATATTATTTGATTGTATATGTTTTGATATTTATACGATATGTTGTTATCTTAGCTGTTATCTTGTTTTTTCAACAAACTAATTAACTAATTAAATAATTATTGAGGATTGGCAGCATATGGTCGGAAATAAAAAAGTTTTTATTTTATACGGAACACACTAATGAATTGCTACCAGGAGTAGCAGATAGGAGTAAATTTATCTATGATTTATGAGGTTATTGACTCGCGCAGCTGATGGAACATTGTGGAAATTTCGATAAATTCGTAACGATGTTTTCAAAAAACTTCGATATAAGTTTTTTCCGAAACCATGACAGCTAGAACAAAAGGGACAGCGCCAGTTATTTCAGTTTCATTCACTTTCTATGGCGTTTCAGGCGTTACTAGTTTTTTTGAAATACCTTGTATATTACACATTCCGAAATGCATGAACACATATTTTCAAAAATTATGATATCTGTGACTTTACCATAGCATTTATGGTTTCGGCTTGAAGTAAGTACCATTTACTTCACGCTGTATAAATACTTAAACAAAAAATATGAACAGTAGGTAGGTACTTAAGTACCTCCTACTACATCAAATAATATTGTTAAGATTCCAAAGTAGTTAATAATAGCTATAAAAGTACTTGTTTTTGTAGAAAGAAACAAAGAAGGCATCACAAAAAGTTGTTAATATTTCCTGAATTGTGAAAGAATACCATATAAGGTTTGAGGAATGTATTTCTACACCGTTCATGGTAATCGCAATGTATGAACATGCAGTAACATCGTAAAAACAAAAATATATTTTAGGCTAGTCCTAAAAACAAAACACAGAGTAGTTGCATGTCATATCATAATGAAGTTAATAATCATGACATGGATGGATCAGTATGTTCACGATATTTTAAACTTAGTTTATTAATTTAATAACAAACAAGAAATGTTACCGTTGTTTCCACAATGTGAAAACACAGCCATCTCGCAAGTATCATTAGATGAAGGAGCTACCAGTATCAACAAATTAATGTTAGGCTGACACTAGACTTCCCTTTCATCTTTCACTTATAGTGCTAGAAAATCATAGAAATTGACTATATTTCTAAGTTTCGGGACAACAGCTTTGGGCTAGTATCCCTTTTCGCTCTGAGCCTGCTGTTCTTACCTATATTGTGGCATCAGTCGCTTCCGTAAACACGAACATTCTTGTGAATGTTTGAAGTGAAAGTAAAAATCCTTGATTTGGAGTTCTGACGGTAACGATGCAAGGGCGAAACCTGCGAGTCGGCAAGCGTAGCTTGAGGCACCCTCAGAATATGAGATGTCGGCAATGATATTATAAAAGTACTTTTTAAATAGCATTGGATGTATGTATACGGACGATGATCGTGTTTCTTTTCCCAAACTCCCAAATAAAACTGTACGAAAATATTTTAGGACTCCTTTTATTAAAAAAATATTTACGTTTTTGGCCGTTAGAATAAACTTCAAACTAATACCTGGTTAATTTACTGTTAATTAAAAACTAACTAAAGGATACAAAAATCAAAAAGTACTTTACTGATTTTTTTAATTTAACCTATCCTATGAAATAAGTCACCAATTTTGAGTCGGTGCCAAACAAGAAATCACAGGCAGTAATCATGCACCGACTCTAAATCGATGGCTTTTTCATTCTTTTCGTCGGTTTTTTTTTTAGGTTGGTTGCAATTTCATACACGGTTTTTATTAAAAAAATGTTTGCACACTGAAAACAAATGGGTCTACTGATATAAAAAGACATTTTGAAAATCTATTGGCCAATTTTTTTTGCAACCTTACAACGAATACGAAATTTCTACCATTAGACCCGGAATTCACCGGTGAGGAAAGAAGTTTTTCGGATGTCCACCGATCGCAGAAGGAAATTAAAGGAAATAGTTATGTATATTAACAGCAGAGCTGCTATCGGGCCAGTTAGGTATCGGACGGCAGAGGAGAGAAGAAGAGAGGTGTGTTTTATTCCAATAGTATTAGAGCAGACTTCACTTTCACTGTCATTCGTATGACTTGATTTTCTCAAACTGTCACTTAGATTTGGCGAATACGCAAAGGGCAAAGGATATTTCCACCTTTGTACTTAAGTTCAGAACGAAAGAAAAATCAAACCTGTATTTTTGCCACGATGTTTTCCAACAGACTTGCGTTTTCGTAAAAGCACACAGTACCTACACTAGTAAACGCTGAACTAAATAAATTTTAGTAAGTATTGCTGATTTGTGCGGTTTGAGGGTAGTCCTACAATCTACCTTAAACTTGAATTGAATAAAAATGTTTGGATACACGATTCATTTATTATTTGACTCTTAGGTACCTACCTACTCAAACCGTGGCTTCAAAGTAATCATGACATTTGGCCATCATTTCGCACTAGGTAGGTACTTATTAATGGTATACTTACCAAAGCGATGAATTATTTGGAGAATATCACAGGTATTCTTATTAAATAAAAAGGTTATTACTAAATTAGAAAATGGCTATGAAATTAAATGCAATGATTTCAAATTCATTCTGTGTAGGTATAGGTACCTATTCTACTCAGAATTTTATCTTCTTTCATTTGATTTTGATACCTACTCGTCATCATGACTAACTTTTTTAGTAGTAGTAGATGGTACCTTCCCCCTTAGAGTATTAATATAGGTATAGAATGCTAGTATTGCAATTTTGCCCTTGTGCGGAACGAAAGCAGCTGTCCTTTAGATTTTTAGATTTTTTGTAAGATGTTGTAGCGGTCTAATAGTGATGTGCATCGCGGAACGTCGCAGGAGACGAATTGACATTCGGATATGTAATACTGAACAATTTGAGCGGATTTTTAAAATCACCCCTATTTTAAAGGTGTGCTATATTGTTATTGTTTGTATTATATAAAACAAACTGCATTTCACAATAGCCATTACTTCAACATTGGTAAAATATATAGGTAATGCAAACAGATACCTACTTATACGTATTTGGCATTAATAGGTAAGGTAGGAGCGTAGGTGTTTTAAATAAGTAAAACTCAAGATCTGGTGTAAATTATTTATTTCACCAAGTTACAATCAAAAATATCTGTTGATTATATTATATAATAATCTATATTAATGTTACAAAGCTAAAGAGTTTGTTTGTTAGTTGCAAATTTTATTTAAAGTAAAATTTTTGTAGATTACTGCCCTTTAAAGAGTGTAGAGTTTAATGTTTTGCCTTTTTGATTTATTTAGCGTTGTTTTTCAAATAAGATACTTAATTCTAATATCAACATACTTCTGAATAATTGCACGTATCAAATGTACCAAATGATTGCTACATGGTGGTTGGTCAAATATTCCCTCGATCGAGAGTTATTCCAGACACAATTGAAATCAACTGTTATCGTGGCACCCGAGTGCCTCCTGGGGTTTGAGGGATTAAGTGTTCATGTAAACTTTTAAAAATATCTTATCCTAAAAACATTTTCAAGGTTTTCGTAACTGCAGTTAGTGCCATCATAATATTGCCATTCTTTTTTGGTGAAATGTTTTCTTTAATAACTAGCTCGGCTTGCATGCAAATATTTATAACATCATTCGATGGATATATTCGACCACCCCTATCTTTCAATACTATAAATTTATGAACATGATGTTTTTCTTTGAAGACTATTGCGCCTTGACATTTCTGACAAACCATTTTTTTGAGAAAATATCTGACAAAATAACCAGTTATGTAAGAATGTTTGGATGGTTCGGAAAGGAATGACATGTTTGGATGGTTCGGAAAGGAAACTTTCAGTTCATCATATCATCATATATCATCAAAATCAACAACATATTTGTCAATATTATGTATCAGTTTTATCATTATTATATATCTTTTATATTTTCTAAAGGAAAGCAATTTTCTTTAACAGTTTTTCTTAATTGCATATGAGTCAAAAGTTTTCTATAGGTATATAGCTTTAAACTGCTGTGATGGGTTGTTGTTAAATACTCCATGTGATCGTATTGCTGAAAAAAGCAACTCTATGTGGTCCTGGCTGACCTTATACATGGAAATAATTTTCTCTTGTTCAATTAGCCTTAAATATAAATCTTAAAAAACCCACCTTATTCCTACTCCCTTATAGTTTCTAATCATCTAATGTAGTCAAATTTATTAAATATTCTTATGTAGAGTCTAAAAATGCAAAATATTTGTCTTTGTTTTTTTCATTAATTGGCTGTTTATAATTATCTAGCTGTTGCCCGCGACTTCGTCCGCGTCAATTTCTGTTTTTAGCAGCGTAATTTTATATATCCCAAAGCCTTCCTCGGTAAATGGACTATCCAACACAAAAATAATTTTTCAAATCGAACCAGTACTTTCTGAGATTAGCGCGTTCAAACAAACAAACAAACAAACTCTTCAGCTTTATAATATTAAAGTATAGATGTCTGGGAACCTATGTGAATTGAAGATGTCAAATAAATAATTCAAAATTTGTGTGAATTCAACTGTTGCTGCCGAGTTTTCAAAGTTTGGCAAGTTGATGTCCTGGTCACAAAATTGCAAACTTTTTTCACAGCTAACTTTACCTTCATTTATAGGGTTCCGTACCCAAAGGGTAAAAACGGGACCCTATTACTAAGACTTCGCTGTCTGTCCGTCTGTCCGTCGCTCTGTCACCAGGCTGTATCTCAAGAGCCGTGATAGCTAGACAGTTGAAATTTTCACAAATTATGTATTTCTGTTACCGCAATAACAACAAATACTAAAAACAAAATAAAATAAATAAATATATCCCATACAACAAATTTGTTTTTGGGGTCTTTTTGGTACGGAACCCTTCGTGCGCGAATCCGACTCGCACTTGGCCGGTTATTTGATCTGTAGTGCTTCAAGCCCCAAGAGACAACCGGTTGTCTTGATAACAATTGATTTTAATTGTGTCTGGAGTAACCGATCGTTAAATACAACGTCGTGCCCACTTGTCAATTTATTAGCAAAATGAAAGGATTCCTCTACTTGTAAAGCATGTAAATCTTTATAGTATTGCCATTTTATGAAAACACCTACAGCATTTTTAAAAAGTTTTTTGCTCTCTAAAGTATTCCTTATTAATTTTATCATGTAGCACGGATCTAAAAAAATTTAAACTTGTTGACCTGTAGCAGGATGTAAAAATGTTGTCCTACATTTTTTAGGACTGTCAAAGTTACAGCCAAGCAATTTACACATTGCAATATTTGCAATATTTGATGGACAGCTATCAAATGTAATTGAAACAACTTCAACACCAGCGTCATGACAATTTTCCAAACACATGCTCACTAAATTTGCCTTTTGTTCTGCTGAAACTCCGTACGTGTTTTCCGCAAAGCTGTGTAAGCATTTCTGTCAATGACTTAACTTTTTTCTTTAATCGATTTCTTTGCGAATAAAGAGAATTGCAACGAAGCCGCCGACGTTTGGATATTTCTCTTAATCTTACAATTTCACTTTTAAGTTTACGTTTTCGCGGTGTATCACAATCCACAGGCGGAATAGTTAAATTTTCCTCGAATTCAGGTAACTCTTTTGTTTTACAAGTTGAATGCTTCTGTTTATGACTTACACGTATAGGACTTGTTGATTCCATCATATTTACTCCGCTTGATAACGCCACAGACTCTTCATCACTAGTAGTTACATCTTCCAGTTTCAACTCTGGTATTGCATCGTCAACCAGATTTCGCCGTCCAGACTTGGTTTCGAAAACGGAAAAAGCACTAAAATGTACGGAACAAACGAAACTTCGAATGTTGGGCTCCCAGTTGTGCCTCTTTATTGCAGTCACCCATTTATTTGCCATGTCAAGATTTTTAGGAAATCTGAAATATCATTAAACATCTTATTAAGTTATTACCAACGGCAAATATATTATAAATTATACTTTATTTGATATTTTAACAACTTAATTGCACTTATAATATCAGTATAGGTAAATATAAACTTGAAAAATTTTGTCTCCTCGCGAGGAGATGCGGGTTCGAGTCCCGCCTGAGACAACATTTTTCAAGTTTATATAAGTACTGATAATATTGTAAATTGTTTGACAAAATTAAAATTGTGTTCAGAATAAAACTACAAATATTCGGAATTAATGTGGTACCCATACAACACTATTCTAATGAAGGGAAAGAATGAAGCGGGGGATGCGGCACCACGTGCTTCGTTGACCCGCCCGCGCTCCTCCCGCAACACCCGTTTACGCCCGTGCTATTATTCTTTAAATCACTATTTTAGGCTTAAAATAATACTTACCGATGAAAAGAAATATCATTATTCTTTTTATTATGCTTCCGGGAATCATGTTTGCACTTCGGCACTGCACATTTCACCATGATTAATAAAAACTTTAATATTTATGGCGGGAGAAACAATCCGTACGCTTGACCTTTTGTGACTATAATGACGCTGGCCCGGCTGTTTTGCAACTCTGTTCTTAGGCGTGGTGCTTTCTTTCTTTCTTCTTTTTTTTATATCAAAAGGTAGCCTTTGTTACTCGGACTGTGATCAGTGTTATCGATTGATACCTTATTCACTCCCTTCCGTCCCTTGGAAAAAATTAACATGTGAAATGAACCAACGTGAATAACGCTTAGAAGGCTGTTACTATAGGATCAGAAAATAACTCTGAGCACTATGCCGTCATTTCTGAGCGGTACATCATCACCTATATGCTAATTTTAGAAGGGTTGCGACCCTTGGCTTTCGACCCCTGCGCTGGAAATAAGTACGGCGTTTACGGGTAAAGTATCTATGTATGTGTACAAAAGGAATTACACAAATGCCGTACAGTAATAAATGACCTATATTGCTTCTGCAATTATCGGCGAATTAAAATTTGGCACCGACTTCCGTCACCACCACTTTAGTACGGCACTAGGTTTTTTTAAAATTTATTTTGAATCATCTATACACTATAACAAAGCCGTAAATTAATAATTAGTAGTAATTCCACATTTGTACCTGAGAAATTCCATTCACTCACGTAGGTACTCACTTGTACCGCTCAGAAATGACGGCGTAGTGTGCTCAGAGTTATTTTCTGATATAGTAACAGCCTTCTTAGCATTATTCACGTTGGTTTATTTCACAGGTTTTGAAGTAGTTTTGTTTCCAAGGGCTTGTAGTCTAGTCGTCATCTCCTGCTCTGCTCGACAGACCCAAATAAAATACAGTCATAGTATATAAATATTTTATTGTAGACTTTAAACTCATAATCTTAACATCTGCGTCACCACACCATACGCGTTGGTCCCTTAACACTAACGAAATAAATTAACAAAAACAAAACAAAGCGTAGATATTGCAAAAACATACAAAAAATATAACAATGATAGCACACAATTGTTGATTTACATAAACGAGACACTACCGTTGGCGTTAGTGGAAGTATTAATACTATGGTAGGTAGTGTAGGCTTTTAAATTTATCTAGTTTTACTTTTATAGGCATAAGCCACTCCGCTACGGAGTTCGTCGTATGTAAACTAAGCTTTATTCATGTCGCAATGGCTCGATTTATTTATAAAAGGGCTTTAACTAGGCTGTATGAATTTTACTGGTATTGAAATTAGTATTGGCTGCATTAACATAGTTTGAGATTTATATTTTTTTAAAGTAAGTATTTTTTTTTTGGGGATACCTAATAAAGGGGAAAAAGGTATTTCTCCACAGGAAACAACATCTACATTTGTAGGCTATGCGTTACCTTTACTACAGTGTAAAATACTTGGACCTATAACAGTTTTATTAAGTACAGTTTTTGAGAATATTCTAAGGACTTTTACCTCTATCAATCTATTACAATAATTACTCTCTTTTGGCCTAATAGCGCTTTGAAACGGACAGACAAATTTTAACACTTTCAAAATAATAGATACGATATTCAGGCCATGACTTTTATTGGTATAATAGGCTGAAAAGATTTAACAGCACTTTGCTCTTTGATATGATTCAGACTTTTTTTAACACTAACAATTGAACTAGACGTGTGAAAATGATCTATTAAAAAGTTTCAATCCAATGCCAGATTAACATTCAGATAAGTTTACAAGCGCAAATAGCAAGTCACTTTATTGTTTGCAAACACGGCCCTTTACTAAAACACTACCCACGCACCCGTTGGACTAATTACTAGTCATAATGAGAAACGAGCTAAACCAACGGCTTGAAAGAACAAACATGTCACGTCACTCTACACATTTGTCAATAGCGTAGAAACAACATCAGACTGCTATTAATAAATTAGTCTAATTCAATGTCGAACACTTATGACAGCCAAAAAAAGGACAGTTAGTTAGTTTCTTAGCCGTCACTATTCGAGGCCTTGATTCTACGATCAGAGAACCTTAATTAAACTATAATACAGTGTAATATAATAGGCGTAAAGAAATGGCAGTATGCCAAGCCTCCATATCATTCGAGTTGCATGCTACAACCAGCATTCGAGGTTATAATCTAGGCACTTCTAAAGCGATCGTGTTAAACTCCGCGTGAGCTGTGTTAGGGACGTTTATGTTCGATCTGTTGTGACGCATGTGAGATTTGACCAAATCGGAATTCACCAGGGCCGCCATCAAACTCAATTCCCCGGCTAAAACAGTAGCACAAATCAGGGACGCAAGTCTCGCAGAGTTTTCAGCGGGGCGTACACCCGCGCCTTTGACTCCTAATATCTCCAAGCAGGCTCCTTGACCTGTCAAAACTGTCCCACCTCCAACTGTGCCAACTTCCAAAGAAGGCATGGTACAAGTAACGTACAAATCCTCTCCATGCTCACCACAAACTTCCATGCTCGTCGAGCAGTTGCTACTAGTGACGTTTTGAGCTGGGTCCTGGCCTGTAGCTATGAATATTGCCGTCACCATATTGGCTGCATGGGCGTTGTTGCCTCCGATGGATCCAGCCAATGCTGACCCGGAAAGATTTTTGATTTTGTTGCATCTAGCAAGAGTTTTGGCATCAGTTTTGAAGATGTTTCTCAAGCTTTCACATGTGATTGTCGTCTCACACACAACGCGCTTCCCTCGACCTTTGACCCAGTTGATAGCTGCAGCTTTCTTGTCAGAACAATAGTTTCCTGAGAGACTTATAACTTCCATGTCTGGGAAATATTTTTTGAGGAGTTTAAGAGCATTTTCGGCTCCTTTAGAGACCATGTTCATACCCATAGCATCTCCTGTTGTGGCTCTGAAGCGCAAGTAGAGAGTAGCTCCGTCAACACCTATGTGGACTTCCTGAAGTCGCGCAAATCGAGAGGTAGAATCGAAAGCTTCTTTGATTATAGCATAGTTGTCTTTGTTATCCATCCACTGACGGCATTCATGAGCCCGTACCACATTCGGAAGCCTTACCGCCGGCGCTCTGGTCATTCCTACATCTTCGACCACACTTGTCACTCCTCTAAGACCTATTGCTTTAGCCCCTCGGTTGGTTGACGCAACTAATGCACCTTCAGTGGTTGCCATCGGAATCATGTAAGGCTTCCCGTCAACATACAAAGGCCCGGCATACCCAACAGGCACTCCAATAAAGCCAATTACATTTTCGCAGCATGCGTTCAATACTTTGCTATAGTCATAGTTTAAATAAGGCAGTTGTTTAATCGCGTCATCGGTTTGGAACCTCGCAGCGATTACTCGTCTTCGTAAACGGACCCCTCTGAGAGGATCTCCAGTTACAGATTCTAGTTTATGCATAGGTATATGAGATTGCTCAACGAGCATAACCACTTCTTCGTCACTCAAAGAGGTACATGCCCCTTCAGATCTATATATTTCTAAACATTCAGCCATTGGACGTTTCTTAGCGTTCAATTTAGACGCGGAAGAACTAGGAGACAATGTAGGCCACAAATCCTCTTCTTCTACAGAAGTCGTCTCTTCAGTTTGCGTAGAAACTTCAGAGTTAGAATCGTCTCCGACAGAGAACATAGGCTTTCTGTTACTCAATGCATCTTCTTTCTCGTTATGAACCACCTCTTTCACTGTCATATCATTCATATCGATTACCCAGTTTCGCTGTTCTTCGAAAAATATAAATTTAATAATCAGAGCGCATAATAAAGTTGCAATAACTATGTAATCAGCGCTTACAGAGAACCATTTCACGTAAGAATGTAGGAGAACGTTGTCATGAGTCGACGGAGTCAAATTATCGCTTGGACCTTCGACGATTCCGTTGTCTATGCTCCAAGGCCATCGGCTTGTTAAATGAACACATAATAACCCAGCAGCCATGATCATTTTGACCCTCTGCACAACTGGGTTCGGCTTCATGTCAGTCTCCGAAAACGGACTATCTCTCGTCATATCTTTCCTTCCAGACGCAAAATCAGCCACTAGGGACAGACAGGCGGGGTAGAAAGTCACAAACACTAAATAATCTACCAGCAAAGCTAGGCACGCGAATGTACACATATGTTCTAATCTAGGAACTCCCGATAAAGCACCAACTCCCACTAATAGAACTGCAAGTAGCGTGTCCAGGGTTGCTGTAGGCCCCAAAAGCGCTAAGGCCCTCCCGACCCTCTTTCCTTGGTCTTCACCAGCGCACCAACCAGCTTTAGCCATTCTGGCGCCTCTGGCAACATCTGCTACCAGTAGAAATAAAAACGGAGCGTCCTTTATACTGGCCAGCTCACTCCAGAACAGTCCAGCTAGCGCTGAAGTGAAAATGAAACTGGCGAAGGTGGAGAACACGCCTGCTATGATTAAGAGGTACTTGGAAGCAATTTTTTGAAGATTTGACACTTGGTAATAAGCGTAGAGGAGTGCGGCGCATCGGACGAATGTCATGATTACTGCGTCGGCGGCTTGGTACTCCGCTTCGAGGCCTGGGCAGGCCCGTGCCCAGCCCGCACAGCGCTCGGGCCTGGTTCCTGGGCCATGTCTCTCGACGCTGGCTGCACAGGCCAGCAAGGCGAGGGTGGCTACGATGACCTCCCACTGATGTTTGGCGCAGAACTCGCCATGGGCACCCCAGACTTTCATAGTCTACTTGACAGCTGCTGAACAGCTTATATCTGTTGACAATGAAAGTGAGAGTTAGTTAAGTTGCAAAATTATTCTAATTGCGTAGACGATTGTTGCAAGGTGTCAGTGTTAAAAGAAAGTTGTAATTAGCAACTACAAGAACGTAAATGTAATTAGCAACTGCAAGATATTAGGAAAACCATATTCACAGTCACCACACGAGTATGATTTTGGCCAATACCAAAAAGTATAGCTACTACATTTTAACATATCGTCAAGGGCGTTAGCGATAAAAATAAACTTTTGCTATCTAGTTTCTTAGCAATCAAAGAATTAAACATCAATTGGTTCAGTCAGACAGGAATAAAACTTTGAGGTATTGTAATAATATTGTTCTATTCGTATCATTGCCCCGAACAGGGCACATTAATGGGTAGAATTATCAGACAACTTTTCTATACTTGAGATTAACCTTGAAGAACTGGTTTGGACGATTTCACACCAGTCCATGATTTTTCTCAACAGGTTTTGGGTACATAGCCAAATATGTGGGTTAATGGCATAGATATGCTTTTTGCCGAGTTCAAAAAGTAGGTGAGAAGTAAGTATTTAAACTAAATTTTAATATTCAGTCACTGCAAAAAAAAAACATAATATTAAGACGATTAATTTTAAAACATTATCTTCAGTCTCAATATGGTCGTTTTATTATTAGAAACGGCTTATATTTTTTTGTGTAGTAACGCTAAAAATGTCCTAATACTCGCTTTCGAATGTTATTATTTAAAATTACCACTGTGATAACTTAGATCTTGTTGAACATTTCGTGATTTTTATTGCTGCCTTAATCCCTCAACCTGCACCTGGGGCCTGGTGCCTCCTGGGGGAGGCACTCAGGTGCCACGATAACAATTGATTTCAATTGTGTCTGGAATAACTCACGATCGAGGGATTAAAATACAACAGCACCTCTTAATTAATTTTATCCCTTCGTTGCGAAAACTTTATTACGGAAACTCGGTCTTGAATTCTGCAATAAAATGCAAAAGAAGCGCAATCTAAGCACTTTTATTCATGACTTCCAATAAAATATCAGTACGAGACTATTTCCATACCAACTTTAAAATGTCCCTGGGGCCTTATTCAGCTATTTCAATTGCAGTTCGATCGTGATTAAATGGGGCGATTTTGACATTTAGCCCATACTAGAACTGTCAAAAACCTGCGATTTAATTACGATTGTGATACGATTTGGTTACGTGAATTAGGGGACTCAAATTACCTTTACACCCAATTTCATTGAAATTAGTTCAGCTTTTTCATCGTTCATACGTAAAACACACTTTCGCATTTATTATAATAGTGTAGATTTTATAAATTCTATTGAACAATTACTTATTGTTAGATTTTAATAAAGCTATTATTATTATTTTAATTACGTCAATTTTCAGTAAACAATACATGTTAAGAGTGGTCCATTCATACAACATCATTAAATTAATAGATGTATGTAAGTAATATCAATAAATCAGAAGTTATTAACATTTTATTATAAAACGTCATCGATATACAGGGTGTCCAGTAAGTACCACGACAAACTTAAAGAGGAGCAAGGTGTGTAAGGTCTTGAAAAACTATGACACTTTTACAGAGGTCATTTTTAAGCTGTTGCATAGCTTCTATCGCGGGCCTTGAGCGTGGAGACAGAATCCAGAAATTCCGTAACGAATATAACCTAACCTAACACTCGGGGCGAGGCACGATCGAACAACTTTGAATTTCCGAAATTTAAAAGAATTTAGAAGAAAATAAGGATTTTGACAGTATGGTCGCCTATGGTAACCATATCTGCCAAAATAACAGAAAAAAATAATTACAAAAGTCAAAATTAGAAAATACATAAAATTATAAAATTAAGCTATTGCATAGCTTTTATCGCGGGCCTTGAGTGTGGAGACCGAATCCAGAAATTCCGTAACGAAAATAACCTAACACCCCCAGTTTTATAATTGCATGAGTTGATAAAAAATGCTATGCAATAGCTTGACCGCAACAGTCTCCGAGTGCCACAAGTCTTTTTTTGTATGATAGCTTCCTATGATAGCGTCCTTAGCGCTCGCAGTTCGACCAATGATGGAGGGAAGACGCTGCTGCCAGTCTCCTTCTGGTAGTACTCCTTTAGTCGCCTCTTACGATACCCATTAAAGATCCCTGATGCCTTACTCTGTAACACGAAGCTCGTATTTATGGATGTATCTGTCTCTTTCAGATACTTTAAGACATCAGCACGAGTGCTAGAGACAGATGGATTCGAATATACAGACATTGTGTTGCGGAGTAAGGCGTCTGGGCCTGAATAATATTCATTTAACGTGCCAACTCTACAAGACACTTACCTATAACTTTTATATTTATAAGATTTATTAATCAAGAAATATTCTAGGATTTCGAATGATATTACACGGATTGGTCGCTTATTATTTTGGTTTATCCCGACGTTTCGTTATGGTAACAGCGTTCGGGGTCACGGGTAGAACGAACGCAGTAAATTACGTTAATTAGATACTCCTGTATTTCTTGTCATTTACTTACAGGAAATACAGGAGTATCTTAATTTGCCTACACTACAATTAAAATAGGTAGCTACAAGTACCTACTTTCTTTATGGCAACGTTTGAAGTTAAATTTGAAATATAGAAAAGACAATCATAATACGACAGTTTGACAGACAAGCAGGTTTCATTATACTTTGACCTTTATAATTAGAGAATTAATGAAGTATTTGCACAATAAACGTAATGTAAATAAATGTATAGACACCTCAGATATTGTAGAAAAACTAACATTGGGGAAGGAGAAGAGGTGTCTCTATTAAGCAATAGAAACCCTAACACAGTTGTTAAGTTTTTTTCTGCTTGTCTAAATCTTTGTACCCCCATCGCGCATAAAACTATAGCCTGGAATTGAATTGCATTGCATTTTTCGCCGATGTTTTGCTAACTGTTTAAATTCCACGCAAATGAAATCGAGTGCAAAACCTAGTCACAAAATAATAGAACTGTTTCGTTTGAAATATAAATGGTAATTAACATATATAATATTTATTTTGCTATAATTTGGTTATTGAATTGTGACTTTCTTTACTATTTTTACAATTAAAATACTACTAATGTATCATGAGTAAGTATTCAAATGTAATAATATCTCGTGAAACAGTGTTTTTAATGGTACAGAACGAAAAAAATGGGGAAATCTTGGTGAAAACTGCGCTTAGTTTGTAAGAAACCCGCGGTGGGCGACTCAAGACTCGCATTTGTTCGACTTTTAATTTTAGGTACGAGAAGAGGTCGTAAAGTTTGTATTTTGAATGTAAAATTAAATTTGGCTAAACAGCCAAAGCATGACCCATCTTTAATCGCGAATTTAGTGTTTTTATATGAAACTAATTAGGTAAGTAACCAAATAATTTATTTTAATCATCGTTCATTGACGTTAAGTTATTTTTAAATCAGTCTTAAAGTATGAGTCAAAATTGTCGCCGGATTTTTTTTTCATTACATTTTTTAACTGTTAGTCCAAATAGTTTTGAGGTCAAGTTAAAGGGCAATGTGTGAATGTGTGGCAATAAAATACATCTCCATTGACCATACGCACTATTAGCTATTAGCAAATGACCGTAACATTTCACGGACACCGTTGTGTAACATATCTGTCAATGGTTAACACGTTGGCAACACTTAAGTATAAAAAAATATATTTCTGTATGAAATCTTTACTTTTAAAAAGTTACTACGTATTTTATTATATTAGGGGTTAAAGTATGAAACTGCCGTTTTGTATGGACGAAATTGAGAAAAGTCATTTTTCCATACTAACAATTTTTTTGATTTTTTAAAAACGCCTGAACCGTTTTCGATGCAATTAAAGGTGAAAGTTAGATGGTTATAAAGCTACGCATTATAGTATATAAATTTCTGAAAATCAAAGTATATAATACAAATATACTTAATTGAAGCAAGAAGGTCAGCTGACACATTGTAAGGGGTCTTTTCAACGACTTCCTTTGAAGTAATAGGCACTAGTATTGCATTTTTTTTTAGTCAAAGGTTATTTTATTTAGTTTTTGATACAATACAAAAAGAATTACGCAATAATATGACTATACTTAAGAGCTATAAACAAAATAAAAAGTGAGAAAATAATCGGCAATTTCATACTTTTACCTCTATTATTATAGAATACTTTTAACATCTAGGCGAACTACGTGGCGGAGTGGCAAACACACAGGTTTTCAAAGTAATGTCGCTTGCTCCAACGTACCGGGTTCGATTCCCGGACGGGACATGTAATAAAAAGTTTTTTTAAAAAATTTCTCGGGTCTGGGAGTTTATGGTACCTTCGTTGTTTCTGATTACCACAATGCGAGTGCTTTAATTAGTTACTTAATTTGGGATCAGAACAATGTATGTGATGTTGTCTACCTTCATTTAGATATTTGAATTGACTCTTGACTACATACTTAACTATACGGTTAAGAGGAAGCCTAAGATGGAGCGAGCTTACCCAGAGGTACTGGTTCTCCCACACACCAGCGGAACACAGAGGCACTGTTTGGCGCTGGACTCCGGCAGGAGGGTGGTAGCATCCAGGCGGCCTCTTACGAAGCCTACCACCGCAGAGGGATCTGTTAGCCGTCATCATTGGTTAGAAAACCAAAGATGCCGTTGCCCAGGGTGGACCACTAGGAGGTAGATCCCACCACCCCTAATACTCTTACGGCCGGTCCCAATAATCTATCTGTTATGTAATTAAAATAGACTTGGATTCATCATAATATTTATTTATACAGTGACATTCTATTTTCTAACAATATGTACATCACCATGGTGATACATCATTTGGTAAAGAGAAGGCAAACAGACATATCAATCCTCTGCCGTGAATACTCTACATAAAAATAGGTATTGATCGGGCCTGTAGCATCTGGTCGACGTGACGCCGCACCACCCCTCTATTTTCTGTTTGGACTTCATAGTGCAACCTTCCAATGCGTCGAAGTACTTTACCAAATTCCCATTTTTCAGTTCCATAAGAGCGAACTTGAACTTGATCCCCTGGTGAGAAAAACTTGTTTACAGAAAAATCTACTTGGCGATTACTTGAAACTTTTCTTCGAAACATAACGTGAAGCTTCGTTCTGATATCTCGGCAAAACATTAGCTGGTATGGTGATTGACCTAAATTATTAGGGGTTTGTCTTAATTGAATCTTAATATCTCTCAATTTATCAGCTATATTTCCAGTCTGATTTTCCATGCATTTCAGTGACTTTTTAATGGTTTGAACGAATCTTTCTGCCTGGCCATTCGTGGCTGGATGGTATGGAGCTGAAGTGCGATGTGTGATTCCTGACTTCTTTAAGAACAATTCGAATTCTGCAGATACGAATTGACGTCCATTATCCGATATTAAAATATCCGGATGTCCAAATATGGCGAAAATGTCTTTCAGTTTATTAATACACAAGGCACTTGTAGTCGTCTATGTTGGTATCACTTCAACCCATTTTGTAAATGCGTCAACTATGATGAACAGTTGTTGACCACTAAATGGTCCAGCAAAGTCAACATGGACTCTCTGCCATGGTCCAGACGGTGTTTCCCAATGGTGTACTGATACTTTAGTAGGTTCTTTTTGATTTAATCTACATGTACGACAAGAGTTCACTTTATCTTCAATATCACGGTCGATATTTTTCCAGTATATAAAACTTCTAGCAAGTAACTTCATTTTCACTATTCCTGTATGTCCTGCGTGTAATTCATTAAGTGCCAGTTGACGTAATGATGTTGGAATCATAACACGGGTGCCTTTAAAAATAAAACCATCTTGTATGGTTAGCTCGTTATCTTGGTAGCCTAGTTCTTTGACTGAGCAACCAGTATTTAAGGCTTGAGACAGGGATCGTAATTCGGGGTCTTTTTCAGTTTCTGCAGCTATATTATCCGGATTGATGTTCAAGGTATGTATAATCCGAGATTGGTAAATAGAATTTCGGTCCACTCTGTTTTCTGGAGTTTTATCTACAGGAAATCTTGATAAATAATCGGCGTTGCTATTACTGTTCGAATTTCGGTATTCAATTGTATAATCGAATCCTGGCAGAAAATGTGCATAATGAAAAAGTCTCATTGTACTCAACGTGGGAAGGGTTTTCTGGGGATGAAAAATAGTAGTTAGTGGTTTGTGATCTGTGACAAGGGTAAATTTACGTCCATAGCAGTAGTGGAAAAATTTCTTTAATCCCCAATAAATAGCTGTTGCCTCCTTGTCAATTTGGCTGTAATTTTTCTCGCTTTTCGAAAGAGTTCTTGATGCAAAAGCGATCGGTCTTTCGGAACCATCTTTCAGTCTGTGGGACAACACTGCTCCTAAGCCATTTGGTGAAGCATCTGTGGCAAGCACAAGTGGTTTTTGTGGGTCGAAGTGTAAAAGTACGCTGTCGCTTAAAATTTCAGTTTTGATTTTCTTGAAGCTATTTTCACATGCATCTGACCACTGAAATTTGACTCCAGTTCTTAAAAGGTCATTCATAGGACTAGTTATTGTTGCAAGGTTCGGAATGAATTTGTTGTAGAAGTTTGCTATGCCAAGAAATGTGCGAAGTTCAGTAATGTTTGAAGGGCGTTCTGCATTGGCTATTGCTTTAGTTTTGTCTTTGTTTTTATGTAGTCCGTTTCTATCAATTGTATGTCCCAGATAGTTAATACTTCTTTGAAAAAAATTACACTTATCTTTATTAACGCGTAAGTTATTGGTCTCCAATCTATCCAACACCTTCTTAAGGCGATCTAAAACTTGTTCTTCATATGATCCTTGAATTATTATATCATCAAAAAAACATTTAACTCCTTCGATTCCTTGTAGGGTTCTGTCCATGAATTTTTGCCATAAATTTGGTGCTACTTTGACACCAAACATGAGTCTGTTTACTTTGTAAATTCCTTTATGTGTACTAAGTGTCTGCAGAAGGGCGCTTTCATCGTCCATTACCATATGAAGATACGCCTGGCTGATGTCAAGAGTACAAAACAATTCACCTCCGTTCATTTCAGTGAATATATCTTCAATTATCGGGATCGGGTATTGCTCATCTTTAATTACTCTATTCAATGTTACTTTGTAATCTGCGCATAATCGAATGCTGCCATTAGGTTTTACTACTGGTACAATTGGAGTACCCCATTCTGACTGGTCTATCTTTGTAATCACACCCAATGCACAAAGCCTTTCTATTTCTTCTTCCACTTTACTTTTGAGAGCGTAGGGTATTCTTCGGGGTTTTACAAATATTGGTTGTGTATGATCGTGTAAACTCAAATGGGCTTGATAGTTTGGAATTTTTCCTAAATCACTTTTGAATATAGTAGTAGAGTATTTTTCTAGTAATTTGTCAAGTTTTGGGTAGCATTCTGTTTGTACATGTTTAATATCAGCTAGTTCTAACTTTATTTCTTTCATCCAACTCCTTCCGAATATTGAATCTACGTTTTCGTTGATTATGTATAATTTGTTATAAAAAATTTGGTTTTTATATGTACATTTGACGTATACTACCCCCTCTGGTTTTATTATCTCGCCTGTATATGTTCGCATCTTGATGTCGGTTCGAAAAAGTTTCTTTTTAATGTTTAATTCTTTGAATTGCTTCAGTGACATGGTTGAAAGTGCTAACCCTGTATCGAATTCCATTAAAACTGGTTTGTTTTCAATGTGTAATGTGACCATGTATTTATCTGGTATTTCTGATTTGATGATATTAATGTCACAAATACTCTCATTGCTATCAGTAGGATCATCGACTTGATGTATATTTCGTTTCTGTTTATTTTGTAGACATACTCTACCCAAATGTCCTTTGCGCTTGCATCTATGACAGATAGTATTAACGCTACCACAATTATCAGCTCTATGGTCAGTTTTTCCACAGCGGTAACATTTTCCTTTAAGGTCGGATATCGAAGTAGGCGGATGAAATTTGTCATTTTTCGTTTCTAACTGGGTGTGAGTATTCGTAGTAGATACCTTGTGTATAGGGTCAGCAGTCCACGAAGATTGTTTTGTTCTAGATAAATGAAGGTTTCCTGATTTACTTGTTTCGATAGTTAATGCTAGTTTCTGTAGTTCACTGAATGTTGAAGGTTTTTCTTGTAAAAGCTTGGTCCGTATATCATCATCCCGTAAGCCTCTTATAAACTGCAAGCATAAGTAACTATCGGCAGTACATTTTTCGCAATTGTAGCATTTAAAATTGCAGTTGGTTGTCAACTTTTTTAGTTCTGATGCATATGTAGTTATATTTTCAGTATCATTTTGTAATCGTGAAATAAATTTATGTTGCTGCACCCATATGCTCGGTTTAGGATCTAAATATTCGTCTAGTATATCGGCTAGTTGTTGAAACGGCATACATAAAGGATTCTCCGGTGAGCAAAGATCATATAATCGTTCGTGTAGTTCAGGTGATAAAGAGGATAGTAAGATATATACTTTGGTTTGAGGATCATTGACATTATTAAGCAACAAGTGTAATTCGAATCGTTTGATGAAATTTTTGAATGACTCTTTCTATTGTAAGGGTATCAATTGTGTTTTAGGTATACCAGGTGCTGATCTGACATTTTCAAAGGTGGTCATACCCAGATGAATCATTGTAGGTGGCCGGAATCGTAATAATTTTAATTTAAGTTGAGTCGTTTGTTCTTCAAATTCAAATCTATAGTCAATTTCATTTTGTAGGTCATTATCGTTCTAGTTTCTTGTTCTATAATCGTTTGGCAATCTTTGAATTTCATCAAGTTTTCGTTCAAACTCTCTATACGTAATTTAATCTCGTCGTCAGAGATTTCAGTAAGTGTACTTACAGTATTTTGTAATTTTGTAAGATAGCCCCTCAAGGCTCCTCTGATTCGTTTTTGCTTGATTAAATCCATGGCCATCGTCGCCAATTGTTATGTAATTAAAATAGACTTGGATTCATCATAATATTTATTTATACAGTGACATTCTATTTTCTAACAATATGTACATCACCATGGTGATACATCATTTGGTAAAGAGAAGGCAAACAGACATATCAATATCTCTCTTCAGTTTTGGCATATCGGAGATAGAAAACATCTTCTGTCTTTGTTACAGTACATGGTACGGGTCTGTCTCTAATTTGGTGATGTGGTAGTATGTACGCATGATGAATGTATTAATATCATCGTCCCATCTCATGCGTACTCTGGGTTTACCAGCCTTAGTGGTCGCAGAAATAGTGGCTCGTGCCTCCTGCGAAACATCTTTGGTTGGTATAATTTTTTGACTTTGTAAAAGAGGATGTAGTGACCAGTTTCGATAGTTAATGCTAGTTTCTGTAGTTCACTGAATGTTGAAGGTTTTTCTTGTAAAAGCTTGGTCCGTATATCATCATCCCGTAAGCCTCTTATAAACTGCAAGCATAAGTAACTATCGGCAGTACATTTTTCGCAATTGTAGCATTTAAAATTGCAGTTGGTTGTCAACTTTTTTAGTTCTGATGCATATGTAGTTATATTTTCAGTATCATTTTGTAATCGTGAAATAAAACTTTGTAAAAGAGGATGTAGTGACCAGTATTGAAAAAGGAATGCTTAAATGGTTTGGACATGTTGAGAGGATGAATGAAAGCAGGTCGACTAAAAAGATATATATGGCGAGTATGAATGGAAATGTTGGAAGGGGAAGGCCTCGACGAACTTATCTTGATAAATTCGGGGAAGTTCTAAAGAAAGGTCAGGTCAAGAGTACCCTAAACCGGCGAGCGTGTATGAAAAGATTAATGAATGTGGATGATGCGAAAGTAGTCTGTATCAAATCAAATCAAATATATTTTATTTTGCTCAAAATGTGGTACATACAGATCTTAAATTTTAACAGTGTTTCACACAATTTACCAGAATCTGGCATGCAAACAATTTTTTATATACAATAATTACTAATTTTAACATCATATTTCTTTGAAAAAGGTTCATAGCAAGTGGAAAGATGTGGTCTCTGCCTACCCCTCCGGGAAAAAGGCGTGAGTGTATGTATGTATGTATTTTTTGACTATACGGTTTATTTGCAAATTGGGTGAACTCACATTTTTCTGGTTTCCCACTTTAGGTAGGTCCCCCGGCGAATGGCCGTCCACCTAATCCCCTTGCCACCGATGGCTCGTATGCTGTGGCGCCCAGCATCGGCTCCAGGCGCGCCCTGGCGATTGCCCCCAGGAAGCGGCAATGAATTTTTCGCCCATGTGGCTTAGATATTATACATACTAAGGTCGCATTTACCTAGAAAGCATACTTTGAGCCGAACCAGAAGTATAGAGACTGCCTGCGCTGGCAGATCGGCGTCGCGGTAATCAGCTTTCTACGTGAATGCCCCCTAACATGATAAAGCTTAAGAGTTTGTTTGTTTGGTTGAAAGCACTTACGCTCACCAAAAGTAGCGAAGATTTAATAAACAACGACAAGGATTTTTTTTTTATCCATTGCAAGCTTTATGGTTAACCATTGAACTTTAAAATCATATGTGACCCGGCGAAAGGTTGTGGGTTCGAGTCCCACCTCAGGCAGTCTAAATTGGCATAAAAAATTCCATGGTTTGACAGTGTTAAATGCTCATGACGAACAATCACATATGGTCCCTCCCTATACATATGTGTCTAGAAGAGTTGAACTATTTTACGACTCTTTTTTGACATGACTTTTATTTATTATTTTACATTCCCATTTTTACCCATGACAACTTACAGGCTTTTTAGTACTTATATTCTTTAAGAATAACTGCTGACAGAAAAAGATACACAGCTATAGTGATAATTAACTCCCCGAAGAAACCCTGGACAGTATAAATAAAGTACAATGTAGTAATAAAGTGTTTTTCTACATTTTCTTGTTGTTTCTGATTTCCAAAATATGAGTGCTTTAAATAGTTACTCAAATTAGGATCAGAACAATGTACCCACTTTTTTTTTCTTTTTGACATACCAAATGCACAGTAATTCTGGGTTGCATCGGTTGTCCTAAGCATGTTTTTCATTCAATAGAAATAGTTGTTTTATCCAAACAACAGATTAAATTCATCTAACATACAAATGTTCTTTAAATAATCATGTAGTATACATTGAGTCTCTCGTAAAACACACTATATTTACATCAATTAACATATAGTAGTTTGTAAAGAGCGGAATGATTAGATCACTGTCTAAAGTGCAAAAACAAATATGCCGAATGTTAAACAGACAGTTTAGAAATTTATTTTGGGACCCTCTTATGATAGGCCCTCCTGGAGGTCATACATTATTCGCTAGTACGAATATTTTGTTTCTTTGGGGATTGACAACTTTTATAACCAATCCACCCAAAACCATTTACCTGCCTATCAACCAATAAAACTTTATTGAGGGTAGAGTTCACCAACAGACGGTTAAAATTTAAACAACGTCTAAAATATTATTTGATATATTTTGTATGGGAGTTGTGTCAAATTAATCGTCAATCTATGTTTACCGGCTGTTTAAATATTGGTGAACTCGGGTCTTAGTGGCTTAAATAATATTCAAATAACCTCCGTAGTGGAGTGGCGTACACACCCGGTTTTCAAGGTGTCGCCTGCTCCGAGGACCCGGGTTCGATTCCCGGACGGGTCAATGTAGAAAAAACGTGTTTTTCTACATTTTCTCGGGTCTGGGTGTTTGTGGTACCTTCGTTGTTTCTAGTTTCCAAGATACGAATGCTTTTAATAGTTATTCAAATTGGGATCAGAACAATGTATGTGATGTTGTCCACATTTATTTATTTATTTATTTTAATTCCTGGATGTGTCAATGTAGAAATCACTTTCCCCCATGCCCTGTTTTTGGTGCCTTCTTTTGGTTTCAATCAAAACATTGTGTACTTTATTTTTTAATTTTAGTAGTCATTTATGCTACTTAAAAGCTATGGAGTTAAAAAAACATTAGTCACCCAATTTTTATGGTTAATAAAATTATTTGTAAACAAACCATAAAACACACGTAAGATAATGTTAACTGATTTAGAAAGTGGATAAGAAGGTCAAAAGGCGGTTCAATGGTTTACTGGGTCATTCACACAAACATTAACTATTCGATCTCCACAATCCTAATTTATTATTCCACGATAATCGTAACATACTCACGCACAACGGTAACTCAAGTGCAAGCATACTACTCCTTTATACGTATAGAAAATAAGAAAATTGCATTTAAAAAAAACACGCAATCCCTGACCTATACTAAGTATATATTTTTAAAATATCCACATAAATTACAAGCCTGTAAAGTACACTGGTATGTTCTCCTGAGCATTCACTACACAAACTGAAGATAGGAATCTCTTAGATTTAAATTTTCTACAATATATTCAAGGAAAACGGTAAGAGAAACTAACCACCAATTTCCCTTCTTTTTATATAAAAAAGTAGGCCAATTATTCTTACCAGTAGAAAAAATAAGCACCGAGATGCCGGAGGAAATCTGCTTAAGAATTTTGATTACGCACGGGACACTTTCGTGATGAGATAATCAGTTTTTTGTAAAAAATTAAACAAAATCAGTGGCACTGACATAACACACCTCTCGCCATTTTCGGGGTGACTGGCGGACTAAAAAATTATTCTACTATTACGACTTTATTCTACTTTACGACAACTGTCAAATTAAAAATGCTACCAGTTGTTAGAACGTATTGTTCTACCATTAGATTTGGTTTTTTAATCGTTTTTAGATTAACATTTATTAATTGGCTGAATAGATTGGGTTAACATAAGAGTAACATGCATAAATTTGGTCTGATGGTGCGATTCTGGTGCAACCTAGTTCTTTAAAATTTCGAGAAGTGTTTCTTATTAGATTCCAAAGAACATGCATAGTATAATTATTATACTATGCATGATAGGTTTCTAACCACATATTAAATTTAACGCATTATTAGGTTCTTTCATCTTAATATTGATACGATTAAAAATGGAAGTTATTTACCTCTAAATAACGTAGTTTCGTTGCATTGAACACCATAAGTGTTAAGTGTATAAGTGTAAAAATGCAACAAAAAAGTTTAAAATCCTATATGGAAGTTAGATTTGAAAACCCAGATATTACAAATCTGAATGTTTGTTTCGACCCGTATGCCGTCACAGAACAGCCAATCTATAGAAAGACCAATATGGCCGACAGCGTTTTCGTCGGTGTACGAAATTTGAACTTTTAAAACAAAGTTTTGTGGTTTTCTTAGTACTAAAAATAGAGGGATATATTTATTTTTCTTCTAATCAGGCAATAATTCATCATTTAAGATAGTTTAAATAAGAGTAAAGTAGCTTATTTTTAACCAGACCAATATAACGCAACTGACCAAGTCCTTTGGTGCACTTCACTGCTATTATAGTACAGTAATCATTTAAATGTTTTGTTACTAATTAAATTCATTGATATTCATTTTAATAAACGTAAAAAACCACTAGTGTTTGGTAGACATTTGATAAAGATCCTAAACCTTTTGAGTATATTTAACCGGTGTATAATCAGAAGCCAATAGAAACCAAAATATCCCTTAACCCCCAGGAGGCACGCGCGTGCCGCGATAACAATTGATTTCAATTGTGTCTGGAATAACTCACGATCGAGGGATTATTTCAAGCGCGCAGGTACACTATGCTACGTTAGTTAAAAAACAAAGGGTTTTGCTTGATTTTAAATAACTTTTAATAAATAGCTTGAACGACTAACGCATCTACAACGATTATTATCATTGCTGTAAATCTCGTATGAAGATTGGCACTATAATTGTTTGTTTCTAATGAGCTATCAAATATTTCACCTTTCCTAAAGCAATACCTTCTAAAAGACAATCTGCTTGTGTTTTTTGATTGTACTATTTCAACGGTGTCCGTTAATGCATTGTAGAACGATATAAAATACGGCATAACAATAGTTCTTCCAAACCAATACCAAAGTAAAGCAAAAAACAACGTCAGCAGTATCACTTGGCAAAACATGTAAAAGTAATACGGAAATATGATAGCGTTTGGAGTTGTAAGTCTCGTTATTTTGCAGACGACCCATTGTATTATCATCCAATATACCATACACTGGTTTGTGCCTGCACATAATGATACACAGCAATCCCAAAACCTTGCGCAAAGTATGTACGGAAAGCAAAAGACTTCCCACCAGTTATATCTAAAAACATCGTCGGTTTGTGCATGAAATCTTTCCCCTTCTACTTGGTCACATCGGAATTTTTCATTAAGTGGTGTCTTCTTCCTTTTCGGTGACATAGTTTAACAATTAATATATTTTAAAAACCGCGAAAATGATTACAAAAATAAATAATATGATGACATTACAGCTAGACAATGACTTACCTCTTTCTATTGTCGTGTCAACATCATACCATAGTAGGTAAATTTAAAAGGTTTTATTACACCCTAACATAATAAATAATAAACTTCGTCTATTCTAAGGGCGCATTCACGTAAAGAGCTGGCTACCGCGCAGGCAGTCTCTATACAAATTTGAGCTGAACTAAAAATAAAGAGACTGCCTGCGGTGGCAGATCGGCGCCGGTAGCTAGCTTTCTACGTGAATGCGCCCTAAGTTTAATAATAAATATTATTGATGTAATTTTTCCATGCTCACATACGATTCACGTACGACAATAATTGCTATGGCTCTTACTGCTGCTAAAAAGCAGCGACGTTACAGAGAAAAGCGCTAACTTAATCCCGAAAAGGTAGCAGAAGCTAAAAGAAAAGATTTACAGAGATATCATAAAAATAAACGCTTGGTAAAAGACCAGAATCCGTGTGAGCATCGATTATGCAAAATAAAAATGGCGAGTTGCGAATACCACAAGAAACAATCAACAAAGAGCTCTTCGAGTATCTGACAGGATTCCACGTGCGTTTTTACCAAGACCAGTTCAGATTTTATCTGCTTCTCAGCCATCGACTCCAATAGACCGAGGTAGGACAAAAGTTAAAAGAGATAGATCTAAACTATTTAGAGCAAATCTGAAATTCAAGAAACAGTTAGAGAATGCTATCAAGTAGCGGTAAAAGAAACTAAAAAGTTTAAAGGAGAGACGCATTATTACTGACATATTTATATTAACTAACAAATTCAGAATTTAAGTACAAATAATAGAAGACTGTTTGGATATTAATCAAGGCTATTTTCGAAAACACACACGTAAGCCACCTACAAACATACTAAAGGTTTAAGGCGGCGCTTCTACATATTGGGACGTGTAAAAGCGCCTCCTTGTAGAAATAAAACAGATTTTACTGGTTCTTGGGGGTTCCTGTTCTAAAAATTTATATACCTTATATATTTATATTTATTTACCTTGGCAAAGCTTTAAGCGAAGTATACAATGACTTCTTCTTCTTCCTAGCAACTGTCCCGTCTGGTGACGGGGTCTGCTTTCCGACTATTCTTCCTCCACTTTGCCCTATCCTGGACGTCGTCCTCGGTTAAGTCACAGCTTTCTAGGTCTTTCTTTATGACACTCAACCATCGCAGTTTTGGCCTTCCTCTTCGCCTTTGACCCGGTAGGTTTTGGTTGAGTGTTACATTGCCGATGTAGTCAGGTGGTCTCCTTTTCACGTGTCCAAACCATCGCAGCCGGTTTTCTTGTAATTTATCGGCGACGTCACGCACGCCGAGGCTACCGCGCACGTACTCGTTGCGGATCTTGTCGAGCCTCGTCACTCCGCACATCCATCGCAGCATCTTCATCTCAGCAACTTGAATGGTCTGTACGTGTTTTTTTTGTGACAGCCCAGGTCTCGCTACCATATGTTAGCACTGGTCTTATGACTGACTTGTACACCAGTCCTTTTAACTTGATGGGCATTCTACTGTCACATGTTACGCCCGTAACTTCACGCCACTTGAGCCAGGCGGCTGCTATGCGGTGCTGTAGGTTATTCTCCAGATTACCAGACTCGTTCATCACGCTGCCGAGGTACTTGTACTCCTGACACTGTTCAATCACCTGTCCATCTATTACGATCGGAACAGGGTCGGGGCACGCGATGTTAAGCGCCATGTACTGGGTTTTCTTAACGCTAAGCACTAGTCCGCCTGCTTGCAATTTCTCCTTCCAAGCACTTAAGGCCTCTTCCAAATCTTACCTCCTATTACAGCAGATCGCCACATCATCCGCGTATATGAAAGTCCATGCAGCTTTTTGTTGAGCATCTTCGGTCAGTGAGTCCAGTAATAGACTGAATAGGTAAGGACTTAAAACTGATCCTTGATGGACCCCTTCTGTGACTGGGATAGACTTAATAATTCCGGCTGTTGTTCTGATAAAGGACCTAGCCGCCTTGTACAACGCGGCTAGCTGTTCAACAACATCGGACACGTATGCCTCAGGGATAAGGATTTTCCTAAGACTCCACCATATAGTACTTCGAGGCACACGGTCAAAAGCTTTTTCCATGTCTAAAAAGGCGATGTAAAGTGGTTCTTCTTTCGCTCTGTGTTCTTTAGCAATCATAGTTATAGCGAATGTTGTGTCTACAGTTGACAGTCCTGGCACGAAGCCGTACTGGTGTCGGGAAAGTGAGCACTCCATGCGAAGAAGTAGACAATGACGGCGAAGTGAAAATAGTGTTCATGAGTGTGATTCTGTTGATGATACCGGAAAAACATTTCATGTACCTAGTAGAAAATGATTTATCATATCGAAAATATGACAGTTTATTGCGAATTATTTTAGAACCTCATGAAGTATTTAAGGGCAAAAGGGTATATTACCACACCCTACTCCCCTAGAAATTTTGGAAAAAAAGTCAATTTAAATTTAATTTGATCTCAGCAATTGAATTGCTTTTTTTTAGTTTTATTATATTTATTTATTATATATGAATGTTTTAAGAAAGTTATTATTAAATATAATAGTTTTTGTGATAATACTTCGTTAAAATTAATATAAAAGGCACAACTATGTTACTTGACCTACCACTCCGTTACTTTTGTGTCCCTAAATATATAAGACCCAATTTTGAAATTTTATGGAAAACTGATACTTGATTTCATATTTTCTATTTATAATGCGATTCTATTCAGATGATTACATAGTATTATCGATTTGTTCTTATAATTTAAGTCAATATAAGTAATTTATAAAGAAAAATAGTTTTGTTAAAACATAGAAAGTAACATAGTATATTTCATTTACATTATTATTAGTACCTACTTAAGAATAAATACTGGGATTCCATGTGTAAAGAATGAGAGTAAATATATAATTAATGTTGATTTCAAGGAAAAGTTACCAAAAATTGATTAGTCGTTTAGCTATGAATAAATGTATGATGGCAACAGAGTTGTTTAATTTTTACCTCACTTTAGTTTCAATCACGTTAAATCTTTAAAATGTACGCAAACTTAGAATTATTATTCTAAGTACGCAAAAGATCGCGGCCAACCACGAAATAGCATTTTACAATGTTATGTGGATGAGTGTGCATGTCATGTTATTACCTCTACATTTAAATCAAACAATTTTATTTAAAGTATTTAAAATTTTGTGTCAGCTTTTCTGCCACCGATTTTAAATTGACCCAAAAAACCATGTATAGATATATACCTATTCGGTATTTTGCATGGTCCTAAATATTGACGTAAGACTTCTAAATAATCAAAGTAAGACTTAATTTATTTATAAGGGGTTAAAGTATGAAATTGCCGTTTTGTATGGACGAAATCGAGAAAAGTCATTTTTCCATACTAACAATTTTTTAGTTTTTATATAAACGCCTGAACCGTTTTCGATGCAATTAAAGGTGAAAGTTAGATGGTTATAAAGCTACGCATTATAGTATTAAAATTTCTGAAAATCAAATTATATAATACACTAATATACTTAATTGAAGCAAGAAGGTCAGCTGACACATGGCTGACACATTGTAAGGGGTCTTTTCAACGACTTCCTTTGAAGAAATAGGCACTAGTGTTGCATTTTTTTTTTAGTCAATATTTACTTTATTTAGTTTTTGATACAATACAAAAAGAATTACGCAATAATATGACTATACTTAAGAGCTATAAATAAAATAAAAAGTGGGAAAATAATCGGCAATTTCATACTTTAACCCCTATTATTAATTTCTTTTTGGGCAGTAGAAATAAATATTTTTACAAATGGCAATGTTGCTAATGGCTTAAAGTGTTAAAAGCATGCACTCGACAGTCAGTCATCTTAATAAAAAAGTTAAGAGTTAAAAAAAACAGTTTTGTGTTGAAAATGGCGGGGTAGGTTGTGCAGTTCTTACAGGAAAAATATTGCGTGAATTTCAGCGCTATTATTATGTTACAATTGTTGAAAATTACACAGAAACTGCAAGATTTATTGTGATCGATAATCATCATAAGATTACTGACAGGTGATTGGTTCAAGTGTGTTTTTTTGTTAGTGAAAGTAATTTTATTTACGCCATAAATACTTAGTTCGCGTAACAACTTTTGTCAAAGGGAAATGGAATTTTAACCGCTAATTACTTGCTTTATTAGGCAAAGTAGTGAGTTAAAACTTGAAACGTAATTATGTCGAATATTGCACGAGGTGAAAACAGGTTTAATTGACCTTCTGCTGGGATTTTATAAAAGTTTTTATGTTGTCACTTTGCAATGTTTTTGCCTTGAAAACTTATTCATCTAGTTGTAGCTGCAATTTAATAGTGTATAACGATAGTTGTGACGATAATTTAAACAATACATACTTATGTTTTTATGATATTTGTGGGAAATTCCTAATAAATTGTGTGGCTCACTCCGAAATTTAGCAGTTTTCTCTTTGAGGATATCCCTTTATGTACATATTTCTATTCTTTCTATTTTGTGATTTACTCATAAGACTCTTCAAAGATAAAATAGATGTCGGAAACACTTCATCTTAATCCCTCAACCCCTAGGAGGCACTCGGGTGCCATGATAACAATTGATTTCAATTGTGATAGAGACAACTGCTTCTTAGACCGAAAATACCTACTAAAAACACACCAAATCAACGTTTCGTAGTCCCCCGATTACTTTTCCAAAACTAGACCGATTGAAATACTTTTCTCATTAAAAATTAAAGAAAGGCTTTGGCCGTGATCGTATGTTCGCCTTTTTTTCTAAAATTTAGCCAAATTTGTTTTCTGGATGTTTGAACACAGCGGAAAATCTGGCGAATTTTTTCGATTTTTGAGGGCTCATATCTTTTTTATTAATTAATTTATGAAAAAACAGAAAACATAGAAACATGCTAATAGTGGCCATAAATTTTTGTAATAAAAATTATTGCTCTAATGGCATTATCCAGGGAGGAAACAGGGGACTGCGTTTGTATGGAAAAACGGCCGTGGTGTTTCCTCTTAAGCAATGAAATTACAAGTGCAAGTTAAAAATAAAGTTCCTTGGGCCTTGATTAAATTCATAGACAGTTGCCCTGGTACACAGAATGTTGGTGGTTCGAGACATACCTCGAGCAGTCTGAATGTTAAAATGAGGAGTTTTGTGTGTTTTGGAGTTTTACGACCATTTGGATCAACGATAGTTAAAGCTGCTTCTGAGCCATGGGTCGCGGGTTCGATCCCCGCACAGTACAAATATTTGTGTGCATGAACATTTCTGTTTGTACTGGTCTGGGTGTTTTCTATATATTATAAGTATATATTTACAAAAAAAAAAGTATATAAGTAAGTTTATCGGTTGTCTAGTACCCCATACGACAGGGTACTTAATAGTACCTTAATTTGGGACTAGATGGCTCAGTGTGGCCCAGTGAGGCATGTCTTAAATATTTATTTATTATTATTTATTATTATTTATTGTTATTGCCAGAACAACAGTAACTAATGTCATTGTAGACCCATTCATCACAGTGGATGGATTCATGTTTAGCTTAGCATTAATAGTGTTTTATATGGAATATCATACAAATGTTATCGGGATGATTTTGCAATAATTGATTATATTATACTCTCATTAAGAATGGCACGTTCTAAAGTACTTTATAAATAGAAACCCTTTTTCAGATCTACCTACCTACAAAATGGATCTCCTACCATTTTTTCTGCTAGCAACACTAATACCCCTTTTAAATTCGGAATACATACCGCCAGGCCCGGCATACCCTTGCCCAAAAGAGACAGACCAACAGCTTATGTACCCTTGTGTGTGCGAGAAAGGGACAGATGCAGGGCTGTACATTAGATGCGAGAACACAGGGTTGGCGATCATGAGTGTCGGGTTAGGCAATTTGGCTGGATTGGGGTTACCGATTGAGAGATTGGAAATAAAAGAAGGGAGATTTAGTGAGTATTTGTTATATTGATTTCTTGAATTTACATCATCATCATCAGCCTATTGCAGTCCACTGCTTGACATAGGCCTCTCCAGTGGCACGCCACTTAGGTCGATACTCCTCGTAGATATAAGCTATAAGCTAATACTTGAATTTACAAATATGTGCTTTAAAATACCTCGGAGGTGCTGACTCCTTCAGGTCTTAAAATTGTTGTGACAATATTTATTAATAAGTTCTTTCTCAGCTCATCTCCACGGACCAATGCTTCATCGGTCCACAATAAGGGTGTTACACTTTATTGATACACCAATAAGTTCATTAGACGAGTTCGCTTTGGCTGGTGTGAACCGGACCTTACAGGAACTACGTTTCTACAACACACGTATGGTGGAGTTTCCGAAGCAAGCATTTAAAGTAAGTCCTTTGTTAACTAATGGAATAAATGGAGGTTACCAGCTCAATGTGTGTCAAAACAATTTTAAATGACACTTAAAATCGACAGTAAATATATTTTAGGTGTCTTTTGTATCATAATTATGTTGTATTTTGTTCTCATCAGGTATAAATAAAACAGTTTAAGATCAATATTTTACTAGTTATTTTTTTACATATTTTTTCAGATCTTAGGCAACCTATCTATCTTATCAATAGATGGCCACCAAATGACGAAACTAGATAAAGATATATTCTCAGGCAGCGAAGCTGTGGGGAAGCTCGAAAAGCTTCACATTGTCAACGGTCTACTATCAGATCTGCCGATTGAATCATTTCAGACATTGAAAAAGCTCAAAACTTTAGATTTGCATGGAAATAAACTGGCAACACTGAAGAGAAATCAATTTAAGGGGCTGAGAGACGCTGAGGTTTTAGATGTTAGGTAATTTAATGATGATGCCGATGATGACGAGAATAGAAAGGGGTGGTGTCTCCAGCAAGAAGTATTCTCTCTCTTTTTGCAACAGATGTAGTAACTGAATTAAAATTATATACACACAGAATGGTGTCAAAGTGCTGGCTTTGATCCCCTAAATATAGAAAACGACTTAATTGTCTCATGTTTGGGTGTTTGTGGTATCTTCTATGATTATGATTTATTAGAATACATGCTTTATAGCGGTATATACTTTGGGTTCAAAATAATTTTTATTACATACATGTTTATTTTTTAAAAGTTGTCTTAATTAATATTACAATAACGTACCAATTTTTAATCTTCAGTTATAACATGATACAGAAGTTGGACGGCAGCCATATTGGTGACATGACCAAACTCGGATTCTGCAACGTAAGCCACAACCAGATCGGAGAAATACCAAGGTCCGCATGTTTATTGCGTTTTAACACACAAACACACGCGCAAACGCGCGCACCCAATCACACACACACTCAAACGCGCGCACCCAATCACACACACACTCACACTCACTCACTCACACACACACACACTTACTCGCACTTACACAATCACTCACTCACACATTTTCTCACTTACTCACTTTCTCACTTATCTTTTTCTCACACACTCTCTCTCTCTTTCTTTCTCTTTCTCATAAACGCACAAACTCAAATAACACAAGTTTGGTTTTATCTACTTTTGTTCACATGTTAAGAGATATTGGCGATACCTTATCTAATTCTTGAAAATTCGGTAGATGGCGCTAATATTTGTTACATATACAGAAATTATCTTTTCACAGAGGTATGTTCGCAAGGAATACTGTGCTAAAGGTGCTACATTTAGACAATAATAAATTGAAGAAGCTGGACACCAACAGCTTCAGGGGCATGAGGTTTTTGAGGTAAGTTTATTTTATTTTATTCAAATATAACTGTGTGGTGCCACCCTGAATTCTTAACCCTGTCTTGTTTTCTGTAATTGTATGCGAAAAAAGGAACTATTTTCAAGGGCCTTATTTAGCCTTATTTCAATAGCAGTTCGATCATGGTTGAATGGGGGCTATCGCTAGTAAATTTGCCACTAGAGGCGCTAGTGTCGCGTGAGGTCCAATATCATTCACTTTGTACTGGTTTTAGCGGAATTTGTTGCATAAATTATAATTTCTTTAATTTACCTGCTGGAAAGTGATTGCCTTCGTAAAATATCGCAAATATGGATTATTTGGCGATTAATGTGAACGCTTTAAAAGCGGAATTAAGAAAAAGTGCAAAAATAGGCGGCCTCAAGAGCAACTATTTCAGAAGTTAGTTTGTTGATATCAAGATAGTTATTTATAAACAATATAACCTTAATTAGATTCAAGATATAACACTTTGTTTCGGCGCCAATCGCCTTTGACAGCTATAACTCCGGACCTCAGTCTACAGTGGCGCCAACTGGTGAGCAAAGAAACGGTAGTCCCCATTGTGCGATTTTGACATTTAGTCCATACTAGAACTGTCAAAAACCTGCAATTTAATTACGATTCTGATACGATTTGGTTACGTGAATTAGGGGTCAGTAGCCTATCCCAATTTCGGTACCTTTTGAATGACTTAAAATTTTTTTTTCGGTACTGTCTAAAGTCAGCGACCATACTGCCAAGTCAATAGTATATTTGATCTCGTTTTTTTTCAATCATGAACTAATATACGTAGTAATAGGTCTCGGAATTTTATTTCTTGCGGCTTGGAGAGCAGCTATTTATATGAAAACGCCCATCACTTTTTCTAGACGCCTCTTCCTGCAAGATAATCAAATAGCCGATGTGGGTCGCGGAACCTTTTCGGCGGTCACCAGAATCGGCACCGTCGATCTAGCCCGCAACAAGATCACAAAAGTGGACTATCAAATGTTTCAGCAAGTTAAATACGCCGAGGTCTGTATATTTTTACTTTAATTGTCTTAATTAGGGTCTGTGCATCTTTATTCTGAATCTGTGCAATCAAGTTTAGTGCCCATACACTTAAGGTAGGCGAAGTTTTTATTCAAATAATTTAAAAAACGTTTTAAAAACGTTAACGTCAAATAGGAAGAAGTAGCTTACTTCTTCCTATTTGATTGTTAAGTATTTCTTTCGGATGTTGGAGGCGCTAACCGAATACATTAATAAAATTCCGCCGGATTACAGCTTATAGCCTTGAATAAGTGTTAATGTATGAGTTTTTACTATGCTCCTTGTTTTTCATAACTTTCCGATATTATATTAAATAAATAATAATAATAAATAATATTTAGGACATGCCTCATTGGGCCACACAGAGCCATCTAGTCCCAAATTAAGCTACTATTAAGTACCCTGTCGTATGGGGTACTAGACAACCGATAAACTTACTTATATACTTTTTTTTTGTAAATACATACCTATAATATATAGAGAACACCCAAACCAGTACAAACAGACATGTTCATGAACACAAATATTTGTACTGTGCGGGGATCGAACCCGCGACCCATGGCTCAGAAGCAGCGTTTACTACCGCTGAACCAAATGGTTGTCCAAAAATATCAACATTCATTATTTTTAATATGGGATTGATAATGTGTGTTCAATTTATACCTGTGCTAACTTTAGCAGGACCTGTGCAACATTTCTCTTAAGTTATATAAATGTCCTTTATATAAGTTATATATTTTTTTATATTTTAGCTAATTAACCTAGCCGAAAACAACATAACAGTGATCGAAGCCCAAGCATTCACTGATCTCTATTTGGCCGTAGTGAACATTTCCCACAACTCCCTGACCACGATAGAAGCGAACGCGTTTCAGAACTGCAACAATATGACATTGTTGGACCTAAGTTATAATAATTTGGAGAATATAAACAAGAACGCCTTCGATGAGAACAGTTACGCGTCGGAATTGCAGGTTTCTTACAACAACTTCACTGATTTCGGACAGGTGAGTCGATTTGAGGTTGTTTTTGATGATTTTTTAACTTCCTTGTTGTATGATTTTACTTATTTGACGACCTTCGTGGTGAAGTGACGTGCACAACCGTTTTCAAGGTGTGTTCCGAGGTCCCGGGTTCGATTCCCGGACGGTCAATGTATAAAAAAACCTGTTTATCTACATTTTCTCGAATCTGGGTGTTTGTAATACCCTCGTTGTTTGAAACAACGAAGGTACCAGAAATCAGAAACAACTTGTTTCCGATTTCTATAATATGCTTAAAATACGGCTCTCATATCGAAGTATTAACTGACCGTCAAACATCTGTAAAGATGTTTCTTTCGGGTGTTAAGAGTGCAAAACTCCTAACATTTCATGAAACTACGCTGGCTTACAGCGATAATAATATGCTTGAAAAAGGCGTTGTGACGTAGTGTCTCGGTGGCTAAATTGGTAAAGCGCCGCGCCCGGTACGCATGGAGATGCGAGTTTGAGTCCCGCCTGAGACAAAATGTTTCCTGTTCAAATACTGTATTAAGAAAAGAAAGTAGTTTTAGGCAAGTACTGGGAACTACCTGGCTAGCACTGACCTGCACGCGGTTCCGGACGCTGCTTGCTGGAGGCCTCCAGATGATGTTCCCTTTGGTCTTCGTGGACTGTATAGGTGCCGGTAGCGTTGGATAATATTGCTAAACTATTCTCTGGTTTGGTTTAAATCTTGTTTTGCGGAGCGGCCACGAGTCCGTTAGGCACAGAATTTATGTGTGAAACGACTGACAGATTGCAGCCATGATGCGATAATTCTTTTTTAAATACGTTTCGTCTCGCAGGTTGTGTTGTGCCTCAGACAATTCCCAAGTATATCAATTGAAATTAGAAAAAAAAAGCATTGTTGTGCTAGATAACTAACCTAAACATACTGAAACTAAGAAGATCACGAATTATTGGTAATAATTAATTTCAGATACCAATCCACAACATGACAGGCATCAGAGTGTTGAACGCATCACACAATAACATACAGCGGATACCGCGGAACGCTTTCCCGAAGCTGTATGAGCTTCATACAGTGGACGTGTCATACAACCAGCTGACTGAGATATTCAATGCTGTGTTTCAGAATTTGTTCTCTTTGAGGTAAGTACTATCGGTGTAAAAGGGGTGGTGGGATCTACCTCCTAGTGGTCCACCCTGGGCAACGGCATCTTTGGTTCTCTAACCATCGATGACGATTAACAGAACGCTCTGCGGTGGTAGGCTTCGTAAGAGGCCGCCTGGATGCTACCACCCTCCTGCCGGAGTCCAGCGACAAACAGTGCCTCTGTGTTCCGCTGGTGTGTGGGAGAACCAGTGCCTCTGGGTGAGCTCGCTCCATCTTAGGCTTCTTCTTAACCGTATAGTTAAGTATGTAGCCAAGAGCAAGCCCATTAAATAAATAATTATTTATTGCCTGTTACAAGAATGCTTTGAGAGACATGTTAGAATAGGTACAATATTAATGTTACAGTACAATGCTTAATGCTAACAATGCTATTACTCTGCCTCCTAGTTTAGGTGTGCCTGTATTCTAGTACTATGTAGTAGTACTATTGATAATAAATAAAGCGACTATCGGCTTTTTTACGTTGAAACGTATGGATATAAATTCAGTGTAGATAAAATTTCTCGCACAAGAAACGTATTTATTTATTTATTTGTGTAAACAAAAGAGAAGTACCGTATCTATACTAATACCTATTAGGGATTAAAATATGAAATTGCCGTTTTATTGTAATAGGTTCTTTGAATTGACATAGAATCTTCATGGTTTGAGGTTTTCGAATGAAACTTTTTTCACATGTTTTCTATGATGTTCTTCTTTTAAAAAATGTGAAACATTTGAATATCGACTTTCAATTGTTTTTGTTATTTAACTTAGACAAGAAAGATGGATACTGCGAAAATTCGAGTGATTTTTTTGAATACGAGTTCCGACGTGGAAGTAACGCGGCAGAAACAGCCCGCAATATCAATGTTGCGTTTGGAGAGGGATCTGCTGATGAACGCACCGTGCGATTTTGGTTTAAACGCTTACGTTATGGAAACTTCGACTTGAAGAACGAGCCACGAGGAAGACCGCCCACACAGGTGATTAACGATGAATTAAGAGAGATGGTGGAAGCCGATCCTAGTCAAACTACCCAGGAATTAGCGGCATGGTTTAACGCAACCTTAACCACAATATTGACTCATTTGCGTCAAATCAATAAAATAAAAAAATACGAAAAATGGGTGCGTCATGATTTGACTGATGTGCAGAAAGAAACGCGTCTTGAAACTTGTGTTGCCTTGTTGAATCGGTACAGAAATGAAGGAATATTAAATCGAATTGTGACATGTGATGAAAAGTGGATTCTTTATGATAACCGTAAAAGAAAAATGCAATGGCTGACCCCAGGTGAAACGCCACAACAGTGTCCTAAAGCAAAACTTACCAATAAAAAGGTAATGGCAACTGTTTGGTGGACTCAGCATGGTGTTATTCACTATAGTTTTCTCCGATCTGGTCAATCAATAACGGCAGATGTCTATTGTGCCGAACTCCGAACAATGTTGGCAAAACTAGCAGTAAAACAGCCCCGACTCATGAATCGATCTTCACCATTATTGCTCCATGACAACGCGAGACCTCATACAGCACGAGAAACCGTTTTGACCCTTCAGGAACTGCAATTAGAAACCATTCGATATCCTCCGTATTCGCCAGACCTTGCTCCAACGGACTACCATTTTTTTCGTGATTTGGACAATTATCTACGTGACAAGAAGTTTTCTTCCCAGGAGGCAGTACAAAATGCTTTCACACAGTTCGTGCAGTCTAGATCCTCAGAGTTCTATCACAAAGGCATAAATGACCTTCCTATTAGATAACAGCAATGTATAGATAATAATGGTAACTATTTTGATTAAATAAATTTGTTAAAAATTAAAAAATAAAAATTTTTGATTTTCAGTACAAATCGGCAATTTCATACTTTAACCCCTATTACTTTTAAATCCGAACTGGTTCCATTAGGCAAAATAATACACATTTATTAATAGTTAAAATGTTTTATTAATACTAATACTACTATTTAGTCACTAAATTTTAGTGCGAATAGGTACTTCGTACGCTGCCTATGTTTTACTAAAGAATTCATGTTCCCCAGAAATGACTAAAGAATGCGTCGATCGATAGTACGTACCTATTATTTCATTAACAAGGCGGAAATGTTGCGACCCGGTATTTTATTTTGATGGCCCGGTACCGGGTCGCGCCCCGGAAAATGGGAAACGCTACTTAAAATAGTTACTCACTTTGGGACCAGAACGATGTCCAGACAACGGCAGATCAACCTTCCCAAAAAGTTAGAGGTCATTGAATTGATTTTCAACTTAAAGTCCAATAAGTAGAGATCAATATCAATTGAGAAAAATTGTCGTTTTGAAAGAAAAAAAGAATGAAAGAAAAATATTTTATTGGTACATATCGTCACACTAGTTAAATAGGTACAAACAACATTGCTGCGATATGTAGCCAAAATGGTTTCCACTCAGCAGTATTAGTCCATGGCGAAAGTAGCCATGTCGCTGGTTTCCTTTGGAAAACATAGAGGTTGAGGAGTCACCGGCCCACGCAAACAGTTATAAACATTTAAAACAAAAAAAAAACACAAAGGAGATGTCCCAAATTGTATGGAGGCCAGGCCCAGAACCTGTACACCCCACCAAAAGATAGACCAATACACCTCCAAGCTTTTGTTATTATCCAATTCTTAAAAAATGGCTTCATTAAGTGGTTCAAATAAAGAGTTAAAGTAAGAAAATAGCAATACAAAACAACAAAACCATCATGGCGGAAGATGACATTTTGATGACGTCTGTCAGTTTTGGCAGTTTCAAAATCGCGTATCTAGGAGTCGAGTGCCATCGCTTGCTGTAGTAACAACAAACATTGTGAAAGTAATGTGCCGATCAATACCAAATCCAGAAATCGAAAATGTGGTCCTTATAATGAACTACATTTAAAACGCGACAAGCAGAACAAAAACTTGAAGCGAATGAATATGCCAAAGTAACAAGGGGTATCTGACAGCTACTGACATTTAAAGTTTTTTTAGATTGACTCCATCTTGGAATGCCTAATGGAGTTTTATAAATTATTCGATCTTATTTATTTTTGAACTACAAAATTATACGTTATATAAATTTGTATGTATTTTTCCCAGACACAGTAAATTTTTCTTGAATTTTGAAAATGGTGTACTAAGTCTGGGCCTATTATGGGACATCTCCTTTCCATATAAATTATTTGTGAATGTGTGTGTGAGTGTGTATGTGTGTGTGTGTGTGTGACGGAACACAGAACGATTGCTATTTTATTGATAGTTGCTGATCAATCAGAAGTTTTCTGAGACGATGTTTGAAGGTTTTGTGGTAGGTTGCCGTGCCGTTGTCTGTACCAATGTGATGTTGTCCACATTTATTTATTATTTTACTAATATACTCGTACCTTATCCTTTTCAGATTCCTAAACATCAGCCACAACTCGATGGAGGCAATCAAACCTGCGACCTTCGGTACTATCCACACGGTGCTGGAGTTGGATTTATCCCACAACAACCTCAGGGAAGTTTCCCGGGGGAGTCTGGCTAAACTGGCCAGCTGCAGAGTGTTGGATATCAGCTACAATCAGTTGCATAAGATGTTCCAGATACCTATCAGTTTGGCGTAAGTCACTTATAATTTACTAGCTCTTCGCCCGAGGCTCTGCCCGCGTGAACTCCACGTCATATCGCACGGTCGGAAACCTTTGACTAGCGGTAGCATATAGATTAGGTAAACTTAAATACATTTTTGTCTGTGAAACCATGAAATTCACCTACAAAAGTATTTAACATTTTTAATGCTGGTTCCATTCCCGCCTGAGATAAGAAAAACAAGTTTAATAACTACTGATTGTTTTAAAAACACTCATATCACCTTACAGAGAGCTGAACTTCGCCCATAACAATCTAACCGAACTCCCATTCAACACGTGGCCGACAATGAACTCGCTGCTTCGTCTGAACTTGTCGCACAACTTGTTGGAAGACAAGTTGGGTGGGGACAGCTTCAGTGGACTGCTGACTCTGCAAGTGTTGGACCTGGCGGGGAACGGGGTGACGCGGCCGCCGTGGGAAGCTCTAAGCTCTATGACCAGCTTGCAGTATTTATATTTGCAGGTAAGTTACGACCTGTAATCATCCCACTGCAGGGCAAAGGCCTCAATATTGAATCCAATGATAGTATTAATAAGACTCCACTCCACTCCAGAGAATGAGAAAGAGAGAGAGAATGGGAAAGAGGGAGAGACAGAGAAAGAGAGATGGATGGCTCCAATGCCTTTTATTCTTACATTTTAACATAGATTTTTAAACTAAGTATATCTTTTCAGGATAACAACTTAACTTCCCTTTCGAAATCATCATTCGGCAACTTGCCCACGCTGTTCAAGTTGGATCTGTCCCGCAACATGATATCGTCTGTCGCGCAACTTGCCTTCAACGGTTTGCAACAGTTGCTCGATTTGTCTTTGAGTCAGAATCTATTGGAGAGGATACCTAATGAAGCGTTCAAAAGCTTGGTCGCTTTGAGGTGGGTTAAATATGTATTTATCTACAGCTACGCTAATATTATAAAGAGGAAAGATTTGTATTTTTGTGTGTGTATGTAAAAAACTACTGTGCCGATTCCGAAAATTCTTTCACCATTGGAAAGCTACATTCACCCTGAGTGACATAGACTATATTTATTGCTAGAAAAGATTAGGGATCCTTACTAAAACTTAACGGGTCCACCCGTGCAATGCCGGGACGGGTTCGCTAGTTATAGTATATAGGTATGCATTAGATTAAAATATCTTAAAAGTAATACATAGAAGTGTTATGTAGTCAAGTAAAGCAAGGGACTTTAAGCATCCCACTGCAAGCCTCAATCATTTAATTGAAGACTATAATTCAATGATGGCATTAATGAAATTTTTAAATTATGTGTAACACAACATCCTAAAAGGAGATGTCCTAAATTGTATCAGAACCTGTACACATTGCCAAAAGATCAGGGCGATATACCAAGAACAATTTGGTATTGTCAAAATTCTTAAAAATGGCTTCGTTTAATGGCTCAAACAAAAATAAACTTATTAGAATAGCAATACTAAACAACAAAAACTATCATGGCGGAAGATGACACTTTGATGACATCTGTCAGTTTTGGCAATTTCAAAATCGCTTATCTCAACTCGAACAAGTGATATTGTTTGCCTAATTGTGCTTGTATTAATAACAACAAACAAAACAAAGAGTTTTAACTTGTGTAATGCCTAAAGGATAATTATTTAATTATACAATATTAGCTTCGTACGTGAGAATAGGACGAGTGGCAAAAACATGAAAAGAACGGTTATGTCGAATTGACAAAGGAAATCTGACAGCTACTGACATTTAGAAATTATGGTTTATCTTTTTTTTTTGTCAAACGCCATCTTGTTTAACTAACTGGAAGGGATTAAATTATACGTTAAATTAAGCCGTTATAGGAAAGTAACAGCCTATAATCATCCCACTGCAGGGAAAAGGCCTCCATCATTGAATTCAAGTTACCACTGCAATGATGGGTGTACTGGCATAATCACCACGCTTGCCAAATGCGGGTTGGTGATCACAAACCCGAGCAACGTTCGAAAATTCGAAACTTTTTTGTTGCCCGACCCGGGATTCGAACCTGGGACCCCGAGATCTTGGCCCGGTATTTAAACCACTAGACCAACGGGGCGTTGTAAATTATACGTTATATACAGGTAATGGGGGCTATCGCTAGTGAATTTGCCACTAGAGGCGCTAGTGTCGCGTGAGGTCCAATATCATTCATTTTTCACTGGTTTTAGCGGAATTTGTTGCTTAAATTATAATTTCTTTAATTTACCTGCTGGAAAGTGATCTCCTTCGTAAAATATCGCAAATATGGATTATTTGACGATTAATGTGAACGCTTTAAAAGCGGAATTAAGAAAAAGCGCAAAAATAGGCGGCCTCAAGAGCAACTATTTCAGAAGTTACTCGTAGTTTGTTGATATCAAGATAGTTATATATAAACAATATAACCTTAATTAGATTCAAGATATAACACTTTGTTTCGGCGCCAATCGCCTTTGACAGCTATACCCCCGGACCTCAGTCTATAGTGGCGCCAACTGGTGAGCAAAGAAACGTTAGTCCCAAACGTTAGTATTTTTCCCAAACTCAAGAGTGAGACACAAATTTTTCTTTTAATTTTTTTAATGCTATACAATGTCTGGGCCTGTTACGGGACATCTCTTTTACTTATAAATAATGCACAGTAATCAGTGAACTAATTCAAAGTTAAATTTAAAATTTAAGAGTAACGCGAGAATAGTATCTAGTTAGGCTAAATAGACATGCCTAGGATGAAGCGATCTGAGTGTATGTTTGTTTGTAGGAAGCTGGATTTATCACACAACATGTTGGAGAAGATTGACAACAAAACAAACGGTTTGCTGGATGACTGCTTGTCTTTAGAAATGGTGAGTATAATTGTTATTTAGACGACCATTTGGATCAGCGGTAGTAAACGCTGCTTCTGAGCCATGGGTCGCGGGTTCGATCCCCGCACAGTACAAATATTTGTGTGCGTGAACATGTCTGTTTGTACTGGTCTGGGTGTTTCCTATGTATTATAAGTATGTATTTACAAAAAAAAAGTATATAAGTAAGTTTATCGGTTGTCTAGTACCCCATACGACAGGGTACTTAATAGTACCTTAATTCGGGACTAGATGGCTCTGTGTGGCCCAATGAGGCATGTCTTAAATACCTACTTTAAACTATTCAACGTTTGTTTCTTACCCATTAATATTACGCAAACAGTCTAATACCTAATTTAGTTATTACTCTTTTTTTTCTCGTTCTTTCTTAGCGCTGCCATCATTCGAAAGAAAGTGACAAAACAGTTAATAGCTAAAATAGGTTTATTAGACTCTTTGCGTTATTATGAATAAGGGGGTTAGTAAATACGTTTTTTTAGGTTTTCCCAATCATGCACTGTTTTTGGTAAACAAAATGGCGTCAGGGCAGGTCTCTTAGGGTATAAAAAAATATTAAAATACGAGTCCCAATTTATTTATTATTTTATAATTAATTAATTAAACAATAAATAAATTATTATTCAAATTATAATTTATTTATTAATTTACTAATTCATTCAAACATCATACACAAATCACAAACAGAATGGTTTGTTAAGAAGGGCATAGTTAATTTTGTATCAAATCTATACATATATTATAAATGGTAAAATGTGCTTGTCTGTTTGATTGTACGTCTTTCACGGCAAAACGGAGCGACCATTTGACGTGATTTTTAAAGTCCTCCATGCAAACTTCCACCCACCATTTTAGGAAAGTGGGGTGTTAAAAAGAAACAAAAAGTAGCCTATCACTCCATCTCCATCCCTTCAACCATCTCCACTTAAAAAATCACGTCAATTCGTCGCTCCGTTTTGCCGTAAAAGACGGACAAACAAACAGACACACACACTATTCCATTATTAATACTATTAGTATGGATTCCGCAATTTTCGAGGTAGAGCGCTAGAAATTGGTATGCGGAAAGCTAGTCAACTCATATTATAGTCAATTGATCATCGATCGTATAAAGTAAAATTCTAAATGTGTAATTTTGTCCATTCCATGAACACCGAAAAAGTGTCCGGTGGTATAAAAACGTTTCATGGATTTGCTTTTTATCATTGCAAAACATTCGGTAAAACTAAATTTTTTTAACAGTAGATTTTTAATCTGATTCAGTTTAATACTTTTATTATTTTCAGATAAACCTCAGCTACAACAGAATAGGTTTTCTCACCAAAAAGATGTTTCCATACAGTCCGTGGATCCCATACAGATTGCAAGAAATAGATCTAAGCTACAACGAAATACCAGTAGTGACTTTTGACCTGACTTTTGGTACCAAGAAACTGAAGAAACTCAACCTAGCCGGGAACTCTATCAATGATATAAGGAGCCGTAAGTATTCTTAATCAACATCAGCCCACTGCTGGACATAGACCTCCCCCAAAGATCTCCACGATCGATCCAGCGCCGCCCGCATTCTTTATCCGCATCATCATCAGCTCTGCCACCCGACGCCCACTGCTGGATATAGGCCTCCCCACAAAGATTATGAGCAAATGCTTGTAAGTGCGCGCTGTGAATGGAATTCCCTTGATTGGCGTTCTCTGAAATCGTTTGTAGTGGGGTGCAAGCGGCGACATCGGTTCTCATACAAATAAATAAATGAATGAATGAATGAATGAATGAATAAATGAATAAATAAATAAATGAATGAATGAATGAATGAATAAAGGAATGAAGGAATGATTGAATGAATGAATGAACGAACGAACGAACGAATGAATGAATGAGTGAATGAATTAATGAATGAATAAATGAATAAATATGTGGACAACATCACATACATTGTTCTGATCCCAATTTAAATAACTATTTAAAGCACTCGTATTTTGGAAACCAGAAACAACGAAGGTATCACAAACACCCAGACCCGAGAAAACGTAGAAAAACACTTTTTTTTCTACATTGACCCGTCCGGGAATCGAACCCGGGACCTCGGGGCGGGCGACACCTTGAAAACCGGCGTGTACGCCACTCCGCCACGGAGGTCGTCAAATGGCGCATGACAGCCTTTTTACCTTTCTCCATGTTCTGTGATCAAGCATAGCATAAGATTGTCAAGGGACAGTTTTTAGGGTTCCGTACCCAAAGGGTAAAAACGGGATCCTATTACTAAGACTTCGCTGTCTGTCCGTCTGTCCGTCTGTCCGTCGCTCTGTCACCAGGCTGTATCTTAAGAGCCGCGATAGCTAGACAGTTCACAAATTATGTATTTCTGTTACCGCAATAACAACAAATACTAAAAACAAAATAAAATAAATATTTAAGGGGGGCTCCCATACAACAAACTCGTTTTTTTGGCCTTTTTGGTACGAAACCCTTCGTGCGCGAGTCCGACTCGCACTTCGCCGATTTTATTTTATTTTTGTTTTTGTTTAAGGAATTGTATTTGCAATTTTTCACCAGCTATTTATTTGCTTAATAAACATTTTTTTAATATGTTTTTTATTTTTTTAAAGACTCAAAACATTTTTTAAATGATTTTCATTTATTTAATTTACCTTTTTGCAGATGTTCTAGGAAATTTAACTTCACTGGAAGTTTTGGATCTTTCTAACAACAATTTGGAGAATATGATTTCGAGAACGTGTAAGTACATTGTTTTATTTAATCGACGGGAAATACGGAGGTTTCTATTTTAAAACCAAAACTTTATTACGTACCTATATTGGGTCCGAGGTTCGATCCCCGGTTCGAACAAGAGTTTCGAATTTCCGAACATCGCTCACGTTTCTTATCACCAACCCGCATTTGGCAAGCGTGGTGATCATGCCTGTACCTATTATTGCTGAATGAATGAGAAGCGCATTGCGTAAGAAACGTGTTGCTAGGAGGCCTTATCAAAAGTTTTTGTTTTTTTTTGCGGTCATTTTCTGGGTGCTTTATCTTGTAATTTTTGTACTGGGCTATACCAAAAGAAAAAAATACATCATTTGTTTTTAGTCTCGTAGATTGTTGTATATAAATTTGGAAGGTGGTTAAAATTTCATCCCATATTTATATGAATATCTTTCTAAGAAAGTAGTGGCCTCTAATAAAAGCACTTCAGGGTAAAGGCTTCATTGAACTCAAGTTACTACAGCAACGATTGGGCATAATCACCATGCTTCCTAAGACCCGAGTTCACCAACACTTAAACAGCCGGTAAACAAAGAGTGACGATTAATTTGACACAATTCCCATACAAAATATGTCAAATAATAAAAACGCTGTTTAAACTTAAACGTCTGTTGGTGAACTCGGGCCTAAATGCGGGCTGTTGATCACAAACCCGAGCAATGTTCGAAAATTCGGAACTCTTGTTTCTCGATCCGGGGATCTTGGCCCGGGTTTTAACCTCTAGACCAACGGGACCGTTATACAGGGTGAAATTTTAAACGCCTTCTAAATTTTTATATATCAATCTACGAGACAATACAAATAGCATATTTTTTTCTTTTGGTATAGCCCAGTACAGAAATGTCAAGAAAGCACTCGGAAAATGTCCGCCAAAAATCTAAAATTTTTGATACGTCCGCCTAGCAACACTTTTTTTACGCAATGCACATCACATTCATTCATTACGATACTAATCATAAGTTTTTAATTTTCCCTTTATACCTAAACAGGCCAGAGACTGTAAAAAATTAAAACTATATTGCGAAAAATATTTTCGAGTGAAAACTTGATTTACAGTTTCTACTTCTTCAATAGGCTCTAAATACGATATTAAACGCCTTAAAAAAATTCGGAAAGTGGTTAAGATCATCCTGTATGATGACGATATATTTGATATTTCAGCCGAAGCAAAATTCAACTTACCAGAAAACATAACAGAGTTATATCTCCAGAATAATGTTCTATTAACACTGCCGATGGAAAGTATTGGTAGGTCTAAAAGACTTAAAGTTTTGGATGTTAGAAACAACAGATTGGACAGTTTCGAACCAGCCCTAGTGAAGAGGGTTAAAGATGGCAGCCTATCCGTAATGTATGAAGGTGAGACACTATGTTATTCTATTTATATCTCCTTAATTTATATAATTTTAATGTACGTGTGTTCGTCACCTAACTCCTAAACGACTGTACCGGGTTTGGATGAAATTTTGTGTGTATATTTCGTAGTCTTCGTCAAAATATGCATATTAAATATTTGCTTTTCGCATTGCTTACAAACAAACGAACAAACAAACTACTCCTCTATACCACGTGTTAATTAAAAAGTGCAAAGTTGCAGGCATCCCAAATTAAAAATTTAATTTTTGCGGATTATGTACTCACGAAGATATTAGCTTCTTTTTAAAATTTTCTTGTGTTTGATTTTGACGAGCGATTTAGTGCGACGTTGCCGCTTTGCATGCCGCCGCAGTTTGCATTCAGTCAAACTCAGAGCAACATGAGGTCGTTATAATGAACTACATTTAAAAAGCGACAAGCAGAACAAAAACTTGAAGTGAATGATTATGCCAAAGTGACAAGGGGTATCTGACAGCTACTGACATTTAAAGTTTTTTTAGATTGACGCCATATTGGAATGCCTAATGGAGTTTGATAAATTATTCGATCTTGTTTATTTTTGAACCACTAAATTAGACGTTATATAAATTTATATGTATTTTTCCCAGAAACAGTAAATTTTTCTTGATTTTTGTAAATGGTGTACTATATCTGGGCCTATTATGGGACATCTCCTTTGTCATTTTTTCTCTTATCGCAACGGAGCAGAGTTGCTTTTTTTCACACGGTGATTGAAAGAATCCAAAGTAAGGTGTGCACGTGTACGAGTAGGTTAGTAGCTTATGTAGATAGTTCAGTCACCTGTTAATAGAGTTAAGTAATGATTAAACACGGCGTAATTAAAATATTTTTTTGGTTACAATATGACCCCTACTTTTTTTTATAAATAGAATCGGTTTTACTCTTGATTCTAAACTAACTAATTTCGCGCTTTTTCATTAACGCGTTGCATAAACTTGAGAAAAACAGGGACTTGTTTTTTTTGAACTAGTTGTGCCCGCGATCGACTACAGTATGCTTGGCATGTCTCACCCTCTATTATTTATTAACATAAATAAATAAAATATCTAAAAAAAATTACATGAGTTACTCTCAAATCTGCAAGTGAAAGTCTCTTAAAAATCTGACTAACTGTTTTGGAGAATAGCTGAAACAAACAGACGACAGTTTTTTCTAATGTTTTTATGTAGTTTTTACTTTCATAAGCATTAGAAAAAAAGCTGTCAATTTGAAATTATAAACTTCATTTTTTTTCGTTTTAATAATCAATAAGTTTTAAAAATTGTTTGTTTACAGGGAATGGCCTAAAATGCGACTGTTTCGTCCGACCCCTAAAACATTACCTGAACCGTCTTCCCCCTTCGGCCCTTTCCAAAACCCCCTACAACCTAACATGTACAGAACCATTGGTACTCCAAAACGAAAATATAATATCAGTGGATGAAGAAAGATTGCTATGCGAAGGCAGTGTTGCCAATGATAATAAAATGGCAGAGTATGGCAACACCGAAGGAGACTCCGTGTATGATTTCACAAGTGAACCAGATTTAGTGTTTAGGGATGTTCAGTAGTAAGTATATTTTATTATTTTTATTTGACGGCCTCCGTGGCGTAGTGGCGTACACACCGTTTTGCAAGGTGTCGCCTGCTCCGAGATCCTGGGTTTCGATTCCCGGACAGATCAATGAAGGAAAAACAATGTTTTTATACATTTCTCGGGTCTGGGTGTTCGTCATATTTTGTTTCCATAATACGGCTCGGCTCGGCTCGGCAAATATCCTGCATATTTGCCAATTCTCCTAAGGTTCAATTTAGGAAATAATATTTTCTAAATTTACTAGGGACGGGAAGAGGTGGGTGGGTTATATTCGTATTTGAAATGGAACGCTAAGCTATTAGTCTTAGCTTCTGTTGAAAAACAAGTAGCGTTAAATGTCTGTAGTAGGCGATATTGGAAAGTTTGATATCAGACTCTTTATGAAAGATTAGAATAGAAAGACGAAGGAAGGGTGACCACCGCTTTGTAGTTAGTCTCGTGCCTTAAAATTGCCATAAAAAACTATATTATCTGCAAAGCTGTCGAAATTGTATATCTTTACGTAAACATTATCTATAATTAATTTTTTCGTGTTAAATAAAGGAAATCCAATTAATTGATTATTAATTTTCATCTCTTTCAGTTCACAAGAAGCGATATACGCTAATTGGTACGTATCAAGCATCCAAGATATAGGTGACGTGTATCTATACATTCGCGATGATAAAAACAGCCTTCTATTCAACAAAGACCTCACATACAACCTCAGATCGACGACAATCACCATAGACAACACGCTGAAGCAATCCCTCCAAAATGGCGGACGCGTCGACATATGCATTCAAGCGAAAACGTCAAACGGCGCCCCAAGAAAATGGTTTGACATCCAATGTCAGAAAGTCCCGCCAAATTTTGACAGCTGGGTAAAAAAACTGAACATAGACAAGAGGAGGTTGACAAAGAAACGGCGGACGGGCTGGTTCCAAAGAAATAATGTTCTAGGACTGGTTAGCGATTCGATTCTGATTACTCTTTGCATTTTCTTGGGGGTTTGCTTGAAATTAACTGATTTGGAATTGTAGGATTTTGAAATTATAATTTTTAATTAGGATTGCCATAAATAATGAACATTTTCCAGACTGACTATTTCGAAGTGAAGTCATAGTTGACAATAAAGAAAATAAAAATAAAAATTGACTTTGCATTGATTGAAGTGCCAACTGTATAATTTTTAAATACATTGAAAATATGTTGAGGGCTAATTACATCAGTAGCAGTATTAATGTTTGTATTTTTGGAAAATTCTATAATATTATATTTGGAAATTGTTTTATAACTTTAAATGAGGCTAGTCCAATCAGAACATTCAGTGTTCGTCAGAATCACCTATTTTCAGATCAAATGTCCTGAGAATAATGTTTTATTGTAGGCATCGAATGCCTATCAAGTACAGTCGGCCAAAGATATGAATTTACACCCCGTCTCCTACTGGTCCTGTTACATGAAATTTTTCTATACTTAACTTAGGAAACACTACGGTTGAGAGAATTTAAAAATAGGTATTTGTAAAATCTATTGCTGTCGCGCAGTCCCGAACGTCTCCACCACAGAGCGCGATAGAGACAACTGCATTTTGGACCGAAAATACCTACTTAAAGCACACAAAATCAACGTTTCGTAGTCCCGCGGTTTCTTTTCCAAAACTAGACCGATTTAAATACTTTTTTCATTAAAAATTAAAGAAAGGTTTTAGCCGTGTTAGTATGTTTTGCTTTTTTTCTAAAATTTTGCCAAATTTGTTTTCTGGGTGTTTGAGCACAGCGGAAAATCTGGCGAATTTTTTAGATTTTTGGAGGCTCATATCTATTTTATTATTTAATTTATGAAAAAAAGGAAAACATAGAAACATGCTAATAGTGGCCATGGATTTTTGTAATAAAAATTATTGCTCTACTGGCTTTATCCAGGGAGGAAACAGGGGACTACGTTTGTATGGAAAAACGGCCCTTGTGTTTCCTCTTAAGTATGCTTTTAAAGAAATATTATACATATAAAAAGGCTTACTTAAAGAAATTTCTAATGACATAACATTTCTAATAACAGTTCATCAAATTTTTGATCGATTATACAGCCTTCGATGAATAGGAAGTAGCTAGGCTTGACCTTCGAATTTATTTATGACTGCCATTTTCCGTCCATTTTTATCAATTATTTGATTATATAACTTATGTTATTGTTCTTAAGTTTTGTTACCATACCATTCTGAGCTATACCTGAAATTTTGACCACTTTCCAAAATTTTTGTAGGCATTCAGAATCGTATTTAGAGCCCATTTATGAAGTAAAAAATGTAAATCAAGTTTTCACCCGAAAATATTTTTCGCAATATAGTTTTAAATTTTTACAGTTTTAGGCCTGTTTAGGTATAAAGGGAAAATCAAAATCTAATGATTAGTATCGTAATTAATGAAATGCACATGGCATTGCGTAAAAAAAATGTTGCTAGGCAGCCGTATCAAAAATCTACAATCTTGACATTTTTGTGCAGGGGGGCTATACAAAAAGAAAAAATAAGTCATTTGTTTTTTGTCTAGTAGATGGTTATATTAAAATTTGGAAGGTGGTTAAAATTTCACCCTGTATACAGCGAAGAATATTGAACATACAGGGTGTACTAGAGCATGCAGCCGAATGAAGCTACTGGAGAACGTATAGGCCTATACCATGTAAACAATAAACATGTTTTTAGAAAGTATCATTAATGGAGTGATATCATTAATAATAGACGTTGTTTAAGGTCAACAATCCATTAATATAATTAACGAATTACTTTACTTTCAAATTAATTACAAATTAAAAACTGACCGACTATTATCTATCAAAATTTCTATCAAATTTATTAAAATGAGAAAATCTTTTTATACCGAACTACTACAATTTCAATTATAATTTGATAAAAGTTAAAACACGTCATGAATATGTTACTTTCTCGATGCACTGACCCTGTTGAGTAGCTGTTCTTTACTCTAATACACTCTGTATTTTATAAAATCTATAAATATAAACTGTAAGATTTTAAATGGTGCTGCGTGTGGTACTTAATAATGAGACTTAATATTTTTTGACGATTTTTATACTGGTATCTGTGATGTGAAAGGTTTTAATAAATATGATTTATATTATACATTTTTGTAAAAAATAAGTCTAAGTGTACCTACTCAAGAGATAGAACATGGTATTATTTTTCTTTATTAATTACATTGTGCTCAAGGTAAATACAGAATGATTATAAATAAGATTTTATTAATAAATTAATTATGTATTTCTTATTTTTCGTTAATGAGGAATATTACCATTTCATAATTAAAATGTATTTATAATCAATATATCTCAATAAAACAGAAGGAAAAGTGTAATCAGATTTACCATACGACAAAAAAATACCAAGTTATATAAGATCGGTTTTCTTATACGTATAGTTATTATTTATATAGAAATACTAAACTGTCATCACAAATATTATACTTTATATTTTTTATTTAAGGAGTTAGGAATCTCAGGCTTAAATTTCAATATTACGACTAAAATATAATGGGGGATATCGCTAGTGAATTTGCCACTAGAGGCGCTAGTGTTGCGTGAGGTCCAATATCATTCACTTTGTACTGGTTTTAGCGGAATTTGTTGCATAAATTATAATTTCTTTAATTTACCTGCTGGAAAGTGATCTCCTTCGTAAAATATAGCAAATATGGATTATTTGGCGATTAATCTGAACGCTTTAAAAGCGGAATTAAGAAAAAGTGCAAAAATAAGCGGCCTCAAGAGCAACTATTTCAGAAGTTAGTTTGTTGATATCAAGATAGTTATTTATAAACAATATAACCTTAATTAGATTCAAGATATAACACTTTGTTTCGGCGCCAATCGCCTTTGACAGCTATACCACCGGACCTCAGTCTACAGTGGCGCCAACTGGTGAGCAAAGAAACGGTAGTCCCCATTGTGTACGTACATTACATACAATGCGTTGTAGGTACTTACTATTTATATATTTTTGAATAATTTACCTAGTTCTGCTGATACTACACCAAATAGTTGTCGTCACATAGGTATTATATATTTTTCGATTATTATAAAAAAATATAACTAAATGTTTTGACAATATGTAAATTGATATATTTTTACAATTTGTATAGGAGAAAATGAAACTCCGTAATTATTTAAATATTTTTTTATTCCGAGATGTAATAAATTAAACACTTTTAAATGTATTAAATGCATTTTTTGCAAAACAGACTTTTATTGAGAGTAAAATATTTGTTTCTTGAATATCGCATTTCTAGACTAAAACAGATATACCTTAAAATATTCAGAATTCAGTCGATGATATATTGATGTTACAAGCTATGAAATTGTTATTTATTACTAGAAAAAATAACTTAAGTTACTTTTTTCCATATTTTTTTTGTCATGACTTATACACGGTGCTATTTTTAACCACTTGTACAACGAAGTCCACGTTATGTGACCAATATAACAGCAGTGTTATTTTCATTTTTTAACATTTTTTTAAACTATTGCATAGCTTCTGTCGCGGGCCTTGAGCGTGAAGACCGAATCCAGAAATTCCGTAACGAAAATAACCTAACACTCGGGGCGAGGCCCGACCGAACAATTTTGAATTTCCGAAATTTAAAAGAATTTAGAAGAAAATAAGGATTTTGACAGTATGGTTGCCTACGGTAACCATATCTGCCAAAATAACAGAAAAATCTAATTACAAAAGTCAAAATTAGAAAATACATAAAATTATAAAATTAAGCTATTGCATAGCTTCTATCGCGGGCCTTGTTAGTTTTATAATTGCATAAGTTGATAAAAAATGCTATGCAATAGCTTTACCGCGGCAGTCTCCGAGTGCCACACGTCTTTTTTTATTAAAATATAAAATATTGGTCCATCTATTTATTTTGAAACAGCTGTGTGTGATGCGCACGGATTAGGCTGTAAAGTTAATTCATCCGGGAACCCGCTGCAGCAAAATAATACGTCTGTGCGGGTTACAGCGTGTTACAAAATTAAAAGTCTGAATCACAGACATTGATAGGCCTAGATGCCCCAAGTGTACGTACTGCGCGTGTCAAAAAAAGGTTGAACATGTTAAACTTTTGACCGCGCTTGTTATTGAAAAGTGCGTATTTTATTTAAAAAACAATTATTTTATTTTATTTGTGTCTATTACTATGTAAATACATGTACCTGTGTGCATACTACATGTTTAAATTACATTGCTGCATTTAGTTTTAAAGGTGTTGTACCTGTTCATTGAAGCAAGCGGTGAACAAATTTCGGCACGCGCGGGTTTTATAGAAATGAGTGCATTTGTGGCATCTAGGCCTATCAATGTCTGTGGTCTGAATCAATATTTAATATTTTTCAAAAGATATTATTATTGATAAATAAAATAATTTAGGCTTCGTTTTCCAGGTAGTGGCAAATGCACCGTGTATAAATAGGATTATGAATTTCGGCTACCACTGAGTGACCGAAACAATGTCGCATGAGACAATTTTTTTGTGTTATGAGAAGGAAGAAAGTCATGTAACTAAAAGAGTGACGGGTATGAATGTGGATGGCTGGAAGGGAAGAGGCCGGCCGAGAAAGAGATGGATGGACTGTGTAAAACAAGATATGAGTGTGAAAGGAGTGGATGATTCAGTGAAGAGTGATATAATAGTGTTGTAGAGAGAAACATACTGCGCCGACCTCAAATAAACTGGGAAAATGGGCAAGAGAATGATGTTACGGACGTAACAATAAAGTTATTTCGGATTCATTTAGTTTGGATATTAGAATTACATCAGTTTTAATCCAGTAAAATACCTAAAAGTAAAGTTACATACATTCTAACTATTTCGTGGCACAGTCTTCAATTTTGTTAGAAACGGACTCATCTAAATTGGCTTGCGCTGCTTCGTAAATCCTTGCCATAAGTTGCAAAAAATTATCATTTTTTAATGTAGGTATGTATTACGTATGATTGGCAATTATCACGATAAAAGTTTACAATAAAGAAATACATTTTCTTACATCTAATAAATGCATCAATAAATAAAACAATAACAAAAATAAATTAATGACTCCAAGCGTATAAAACACGCTTATTTACCACAAATTAATAAGTTAGTTCCAATAAATAAAACATATTTCTATTTGGTTATTACTATCCTAATTTTAACATCTGGGAAACTTTTTTATGTAGGTATTACTAGCCGTTGCCCGCGACTTCGTCCGCGTCAATTTCTGTTATTATGATCGCGACTATTATTGCGACATTTTTCACTCATTCTTCGCTTCTATTGGTCGCGGCGTGATGTTATATAGCCTAAAGCCTTCCTCGATAAATGGACTATCCAACACAAAAATATTTTTTCAAATCGGACCAGTACTTCCTGAGATTAGCGTGTTCAAACAAACAAACAAACAAACTCTTTAGCTTTATAATATTAGTATAGATAAAAAGTAATGAAAGCATGTAAAGACTTAAATTTTACCTTAAAAAAAATCCTATATTCCCATGTCCAGCTGTGGAATAATATCAGTCATCATTCATAAACTTTAAGGCCCATGCAAAAACTAAAACGATAATAATTCAATAATAATTACTTATTCATATGCACTTGTACTTTTAATTTACGATTTATCTTTTAAATGTTAATAATAATCATGGTGAAACTATCTAACTGTATAATGATGGACTTCCCAATAATAAACGCTAGCTTTATCCGAAAACTAATCTTCCATTTTAATACCTCATGCCCAGCAATGGACTGGTTGCAATAATATGCTATCTTTAACTGCTTAGAAACTTGACACAATAGAAAATGGTTTTATTTGTGGGTCACCGGCGACTTCAATCTATCAGCGTGTTAAAAAAGTAAAAATTTCAAGTTTTCCATCTTTCATCAATCATTTTAGTTTGTACCATAGACTTTTTCGATTTTCTTGCTTTCCGAGCCGTATTCGGTATATGGATCGGCTTGTTTGTAGGAAATTGGCTTCTCGTTCGGTGTCCATTCCGGGGTGTATGAATAATCTTCGTGGGAAGAAGGTGGGTGCTCTAGGTAAGTTGGGTGGTGATCTGGAAAAAAAAGGAAACTCAGACGATAGAATTGGGTATTTCTTTTATTGACTTCATATTTTGTGACATTATTTTATTGGTATATGAATTTTTGCTACATGACATTCTAATAAATATTTTCGGTTTAATTTGATAATGTAATTTATATGACATAATTGTCAATAAAACCGGCCAAGTGCGAGTCGGACTCGCGCACGAAGGGTTCCGTACCAAAACAGCAAAAAAAACGGGGTTTTTGTATGGTAGACCCCTTGAATATTTATTTTATTTTGTTTTTAGTATTTGTTGTTATTGCGGTAACAGAATTACATAATTTGTGAAAATTTCAACTGGCCAGCTATCGCGGCTCTTGAGATACAGCCTGGTGACAGAGCGATGGACAGACGGACATACAGCGAAGTCATAGTGATAGGGTCCCGTTTTTACCCTTTGGGTACGGAATCCTAAAAATGTATTTTGTATGCTATATTTTATTGATGGCTGAAAAAGCTGAACTCCATAACACACATTTTGAATGTTTCTACACGGTGCATTTTCGAGCACCAGTTAAAACGAAGTCCACGTTATGTAAACATTATGTATAACATTATGGCAGTGTTACTTATCAAACATTTTTTAAATGAAAAATTTAGGTAAATAACTGGTTTAGCTATTTATTTTGGAATACGCTGTGACGCGCACAGATGTAGCTGTGTAAGGTTCACTGATCTGGGATCCCGCTGCAGCAAAAAAATACGTCTGTGCGCGACACAGCGTGTTACAACATTAAGAGTCTGAATAAATATTTCATATTTTTCAAAAAAAATTTTTTTGGATACATTAAAGAACACTGCCATGATGTTATATATACAGGGTGAAATTTTAACCACCTTCCAAATTTTAATGTATCAATCTACGAGACAAAAAACAAATAACGAATTTTTTCTTTTGGTATAGCCCAGTACAAAAATGTCAAGATAATGCACTTAGAAAATGTCCGCCAAAAATCCAAAATTTTTGATACAGCCGCCTAACAACACTTTTTTTACGCGATTCGCATCTCAATCATTCATAACGATACTATTCATAAGTTTTTGACTGTCCCTTTATACCTTAACAGGTCTAGGACCGTAAAATTTGAAACTAATATCGCGAAAAATATTTTTGGGTGACAACTTGATATACAATTTTTACTTCATAAATACGATACTGAACGCCTAAATTTCATCCTGTATTAGGGGTTAAAGTATGAAATTGCCGTTTTGTATGGACGAACTCGAGAAAAGTAATTTTTCCATACTAACAATTTTTTAGTTTTTTTAAAAACGCCCGTTTTCGATGCAATTAAAGGTGAAAGATAGATGGTTATAAAGCTACGCATTATAGTATTTAAATTTCTGAAAATCAAAGTATATAATACAAATATACTTAATTGAAGCAAGAAGGTCAGCTGACACATTGTAAGGGGTCTTTTCAACGTGCCTTGAAGTAATAGGCACTAGTATTGCATTTTTTTTAAGTCAAAAGTTACTTTATTTAGTTTTTGATACAATACAAAAAGAATTACGCAATAATACGACTATACTTAAGAGCTATAATAAAAATAAAAAGTGGGAAAATAATCGGCAATTTCATACTTTAACCCCTATTATGTTCACATAATTAAAAAATAATAATAATAATAACAACGTGGGCTTCGTATTCCAGGTGGTTGAAAATGCACTGTGTATAAAAATACATATACATTTGCGCGTTCCGTTGGTCAAGTCACTGTAAAAGCGCCTCCTGGAGCCTATTTGCAGAAGTGAAACTGATTTTAACTAGATCACCACTAGTTAAAGTACCGGGCCAAGATCTCGGGGTCCTGGATTCGACCCCCGGTTCGGGTAAGAGTTTATTTTATTTTTTGTTTATTTAATAAGTACAGCCACATGATACACATTGACACATTCTCAAAATCTATGATACATAGAGTTTGTTCTGATGCATATCACAGAACGGCGTACATAGCGCTCATAAAAAAAAGAAGATCAGGTATGCTATTCAATAAACTGTACTATTACAAAGTAGGCGTATTATTTCAAAATTTAGCAAATTTGACAGTATAGGTATGACCATTCCATTTTATGACCAGTCAAATTCCCTGAGATCCGAGAAAGAAGCTTGTAATGTTTTTTTTTTATAATAAGCTAAGGTGTGACCAAATACAGAGTTTTGAATTTTCAAATATTGCTCGGGTCTGTGACCACCGACCCGCATTTTAGAAGCATGGTGATTACGCCTGTAGGTACCCGTTATTGCTGTGGTAAAGTGAATTCAATGAGGCCTTTTTTTTTTTTTTTAATTATTTAAAACAAATGCCTCAATGGGCCACACTGAGCCATCTAGTCCCAAATTAAGCTACTATTAAGTACCCTTGTCGTATGGGGTACTAGACAACCGATAAACTTACTTATATACTTTTTTTTTTGTAAATACTTATAATACATAGAAAACACCCAGACCAGTACAAACAGACATGTTCATGCACACAAATATTTGTACTGTGCGGGGATCGAACCCGCGACCCATGGCTCAGAAGCAGCGTTAACAACCGCTGATCCAAATGGTCGTCTAAAGTTTTTTGCCCTGCAGTGGGATGATATAGGACGTTACAAGCAACAAAAAGGTCCCACAATAAAATCGGTTGACTACATATCGCAGAGTGACCAATAGTGGAGACAAGACTTCTGACAGTATTCTTCTTGTGGTACCTACTCCTTTAGTCGCAACTTACGCCACCTGTCTCTGTCCAGCAGTGGACTGATGATGGTGAGTGGAGAATAAAAAGGTTTTAGCAAAATACCCAAAAAGTGGTAAAAGAAATACTAAAAAGAAGACTACAAAGCCACATAATCAGACTACAGTTTGCTATTGTACTAATATGCATTATACAGTAAATATAACTGAATTTCTAAATAGCAGCTAATCTAATATCAAACTACGGCTACATACTAACAAAATCTCATTTATAAAAGCCTTACCTAGATCCGTTAGGCTTCTTTTATGACCTGCGAACAAAAACAGATCGGTAAATTGAACGCTATTTACAAAGAAACAAGATTTTGTTAGCTTCATTACTAAACTGTTAAAAATATATTTATGCATTATAGACGAACACATTATAATTATTGCAATAAAAGCTTTTAAATCAGAAAAAAGGGCCAGTCAATTAATTTTGAGTCGGTGCTTATAACAAGAAATCGCGTTATGCACGCACTGATTTAAAATGGTTGGCAGCATTTTAGTTTTTTAAGGGTATTTTTTGTTAAATAGTTAAAATAGAATGCCTAGATCTGTGCCCGTAGACAAGTGGCTTTCTATAATGGATTACCCTAGACGAATAGATGTCAAATGTATGAAAAAGACATAAGCTCACGATCGTTTGATCGTTTGTTAATGTCATTTTCATACATTTGTTATCTATTCGTCTGGCAGAAACGATATTAGAAAGCCACTTGTCTAAGGGCGCAGTACCTCCTATCATTCCATAGATGACATTCAGTACGCTTTTTTCGTAAATTCCATCACCATATTTAGTTAATCTTAAATTAAGAAAATGCTTACGTAATATAATACAGTAAGTTGCAATGGTTATGTACAAATATTCAGCACATAAGGCTTAACAATAGGACAGTCTAAATCAGTATTTAAAATTATAAAAACTTTGGCGCGTTGCTTTGTCAAATTATGCTACAGTACCTAGCAGTACCAACCGAGATATTACGTCTAAGCGCCCGGTATGCATGTGGATGCAGGTTCGAGTCCCGCCTCAGACAACATTTTAATACTGATATTATAATAGAAATTAAGGTGCTAAAATATCATGCTTAGAATATAATCGCAATTAAGTTGCACCTTCAGCATACTACCCGTACTGACACTGAATGAGCAAGCACTAGTTCATGCAAGGCCCGCCCTCCCTAAAAAAATACATGCAGTACCGATAATGCAATTATTAGCACCCAACACTGATGTAAGAAAAACCTCGACGCGTTTTGCCACTTCACGTGGCATCGTCAGGCGAAGTGTGGTGTCGGTACTAGGCCGGTGTTAACGAGCGGAAATTATTAGCAAAATATTTTTTATAATACATAGTTACATAATTATTTAGTTATGGATACTGTCAAGATGCAGAATTTTGCGTGACAGGATTTTGTTTACATTTTTCAGAGCTAGTTTGCTCTGCTACTAGGTGTATATATAGAATCTACACAGGATGAAAATTTAACCAATTTCCAAATTTTAATATAGCAATCTACAAGACAAAAAACAAACGACGTATTTTTCTTTTGGTGCAGCCCAGTACAAAAATGTCAAGATAAAGCATTTAGAAACTGTCCGCCAAAAATTTAAAACTTTTGATACGGCTTCCTAGCAACACATTTTTTACGCGATGCGCATCTCATTCATTCATTACGATACTATTCATAAGTTTTTGATTTTTCCGTCATACCTCAACCTCAACAGGCTTAGGACCGTAAATAACCGGCCAAGTGCGAGTTGGACTCGCGCACGAAGTGTTCCGTACCAAAAAGGCCAAAAAAAACGGGTTTGTTGTATGGGCGCCCCCCTTAAATATTTATTTTATTTTGTTTTTAGTATTTGTTGTTATTGCGGCAACAGAAATACATAATATGTGAAAATATCAACTGTCTAGCTATCGCGGCTCTTGAGATACAGCCTGGTGACAGAGCGACGGACAGACAGCGAAGTCTTAGTAATATGGTCCCGTTTTTTGGGTACGGAACCCTAAAAATGAAAACTATGTTGCGAAAAATATTTTCGGGTGAACATTTTTTACTTCACAAATGGGCTCTAAATACGATAACGAACGCCTTTAAAAATTTTTGAAGATGATGAAAAAGTAATTCTGTAGAATGTTTGATAAGTTTTCGTCGATTCCACAAAGAAATCTAGTGTCTTTTTGATATTGCCCTTCAATTTCCCACCCATCGCTCATGCAGGCTGGAACCATAAGCTACTTACCATGGTGCTCATAATGAGGAGTCCATTCGTGGTGAGCGTGCTTGCTTTTCAGTAGAGTGAAGAATGAAGCAACCTGAAACATAAAATAATAGATATGAATATTTGAAAACTTTTCTACATTTTAAGCTATTGCATACCTTCTATCGCGAGCCTTGAGCGTGGAGACCGAATCCAGAAGTTCCGTAACGAAAATAATCGAACCTAACACCCACACCCACACACTCGGGGCGAGGCACGATGGAACAATTTTGAATTTCCGAAATTTAAAAGAATTTATTGAAGTGAAACTTCTTTATCGGCGTTGGAAAAAATTTACCGTCACGTTTTGCGTCAAATTTTCGTCACATTTTGAAGTGAAACTTCTTTATCGGCGTTGGAAAAAATTTACCGTCACGTTTTCAGCGTCACATTTTTCGGTTACGCGCCATCTTTTTCTTGCCCCTACCACGGTTGGTTCAGACGATAGCAAAAAGGTAAAGTGAAATAATATTTAACCAATTTAACCAATTTAACCAATTTAACCAATTTAACCAATTTAACCAATTTAACCAATTTAACCAATTTAACCAATTTAACCAATTTAACCAATTTAACCAATTTAACCAACTAAACCAACTAAACCAACTAAACCAATTTAACCAATTTAACCAATTTAACCAACTAAACCAATTTAACCAATTTCTGGAAAGTTGCATGTAGATCATTTTTCGAAAAATAAGGCCATAAAGAAGTTTCACTTCTTACGTGTGTACACTAGTACACGCACAACTTTTTTTGTAGAAGAAAATAAGGATTTTGACAGTATGGTTGCCTATGGTAACCATATCTGCCAAAATAACAAAAAAAATTAATTACAAAAGTCAAAATTAGAAAATACATAAAATCTCATAAAATATAAAATTAAGCTATTGCATAGCTTCTATCGCGGGCCTTGAGCGTGGAGACCGAATCCAGAAATTCCGTAACGAAAATAACCTAACACCCCCCCACTCCGACCTGCACAGCGGTGATACTTTTTAGTTTTATAATTGCATAAGTTGATAAAAAATGCTATGTAATAGCTTTACCGCGGCAGTCTCCGAGTGCCACACATCTTTTTTTTTACAACGCTCCGTTTGTGCAGTCCTTTAAGTACCGAACCACGATATACTTTATTTAATATTTAAGCAACTTAATTGCAATTATAATATCAATATATTAAATTGAAAAATTATATCTCAGGCGGGACTCGAACCCGCATCTCCTCGCAATCCGGGCGCGGCGCTATACCATTAAGATTGATTGACAAATGATTTCGGGGTCTCAGGTTCGATCTATGGATTGGCCAAAAAGTGTTTCGAGTTTTCTAATATTCGAACCCGGGACCTTTTGAGTAGTAGGTGGAACAGCAAACCGCTACGCCAGCCGGCTCGTCGTCGAGCTCAAGTTAAATCTTTACACATTTTTATTTTATTCAAAACACAATAATTGGGGTCTTAAGAAGTGAAAATAATGTTCCGCTTTTTACGCGATCTAATTGAAAAAAATATCCATTTAAATTCTAAATTAGTCTAGCCTGGGGCCAGTAACGATCTTAGCAATTAATTTAATAGGATAGCTAAGTTTTTTACACGCTATGTAATGATAATTTATCATTTCAGAAAAAACTAGACTAGCTTAAGTGGGACCAACAGGTTGTAGTACAATTCGGCCTGACCTTGTCTCGGACTTCGCAGCTCACTTTTGATTTTAATACCAGTTAGGGTACCGTAGTCATTCCTTAATGTTAATATCACATTAAGGGTACCATAATTATGTTGGGGAAATATTATAAACTATGCCCCATTGATCTAGTGGTTTAAAAGGCTTGGTAGTCCTTAGAGGCAGCGTTTTGAGTTTTTAAACCCATCTGAGACTTAAAAAGAGCGTTTTAAAGTCTGGAAAAAATATACCTATTCGCTATCGGTTACATGATTTGGTTAACTTCGCTTCATAGAAAAAAATCACAAACCTACACCTGTTTGTAAAGTTTTTCCAATACCTATTACGACTAAACTACGGAAATTTGATGTAACATTTTTATTCAAATTTAAAGCTACTTTATATTTATAGACAAAGTCGCTGATTTTGATTTCTCTAAATGATATACTTAATTATGTTTGTCTACAAAATACGTGAGCGTGCGGCGGTTTGTCAAGCCCGTACTGTCGCGCGCTGCCGCTTACGGTGCGCATAGGCGCTCCGTAATAGGCGATCGATGGATATCGATCCATAAATGCCGAACTACCAGGCCTTAAGTACAGATGCCTTTCTGTAACACGAAGCTCGTATTAACGGATATATCTGTCTCTTTCACACACTCTAAGACATCGGTATTAGTGACAAGGATAGATGGATTTGAATATACTGACATTGTGTTTCGGAGTAAGGCCTCTGGGCCAAGAGCTTGGGGTACTGGGATAACCGAGTCGAGCAACAAGAGTATTTTTGTTATTATTATTTCCTATTTGTTGTCAGTCATAAAGTCAGGCAGCCGCTAGCCGCCATAAAAATAACAAAGACTTGAAGTAATTAAGTACTTAATAATCTTGGTACATTGCTCGGGGTTGTAATTACCGAACCGCATTCGTGTGCGCAAGCGCAAGCGTGGTGATTATTCTGTACCCATCATTGCTGTGGTAACTTGAATTCAATGATGAGGCCTTTGCCCTGCAGTGGGGTGGTTATAGGCTGTTACTTTACTTTTTTACTTTAGTTTTAACGTAATATTTTGTCATGGATCCATCTTTAGCTCTGCTTACAGTACCGTGTGGTGCCGGCACATTAAAATAATAGCACCTCCCCTTCTCTTTCTGTGGGTGGTGTCTTTTCTCTACCATTGACCAAACTGAACTTTAACCGAAAATGAAGAAAGTTACCAGTATGAGATAAAAATGAATTTAAGGTGCCCTCAATAAAACAAAACGAAATTTTTTAACAGACTACGAATAGAACCACTTACGAACACAACTTACAAGATCAAAGTCTAAAAGTATTTCATTTTTTAAGCAAAATATTGTATTATGACGTTATATTTGGATCAGAGGTAGTAAACGCTGCTGCTGAACCAATGTGCGTGTGGTCTGAGGGCCACTCTCTCAGAATTCTTTGAAACTTGCTCAGGATTTAGTGAACACTCCAAAAGAAATGGGAAAGTTGGAACCAGAATTTGTGAAAATCAAATAAGAGAGATATGGACTTCAAAGTTGGGCCCTCAGTCCTCACATAGAGGATTGAGGGCCCACTTGTGCGGCTTGTACCGGATAAACTAAGGGCACTACAGAAAAAGTCTTTACGTCACAATTTAAGCTAACGCCAAACAAAATTTGTGAAATCAAGATATTATAAAAAACATTATATTTTTTTGTATAATTCCATTCAAAATGGGCCCTCAATCCTCACATAGAGGATTGAGGGCCCACTTGTACCGGATAAACTAAGGGCACTACAGAAAAAGTCTTTACGTCACAATTTAAGCTAACACCAAACAAAATTTGTGAAAACAAGATATTATAAAAAAAAATGATTTTTTTTTGTATAATTTCGTTCAAAATGGGCCCTCAGATGGAAATTTTGTACTCTAATAGTAATTAATCCATTAACATTTGCAAACTTTTTGAAATATTTTATTCTAGTGCATAAACTGAGATATTTTGTGATAGCAATAGCACATCACGGCATCATGCTGGTTAAATATTATTATCACCTTCTTAAAATTTGGGCCCTCAGTTCTCCACTTTTTGTTTTCGCTTTAATACTCTTAACGTATTATAGATAATACAAACACAAATTCATGTCTTTTTATAGTAAAAAAAGTGCAACAAATACAGTCAACTTAAAATATAAAACACGTTTTGTTTTATCTTAGAATCAAGTATTATTTTATTACGTAAATAATGAAATAGGGTGACAACAATTTTTCATAAACTTGTACATAAAGCCTATACACCGTGCAATTTTAACCACCTGTAAAACGAAGCCCACGTTATTGGACCATTATGTATAACATCATGGCAGTGTTATTTATTTTTTTAATAAAAATAATTTTCAAATTTTTTTTATTTTTGATTCAGACTTTTAATTTTGTAACACGCTGTGACGCGCCCAGACGTATTATTTTGCTGCGGCGGGGTCTCGGTTGAATGGACCTTACACAGCTACATCTGTGGGCGTCACAGCGTGTTTCAAAATAAATGGCTGAACCGATATTCAATATATGAATAAAAAAAAATTAAAAAAAAAATTAAATAACATTGCCAAGATGTTATACATAATGGTTGGTGTATGTCACCTTATTTCATTATTTAAGTAATAAAATAATACTTGATTTTAATATAAACCAAAACTTGTTTTATATTTTAAGTTTACTGTATTTGTTGCACATTTTTTATTATAAAAAGATATGAATTTGTGTTTGTATTATCTATAATACGTTAAGAGTATTAAAGCGAAAACAAAAAGTGGAGAACTGAGGGCCCAAATTTTAAGAAGGTGATAATATTTAACCAGTTTGATGCCGTGATGTGCTATTGCTATCATAAAATATCTTAGTTTATGCACTAAAATATAATATTTCAAAAAGTTTGCAAAAGTTAATGGATTAATTACTATTAGAGTACAAAATTTCCATCTGAGGGCCCATTTTGAACGGAATTATACAAAAAAATATAATGTTTTTTTATATTATCTTGATTTCACAAATTTTATTTGGCGTTAGCTTAAATTGTGACGTAAAGACTTTTTCTGTAGTGCCCTTAGTTTATCCGGTACAAGCCGCACAAGTGGGCTCTCAATCCTCTATGTGAGGAATGAGGGCCCAACTTTGAAGTCCATATCTCTCTTATTTGATTTTCACAAATTCTGGTTCCAACTTTCACATTTCTTTTGGAGTGTTCACTAAATCCTGAGCAAGTTTCAAAGAATTCTGAGAGAGTGGCCCTCAGACCACACGCACATGCTGAACCAAGGGTCGCGGGTTCGATCCCCGCTCAGTACAAATATTTGTTTGCATGAACATGTTTGTTTGTACTGGTCTGGGTGGTTTCTATGTATTATAAGTATATATTTACTAAAAAAAAGTATATAAGTAAGTTTATCGGTTGTCTAGTACCCCATACGACAGGGTACTTAATAGTAGCTTAATTTGGGACTAGATGGCTCTGTGTGGCCCAGTGTGACATGTCTGGGAAATATTTATATTTATATTTATATTATTCTGTGCATATATTGACAAAAAAAAAATTGTGATATTTCTAAAACATATTCGGTTAACTGAATATTACTCTTATAATATCTTATAACTCTAATACGTTGTTATAAATTTTGTGACCAATTTCGCCATAAGTAATATTCCTCATTGTGGGCTAGTGCCGAAAAAAAATTAATGTCCAGAAGCTTTGTCATATACGGAATTCTCAGAGGTTTAATAAGTGATTTCCGGCTACCTCAGTACCACTTCGATAAGTGTACTCAAATTACCACTATTGACATACCCTCTTATTTGTAGACATGCAACAAAAAATTACACTTTCTCTCTTGAGCAAAATAAATTACAACCATTAAATTCTACTGTCTGCCGATTTAGAGATAGACATGAGTATGTATGTATTGCATTTGGATACGCTACTTGTCTGAGTTTAGTTTGACATAACAACTAATTGTAGACACCAGAATGTTTGAGAGAAATTATAAGTACTTTAAATTCTTAAGTGAGGATTAAGAGTACTTTTTCTGATTACTTATTCGTTGCCATGGACTGATTTTGGCTGATGATGATGGAACCGACATTAATCTGTTAAAATACAACATTCGTCTACCTCCGTGGTACAGTGGCGTGCACACAGGTTTTTAAGGTGTCGCCTGCTCTGAGGTCCAGGTTTCAATCCCCGGATGCAGAAAAAACTCTTTTCTACATTGTCCCGCAGCTGGCTGTTTAGTATTTTAGTTGTTTCTGAATCCAAAATAGTTTTCATAGAATTAATAGATTCAGGCGTTACTTTGCGGTAATCCATAACTGAATATGGATTTTGAAAATTATTTTTCTTATGATTTCCACGTGAAGTACGTGTTGGGTACTAATAATTGCATTAACTGTACTGCATGCATTTTTGAGGGAGGGCGGGCGGTTTTCCTGCATGAAATAGTGCTTGCTCATGCAGTGTTAGTGTGGGTAGTGTGGTGCAAGTACCTAGGCCGGTGTTAACTAACAAGCGGAAATCATAAGCAAATTAATTTTCAAAATCCATTTTTGGTTTTCATAGTACTTTTGGGCCACAAATGTGATAATAATGATTGTTAATAAATAAGTATCTGCTGTCTTGAAGTACTAACCTTTTTTTTAGGCGAGGGAATGCCCCGGGCGATGTTACCCCGGGCAATCATCCCCAGTTCCACCTCTGACTAATGCTCTTTGAGAAGCGAGCGCCACCCGGTTTCAGGGGGAAGGATGTACGGGACCTGGTCTCGAGTATGCAGTGTGTGTCAACTACTAACCTTAGCTGAGCTGACCGCGATCTTGAATATTAGTAGCGCCATGCCGATGGCCACAGACTTGGCGGCAAGCAGAGCGGTGATCAGCATCCAGGTCGAGGTAGCTCCCACGTGGAAGATCAGAGGTATCAGGGCCATTGATAGCTTCTTCATGTTGCGACCCTCTGTATGTTTTGAGACAGATAATAAATAAATTAAATAATTTTCTTATGGATTAATAAATTGAATAGTTCAATCGTTAATTTGGTCATTCATTCGTTGCTAGCTTTTCACCCTCGGCTCGGTCTGTGTCTGGGTATACACTATATCGCGTGGAACCAAGTAGTGGAATACATAAAAGGCCATGTCCCAAGTTTTATCAAAATAGTTTCAGTAGTTTAGGTATAAAAGCGTTACAGACAAACTGACGACCATTTGGATCAGCGGTAGTAAACGCTGCTTCTGAGCCATGGGTCGCGGTTTCGATCCCCGCACAGTACAAATATTTGTGTTCATGAACATGTCTGTTTGTACTCGTCTGGGTGTTTTCTATATATTATAAGTATGTATATACAAAAAAAAGTATACAAGTAAGTTTATCGGTAGTCTAGTACCCCATACGACAGGGTACTTAATAGTAGCTTAATTTGGGACTAGATGACTCTGTCTGGCCCAATGAGGCATGTCCTAAATATTAAAAAAAAATAGTCTATCAGTTGTCTAGTACCCCATACGACAGGGTACATAATAGAAGCTTAATTTGGGACTAGATGACTCTGTGTGGCTAAGGCATGTCTTAAAAAAAATAGAGCTACTTCCGCATTTATAATATTGGTAAAGATGTTCCTGAGTAACCTTAATGGTACTACATCAATGAGTAAAACAAAACACTTCCTTTTTTATGTGGTTAATTCGCTTAAATACTCTTCGTCTATTAGGACTCTCTATACAACTATCTACTAAGTTCGAATAAGAATATTATTTCTGACGTATCTCCAATTACAATTTTGATTCACATCCGTTTTCATCAAAATTTCCATTTAAATACCAAATTGGTTCTGTATTTTACGTGTAAAAAACGCCACAGAAAGACAGACAAAGTTACTAATATATTTACAACTACCTAGCTGACCCGGCAAATGTTTATATGCCATACCTATTTATTAAAGTAAAGTAAAGTAACAGCCTATAATCATCCCACTGCAGGGAGAAGGCCTCTATCATTGAATTCAAGTTACCACAGCAATGATGGGAACCGGCATAATCACCACGCTTGCCAAATGCGGGTTGGTGTTCACAAACCCGAGCAACGTTCGAAAATTCTAAACTATTTGTTGCACGATCCGGGAATCGAACCTGGGACCCCGAGATCTTGACCCGGTATTTAAACCACTAGACCAAATTTATTAAAACTTTGTGAAAGAAATGTGTTTTTTATTATTATATATCAAACAAATCCAAAAACATAAAAATCTGTTTAGCAGTTCTCGAGTTATAAAAGGTGAACTGACTTTCTTTTATAAACTAATTATATTCAAATAAGATATCTAAAGTAAGGTTATCATAGAGACCAGAAGCCAACATTAATTAGTGTTAACAAGACGCTAAAACACCTACTATTAATAATTAAATCGTATAGCAATAATTAGTTTGCTTTGTTCCATTGAAATACAGTTTCTAATAATGACATTTAGTTCATCAAATTACAATCAGACATCCGATATTGCCATTCTAGATTGTGATGAAGACGTTCGAAAGCCTTTGACTTTTATATTTGTAAAGGCAAGGCCACAGTCATAACTAAGCGATCATTCTTGTAAGTGTTGATAAAGATAAATATAAAGATACATTTATTTAACGTTGTTGCTATTTTTAATTTGTCCTGATCCAAGTAAGTTCGAGTGTATATACACCGTGCATTCTCAACCACCTGAAAAACGAAGCCTACGTTACGTAACCAATATCTTCCACATCACGGCAGTGTTATTTACACATCATGGCAGTGTTATTTATTTTATTAATAAAAAAAAAACTGAATCGTGCTATGCTGCGGAGACGTATTATTTTGGTGCGGCGGGATCCCGGGTAAATGAACCTTATACAGCCAGTTACAGCGTGTTTTAAAATGAATAGCCGAATCAATATTTTATATTTTTCGAGGATTATTGGTAATAATAAAAAAAAACACTGCCAAGATATTCTACATAATGGTTACTTAACGTTCAAGTGGTTAAAAATGCATGGTGTATAAAATTTGCGGCTCCATAAGCCTTGACAATTATCATCAGTCTTGCCAGTCTACTGCTGGACATTAGCTTCTCCGTCATGCTTGGCAAACGGGCTGGCGATCGCAGTTTGGCCAATATTGGAGAGACGATTCTGCTGCCCGTCTTCTTCTGGCAGTTAGTTCAACGCCAATCAAGGACAAAAATCAATGGCTTTTCCTCTACTTTTAAATATATTTAAAGGCTTTTCTGGCGAAATAAAGAATCGATTAATTATAAGACTAACCGTGTACACTAACTAACTAGCTGAATTTCGTATTATACGCACTTTACTGTCTTCTTCTTCTTCGTGTCGATGACGAACTCTATCGTATTTTTCAGGCCCAGTACTCTGCCACTTTGATGGCATTATCCGTGGCCTCCATTAGCTCCTCCTGAGTGTAGGTAGTCGGGCACGCGGAGCAAGATGGTAAATGGGCCATGGTCTGCGGATTATAACCGCACTGGCACCGCAGGTCCCGGCCCTGCGAAAATCCCCACCTGAAGCGATTTTCTTTGCTCCGGCCGACCTGAGTTCGGAGCCTGTTAAGGGATTTCCATGTCGGCCTCGGCAGCTTGTGTCCAGGCGGAAGACTTTCCGATATCGGAACGAAGGGTGTCGGCAGTGAGCAGGAGTTTTTCCACAGTCTTCGTCTTTCTTGAGAGGCGTCACCAGAGACCGGCTCGACACACTTCATAAAACTGTTACGACTTTTAAGTCGCTGTGGCACGAAGTGGTACTCGTGCATTGGGTGTCGAGCATCAGTCTCGAGCTTAGCCCTCTCGATAGAACTGGACACGGTTCTGCGAACATCTGGAGGTGCGATTCCGGTCAGTGGATACAGCATTTGTACCGGGGTCGGCTTGAGACAGCCAGTAATTATCCGGCACGTTTCATTTAACGTTGCATCCACCTGTTTGGTATGAGCGGAGCGTGCCCATACAGGACACGCATATTCACCGGCTGAATAGCACAGGGCGAGGCCAGTTGTTCGCAGAACCGTGGGTGAGGCGCCCCAATTGGTCGACGTTAACTTTCGCAGAAGGTTGTTGCGAGCACATACCTTCTGCTTGACGATCTCACAGTTCTTTTTGTAGTTAAGTGTATATTTGGGGTAATTACTGTGAGTAATCGGAACACCTTGCCACATAATGTTGAGTTTGCGGCTCGCTTCCCTATTACGAAGGTGGAATACGCATGACTGTGTTTTAGAGGGATTTGGCTTTAGGGCATTATTCCTATAATAGATGGCTAGAGTGTCAAGCGCAGCGGCCAAGTTTGCTTCAGCTTCCTCAAAGGATCTAGATTAGGAAGTGAGGGCCAAATCGACAGCGTACAGAAAGCGAGAGGTTTCTGGGCTCGTTGGTTGGTCGTTGGTGTACACATTGAACAAGGTTGGTGCCAGAACACTACCCTGTGGTAATCCGTTCTTTTGGTTACGCCAGCGACTTGCTTCCGAGCGGAGGTGGACCTGAAAGCGTCGATTACGGAGCATCTCACTCAAGAACCGAACAAAGGCCTGGTCTCCCGTAAGGTCTTCCACTTTAATTAAAAGCTTGTTTATGTTGACCGTGTCGTAAGCTGCAGAAAGGTCCACAAATACGATGCCTGTCACTTTGCCTGCCTCGAAACCATCCTCAATGTGCTGAGTGAGTTTAAGGGTCTGACTGCAACAAGACTTTCCAGGTCTAAATCCTGCCTGTTCTGCAATCAGTTTTGGGTCAACGAGACAGGTGAGGCGGTTCAAAAGCATTCTTTCCAAGAGTTTGTAAGAGTGACAGAGAAGTGAAACCGGCCGGAAGTGTTTTGGGTCATCTGCAGGCTTGCCCGGTTTAGGAATCGCTATAGCCTTCCTCCAGAGGCGAGGAATCCTTGCAGATAAGACGCAGAAGTTAAACATCTCCAGCAGCCACGACACAGCAACGGGCCCTAAGTTTTTTAATTGCTCCACGGAAATATTGTCAATTCCAGAGACTTTCCCGCTTTACTGTGATTGAGCCTTAAGCATTTTTTTGGGTATATTGTCAATATGAAAAAGATATGCTTCGGTAACGAAAAATTTCGTACCCGTATGAACTCGTTACTTTGACAAAAAGTACTCGTTACTTTCGTATCGTTACGTTACTCGTTACTTTTGATACCTCATAAATAACACGGTGCGGAACAACAAATCGAGTCGTACTCGTATTCCGTACATACATAAAGTATGATATCACAGAGTCGCATCAATCGTAATATGTAGATAAAATACTTCTAAATTACAAAATTAAGGTGAATTTTTGTCTTTTTTTTCTTCAATTAACCGAATAAGGCACGCATTCATAAAATATACGATCAGCACTCGTTATAACACACGCATCAACTGTACTTTCGCGACCTAATACGGAACATGCAAGTAACGAAATGTATTCGTGAGTAACGATTCGTTACTCGGTACTACATGGAGTACCCGTTACTCAGTACCGAATACATACGGTTTGTTACAGCTCTCGCTCTGTCTTCGAAAGCCCTGGTGACCTTAAACAGGTTCATCTTTAAAGAAACCAACATTAGACATATATTCTTGCAATAACATGGGTCTTAACATCGATTGGCTTACCGCTGTAATAGCTTCACCAATAACATCTGAATTGAACATCAATGTATTATGAAGAGAGAAATAAACGATATGCATTAACATTATTATTATTTCTTAACTAAAAATTTTTTCTTGTCCTTGACCTACCGTCTGAATACGATTTTTTACTGATTTTAAAACATAAGAGCATTCTCATACAGCTTATATAAAACTAGCTGTTGCCCAGACTTCGTTCGCGCTAATTTCTGTTATTATGATCCCGATTAATTTTAAAAAAAATCCCCTATTTTGCAACATTTTTCACTGATACTTCGCTCCTAATGGTCGCAGCGTGATGTTATATAGTCTAAAGCCTTTCTCGATAAATGGACTAACCAACACAAAAATATTTTTTCAATTCTACCCAGCACTTCCTGAGATTAGCGCGTTCAAACAAACAAACATACAAACACACTCTTCAGCTTTAAAATATTAGTATAGATTGTTTGTTCAAAGACGAAGTACTATTTCTTACACGTGCACTGTGACAGTAGATAACACTAACAAAAAATGCAATCACCACATCCGTGCACACCTTTTTTGTTTCTGTACGATGAATTGGTGATTAAATATCTTTATTCTTGTTTGTTTTTTGTTTGACTTCTGTGGCAAGTGAAAAGTAGATCGAGGGTAGATTGTTTATATATAAACCTAAATTAAGTATAAAGTGAAAGAACGATTTGACCACAATGTTATCGTCTGTCGTGATAAAATAGTGCGTCAATTGTACATCGACATTCGTATTAGGTTTGCGAAGTTACATTTTAATCAATAGTTTATTATTATAGACATTGTGTTAGCTGGCTTTTGCCTGTGACTTTGTCCAAATTGGCTTTAGAAATGGGTTTAGAGAGAAACGAATATAATGAGCATTAAATATAGTATGTTTAGGTGACTTCTTACTATATACAACTACTGTCCCTTATTTATAAATAAATTTTTGGGATAAACTATACCCTGCTTTAGTTGATAAGGTTCCATTATCACGCAGCTTCGAGCGGTGGTGAAATATCGTAAACTCATAAAAACAAGGTACTGAAGCAATTAAGATTCGAGATGATAATATTCTGGGATTCCAAAAATAATGTCGATTATCTGATTTATGGTCAGCAAATAAATATATTCTACGGGAACCGTAGAAATCATTTATTATCAGCTGGTTACACTATGCTAGAACAAATCTAAATTTCAGAGTAAAGGAAGTCGCGCTTCGAATACTTTTATTGGTATTATTCATGTAAAAACTAATAAGTTAGGTAACGTGTTGAGTGCAATATGATGACCTCTTCCTATGGGCCTCGTAAGAGACGAATAAAGTACTGCCAGAAGAGAGAGAGAGAGAGAGAAGTGTCTTCTCTCCACCGTTGGCCAAACTGCGATTGCCAACCTACCTGCCAAGCGTATTGGTTATGGAAAAATCCTTCGTTAGCGAGACTTTGTCCAGCTGTGAACTGATATAAGTTGATGAAATAAAATATTGTTAAATAGGTTTGGACAAAAACCAGACAAGAAGAACATTGCCCTGGATTACAAACAGGATACTATTTGGCTTAGAAGTATGTTCCCATATAATAAAAGTTCGGCTTTAATTAAAAAACATTAAGGATAGTTCGTAGGATAGCTCGTAGTTTCTAGAATAGCGTTCTCGTAGCATTTTCGTAGTACCATAGAAACGACATATGATATTTACGTTCGTAAGAACATATATTTATTTCTTAAGAAAAGTAACGTACACAATTTTAATACGAGAAAGAAAGATAAACTCGCCGTTCCAGGCTTAAGACTGCGAAAAGTAGGAAAATCGTTTATGGGAAATTGTATTCGTATTTTCAACAAATTACCAAAGGATATTGCTGAACTCCCTGTACATAAACTTAAATCGTATGTCAAAGTTATTTTAATGAAGAAGGGCTATTACACTGTTAATGATTATTTAAATGATAGAAATGTATGGCATTAAGTTGTCCCAGCTCGTACTTGCTTAAACCTTGTAAAAATTACCTTACCTTGTAAAAATTTATTTAAAAAGAGGCTGACAATAGTGACCGAGTTTCTTGCGCTACTTCTTCTCGGCACTAGCCCAGACTTGTCCCGAAGCAGTGGTAGGTTTAAATTGGGACGTGTAAAAGCGCCTCCTGGGGCCTATTTGCAGAAATAAAACTGATTTTAACTGACATAAACGCATCACTACTATAACAATGAAGTGCTTTTAAATTAGCTTTCGTTTTCAACCGTCGAAAATAAAAGGAAGTTTATTTGTTGTATAAGTTATATGTTTAACCACAAACAAGTTATTCCTTTTTTTGATGATAAAAACATATTGAGAGCATCAAAATAAATCAGATGACTATGGGTGTTGTAAGAGCGATTATAACAGTACCGCAGTTGGCAAGCGTGGTGATTATGCCTAAACCGTCATTGCTATGGTGAATTGAATTCAATGATGGAGGCCTTTGCCCTGCAGTGCAGTGGGATGATTTTTAGGCCGACTTACTACTGATGACTTACTTATCACGTGACCTCCCATTTACAGAAGATAATTATTATAATTACGCTGAGTGTAGTGTCCATTTTGGCATTGGTATCTAGAGCATTTTTTGTGTTGATATAAATAAAAAGAATTATGAAAGAATGCTGCTTAGTAATTTAAATACTAGATTAGAATTTCTTTGAAGTTATACTTAATTATTGCTAAAAGCGGCCGCTTTTGGCGTTAGCGACAAATTCGACTTTATAAACAACTAAATGAAAAGTTTACTGTGATTCAATAAATAGCAGCACTTAGCTCTAGTAGTCCCCTTATAGTATATCTAAGAGCCAAATATTATGCAGATTTGTTGAGCTGTGAGGTCATGATTGAGTGACAAACCCACAGACAACAGCACGTCAACCTGCCACAAAACGTCAAATTTTCTCAAATGATATTGATATCTACCTGTTAGACTTAAAGTTGAATATCAATTCAATGACCTTTATCTTGTGCAGGTTGACCTGCCGTTGTTTGTTCATCTATAAATTCTTAATTATAATATTTTTTTTTCAACTACCATTGGTTATTGAATTCTCGGCTAATGGGTGTGACTATCCGTATTTTTTATTTAAGAAACAGTGTTGTATTATGCTAATGAGTGTAGGCGAATCAAATAGTACTGCCAGGAAAAGACGTCTTCTCCCCACCAATCGCCAAACTGCCATCCCACCTGCCAAGAGATGGTGAAATGCGGTGGCAAAATCCTTCTTTTGGAGGTTCTTATGTCTTTGGTGGTCTGATAACGACGAAAATGTCGTAAACATACCTGGTAGAGCTATTGTAGTAACATACAACTTTTATTATTTAATGCGCCCTCAGAGTGCTCAAGAAATAAAGCTAAAAATTAAAATCTATGCAAAAGTTTTCTTTTTTAGATTATATCTGTTTTTGGAAAACGCTAAAATATGGTAGGTACTTGAAAAAATCTACAACTTTACTTCAGATGAAGAGCATACACACGAAGTACCTACACCTACGTGAGGAGGTCATAAAGTAATAAAAAAATGAAGTCTTTCAATTACTTTTACACTGCTTATGAGCGTGCTTTGTCAGCTAAATATAATATTATCAAGATTATGTTTTTATGATATCTACAGAAAGTGAATAACTCTTAGTCATGTCTTAGCTCAGCTTAACTAGAGATTTGCACGCTGAAGCTGACATTTAAAAATGTATGAACCCTGAAAACTTGTATACAGTTTCTATTTGCCTTTAACAACTACAAAAAATATAAATATGTAAAAATCCTGAAATGTTTTTGCGTTATTCATCGATTAAAAAACAATAGAGTACTCACGCATGCCAGTCTCCTCCACTTTAGGTTTGATATCATTGTAGTAAAAAAACTTCCCAATATCACTTTTCCCCAGATGTTCATCGTTGAACTTTGCCAACCACTCCGTTAATACATTTGTGTATTCCCCAAGTTTTAATTCCAACTTATCTTCTAATGCCGTAAAAATGCCCGGATCCTCCTTTTTACTTTCGTTTGTTTTATCTGTGGCATATACGGCAGAAATAATAAAAAATAAAAGTGTCAAACTTTTTGCGCGAGAATTCATTTTTCCAAATTCAAATGCTTCCGAACGCTCTCGTTTTGATAATGTGACTGTTCGATTTGTTGAGCCCCTGCGACGAAAGTATATTTTGCGGGCAATTTTGTAATACATGCGGCAAGATACAGAACTAAAATTCTTCACACAATTTTAGTATAACCGCGTCGATAGTAGCGCTCCACGCAACAGCAAAGGCAATGTTGTCGTTCAGTCTGTACGCGGTTTTGATAATGAAGTTTGGGTCCAGTTTATCTTGAGCTCACGCATTTGATATTATCACTCGTTAAAATCTTTTTTTGAACAGCGGAGAAACTGGGCAGGTCTATTTAAATTTGTCTCTTTACGAGAGCCAAACTTTTTTATTTTTTTATTTAGTGGAGTTGTAATCGAGTTTTTGAGTCTACTTTTTATAAGCGGTTTTTTAGACTAATGGACCAGTGATTAGATGTTGGATTAATAAATATATTGTTGTTATAGCAAAAAGCTAAGCTCTTATCATTTTATTTCTCATCTGGTTTCTAGGGTACCGTAACATTCGACAGTCAGTCTATCAACTGCGTTTATCTCTGGAACGCATATAGTTATCAAGCTGAAAAAAATTCAAGCTTCTATAACGTAAAAAAAGATACGACCAATCATGCCACAAGTATATTTCGACCTCCTTAGAGAATCAATATTTAAAGGGTATTTGAGGGAATATTCCTTTGACCTAGAACTATGTAATTTGGCAACTTGCTGAACTCCCTGTACATAAACTTAAATGGTATGTCAAAGCATAGATAAGATAATACTAAAGTAGTCAAAGTTATTTTAATGAAAAAGGGCTATTACACTGAAATTAATATTTAAATAATAGAAATGTATGGCATTAAATTGCCCTAGCGCGTACTTGCATAAACCTTTCGAAAACATGTATTTATAAAGAGGCTGACAGTGACCGAGTTTCTTTCGCTGCTTCTTCTCGGCAATAGCCCACATTTGTCCCGAAGCAGTGGTAGGTTTAAGTATTGGGACGTGTAAAAGCGCCTCCAGGGGCCTATTTGCAGAAATAAACCTCATTTTACTTATTTTACTAGATTTCGTTTTCTAAAGTTTAATATGTCAGAAAATGATTTTAATATTTTATTCGTTTTTGATTTGCAATTTAGATAGCTTCCGAAAGTCTAAAATATTATAAAAGCAAATATTTCTGATCGAAATGTGTTAGTAGATACATTATTTGCAATGGAATGAAATAGTCCAAGAGACAGTTCACACGTTCCAACGTTCAAACGTTCACACTTCGAAAAAACAGTATACTTAATTAATAGGTTTTCGTAAAACTAGGTAATAAAACAAAATTAAATGACAAAGAGGACAATAGAGTCATTTTTTCATTACCACAGTAACTAACTGCAGTGAAGCCTTTTAGAATTCCAATGAGGTGTCGAATAATGAATCAGGAAAAAAAAAATCTCTGAAGAAATCGCAAGATGAGAATTACTGAATTAATGAAAGTCTTCAAACCTAAAAAGAGCAAGAGTTAATTGATTCGGGGTGTATACTATAATTTTTTAATAAGTCTCTGATATTAAGGCAATATTGCAAGCCATCACGGTATAAACCCTAATCAAATATACCTTATAAAAGTGACTATGTAAGTTTTCTTGACACGTTTACGTGAACAATACATTAAAATAAACAATATGTTCAGCCAGCCTGTGACCATGAACGCTGTGAGGTGTTTAAAAATATTCATTTTTAATATTTTATTAAAGTATAATATGCAAGCACTGTTTCATGCAGGAATGTTCAATCAGTGTTTGTGCGGGTAGTGTGGTGAAGGTACCTAGGTCGGTGTTAACAAGCGGAAATCATAAGTAAAATAATTTTCAAAATTCATATTTAGTTATGAATTTTCGCAAAGTAACGCCTGAGTCTATAAATTTTTGTTTAAAAATTGTTTTAAACGTTAGTTTTGGTTTACAAAGTAAACGCGAATTAAAATCCGTAAACAAATCTTTTATGACTATGTAGGTTTAAATTTATAAAATCGGTACCACAGCCCCGAGCTTACTCTAAAAAGCGATCAATTATATCTTTAACCGCCTAAAAGTAAGAGTCAACAAAAAAATTTATCATCAATTAGCGATCGTTGGCTGTCAAACTAACAGCACGAGTCGTGTTTTAAAGCCTCATATAAATTAAAACTATAGCAGTCGATACGTATGTATAAACAAATATAAGAATCTGTCTGTATCATATTAGACCACAAAGTTTTGGAGTAAAGAAACAGACTTTTATGGCTATGTTAAATGTTCATGAATGTCCAAAAGATTGGCAGATTTAAATACGTTTTTTATCGCTCAGAAACTAAGGTTTTCTTCTATCGTTAAATCAAAGCTAGACCAATAATGGAAAAAAAAAATCAAGTGGAGAAAAAAGGGTTAATTGTCGCGATGATGCTTAATGCAGTTTATAGTTTTGTCTCAGGCGGGACCCGAACCCGCATCTACATGCATACCGGCCGCGGTGCTATAATAATTAAGACACAAAGACACCACGTCACTTTTCTCACGAAATTTTCAAGTACCTAACTATATTCTTATCGCTGTAAGCCAGCGTAGTTTCATCAAATGTTAGGAGTTCTGCATTATTAACACCCGAAGCAAACATCTTTACAGATGTTTGACAGTCAGTTAAGATGAAACAGCTATTTAAATACATGACATTAAAGCAACTTCATTGCAATTGTAATTTCAGTATTTCAACTAGGAAAATTATGTCTCAGGCGGGTCATAATTTTTTAAGTTTTAATACTGATATTGTCTATGGGTTGGTAGTATTAATAGGTATCTGAAATTTATTCATCTAGATTTATCCGCGGTTTTCATGTAATAACCGTACCTAATTATAACTCGCGCAAATCAGAAATTAATTTTAAGATGACACTAACTAAAAATTGGTTGCAAAATGTTCTTAATTTTTTTTCCGTAATACTTTATGTTTCCACGTTGCGAACATACGCCTGCGCTCAAAAACCAGTTTCAATGGGTCTCTTTTAATTAGCGAATCGATAATTAAATCAATGCCTTATTTTAAAGTAACTAGATCCATTAATATCCTAACTTTCTAAACGACTAAGATTGTTGCCGCTTGCGTAGTCCACATTACGGTATAATGTGATTTTTCAAAAACCTTTCACTTCGAAATACATTTTGAGACGTGTAATTTGAAAGTTACCAGCAGGGCAGCTATTAAATTAACAGCATTCAAAATGTACTGACTAGTAATTAATTGTTGTGCTGTTACTTCATTAAATAGAGTAGGTTTCATCCCTATTTTGTTGTAAGTGGGGACTGAAAGCGTAGAATAAGTTCTTCCGTAAAAACGTCCAGAAATCCTACTATTATTTTATAAGAAAAGTGACGAACACCATTTCGATACCTGCCAAACAAAGATAAACTTGCCGTTCCAGGTTCCAGACTGCAAAAAATGGGAAATTGTCACCAACAAACTATCACAATTGATTGCTGAACTCGCTTTATATGAACTTTAATCGTTTGTTAAAGTAATGTTTGTTATAATAATAAGCACACTTATTATTATATACATCACACTCAATATATAGTATTGCCCATAGTTAGCTTTTAGTTTACATTGAGACAAGTTCTCTTCAAATATGTATTCTAGATATTATATTTTTATTTTTCTCTAATCCCTTACTCTTAATTACTTATTATTTCTTTATTTAAGCTATATTAGTTGTTTTTGTGACTCGTTTATTGTTCCTCACAGGACATGCTTAGCCTAGTGTGCGGACCTGAAATTATTATTGTTAACTAATAAATTGTAATTGTAATTGTAATTGTAATTGTAATATACTCCGACCTTATTTTAACATTTTTCTTGTCGCCTGTTAGCAGAAACTATTAACAAACAAAAAACCTCATATGAAGTGAAGATAAATAACTATTCCGTGTGAAAAATAACTTAAATATAAAATTCAAACTTGATCTTTTTTTCTTTCAAACATACACAATCAAACGATTGAAGTCATTCAAAATCGAAATTACTCCTACCTATATGTAACGACTAACCAAAGACTTTTAAGTTCAACTATTTTATTTACCACCTGGGCTTTCACCAATTCGGTGACACTAGGAACATAAGCATGAATTCTTTCATTGGTCGTATTTCGATTTTTTACTGCTGATTTCAGAAAGTTATAGCTGAGTCGGTAACTTTTTTGCTGATGAATGAACTTGTCAAAAATAATAAACATATCAACAATAGGGGTAGGTATAGTGAGTTTGATTCATCATACCTACTTTTTTTTATTTTTTCACTTGCCATTATTTTCTTTAAACTTACATTTTCGTCTTGCCTCGACCTAGATCATTCCTTTTTTGAATATTACTAGAATTCTTGTTACGAGCTGCTTTCGACTTCATGAAGGAGAAAGTAGGTGTACGTACAGTGGGAGTCGACCTTTTGCTCATAGCTTTTTTATATAATCTTTGAATGGATGACTGTAATTGGCCTTAAATTATCTACAACTTTATTTGTAATCTACGAATTTACTTATGTGCTGTTGTTATCCTTAATAAATAAATAAATAAATAAATTTGGATAAAAAAGGCCCACTATTATAAAATTGATTACGTGTATGTTTGATTTACCTTTTTAAATAAAAAGATATAAAATCTTAACAACATTCGTATAATTAATTGTTTTAAATCGGTATTTTATGTGCTTGTTTCTATTTAATTAGGTACTAGTGTAGTTTAGTCTCTCTGAAATTATACTATTATGTGTTTCTAGACACATTTAGTGGGTGCGAAATGTAATTACTCGTACTTTCGAATTTATTATAAATAAATAAATAATAAATAAAAAAAAAATAAAAAAAATAAAAAAAATAAAAAAAATAAAATTCATTTATTTCAGGACGTAGTCCCATATGATCCAAATACAAATACATTACATTGTTACATTAAATATTAAAATCAAACAAAATTGTGTTATATATAATCAAATTACAAAAGAAATCAATAAAACTTAATAATAATTACAATTTTAAATATAAAAATTAATTTTTTTTTTTTAAACAAACAAATCGTAAAATAAGAATTGCTAATGTTAAATATTTTCGGAGGTATATCACTGAAAGTTTATGATATTTAATAAATAAAAATATGGTGACGCGTATATGTAAAATGCTTCGCTGTAAATTGAAAATCTTAAGTAAAGATTGTAAAGATTGGCTTAGTGTATATTTTAACAACTCGCTATTATTTACAAGTGATGTAGGATTTAAGACTCTGCCGAAGTACTAGACACAATTAAAATTTTATTGTTTGGAGGTCACCGGTGACCCCCATGGCGCTCAATGTCTTTGAATTCATTCTTATACATTATTTAATGGCGTCGCCGAGTTTGTAAAATACAGGGTTGCCAAATTCGCCGAAAGTAAGTTTCATTACATAGCAAAGATGGGTACAAACTAATCACCACGCTTTCCAGATGCGGGTGGTGATCGCAATCCCGAGCGATTCGAAACTGTGGTTGCACCGGAGATCGAACCTTGGGACTCCGAGGTTTTGGCCCGGTATATAAACTACTAGATCAACAGGGCGTTATATTACCTACACTAGACCATCAATGTTATGGTAACTTGAATTCAATTGTGGTGGCCTGCAGTGGGATGATTATGGATCGTAATTTAAGTATTAATTTTTCTTTGTCGATTTGGTGCGTGGTGTCGGCTTTAAAATAGAGTAACACCACTTTCTCGCCCTCTTTGTGTTGTCAGTACCATCTAAAGAAGTACAGACGAGCAGCAGCTCAGATCATATAAAGAAGGAGATATGAAATTGCTCGTAAATCCTTAGCGAACCAGTGTCTCCGAATTATTAATGTGTGCAATGCAACTCCAATAACACTGTTGTAAGCATAAGGATCACACTATATCAATTTACAACGCTCATTGGTGCGCACACAAACATGGACCCAATCACAGCGGCTACCACTTACTCGCTTACACAATTCGTCATTTGGTGTGTGCAAATTAGTGTGTCGCTACAAAGTGTGGTCGCGACGCACACGTCGGGCAGTGAACGCTTCGATTAAACCTCGACACATTGCGCAGTCGCATAGTACTCACAACACAGCTAGTTAGTATCAAGCCTTCAATGTATATTGTGCCGATACAATTATCGTTACATGGATGTTTTCATTAAATATTTCGGTGCGGAGTGCAATAGTTCTGTTCGCCCATATTGGATTCACACGCGCCACGCCCCCATTTTATATCTATTTCTTTATATGATCTGAGGGCAGCAGTGTCTCATGTCCAATCGGTCAAACAAACGCCAATTCGCCTGCCAAAAATGGCAGTAGTTAAAGTAGAGGCTACTTGTAAACTAAATACATATCATAAAAAGTAACAGCCTATAATCATCCCACTGCAGGGAAAAGGCCTCCATCATTGAATTATAGTTACCACTGCAATGATGGGAACTGGCATAATCACCAAGCTTGCCAAATGCGGGTTGGGGTATCACAAACCCGAGCAACGTTCGAAAATTCGAATCTTTTTGTTGCCCGACCCGAGGATCGAACCTGGGACCCCGAGATCTTGGCCCGGTATTTAAACCACTAGACTAACGGGTCGTTATCATATATCATAAGTATAACTTTAATAATCATTTGTTTAAATGCCTGAGACAGCCCTAGCCGTAAAGAGAGTAATGTCTTTTTGTATTTATTGAACTGATTCAAATATGAATACGAACATAAACGATAAGAAACATTTTCAGTACAAGAAATCATTATAATTTGCATTCTGATTGCTTCCATTATTTCTTAGAGTACATCTTTATTTGCCTGAGTCATGGTTATTAATAACTTATTTATTTATGTCATAATATGAACTCTGTGGTGGAGTGGCGTGGTGGATTTTAATGTGTCGCCTACTATGTGGTACCGGGTTCGATTCCCAGACAGATAAAAAAAAGGGTACTTTTAATATTTTCTCGGGTCTGGGTGTTTGTGGTACTGTCGCTATTTTAGACTTCCAAAAACCAAGAGCTTTAAATAATCACTTACTTTAAGAAGCAATGAATGAAATATTGTCCAAATTATTTATTTCTTTAGGAGTTACACTGTAGGTCAGAACAATTTATGTGGTAGGTATTGTCCAAATTATCTATTTCTTTAGGAGTAGGTCAGTCATCAATCTTTATTTCTTTTTTTCTTTCATTCTCGACCTTAAAAAACGCGTAATTCATAATAAAGAGAAATATTTTTGTAAAAATCATTATTTTCATCTTAACCTAGTTATAGTAAAATATATTTAAATTTTTTGCGTTGCTGAAGGTACATTTTTTTATTTATTTTTTATAAATAATGGGCTTGCTCTTGACTACATACTTAACTATACGGTTAAAAAGAAGCCTAAGATGGAGCGAGCTTACCCAGAGGTACTGTTTCTCCCACACACACAGAAAAACTGTTCGGCGCTGGACTCCGGCAGGAGGGTGGTAGCATCCAGGCAGCCTCTTACGAAGCCTACCACCCGCAGAGGGATCTGTTGGCCGCCATCATTGGTTAGAAAACCAAAGATGCGGTGGCCCAGGGTGGACCACTAGGAGGTAGATCCCTAAAAACATTAAAGAAATTCCGCTGCACTGTCCTCAATACCGAGTTCTTTAATATTTCTTTTTCCTCACTATCTTTAAGAATGCAAAGAATTACAAATGACCCTAATACCTATTTGCTATAGAACTAAAAAATCTTCCCACACTTTGCTTTTACTAAACGAGTTTTAACATTACACGTCTGCCTTAAACGTTATAATGCGTTGGTATTCAAAAATCAATTAGATAATCTGTAGGTACAGCACACATAGATACAATAAAAACTATCTAAGCTTTTCAAAAACAGTACAAAAAGAACACTTAAAACCAAGCTTAAGAGCCCTTTCACACGAGCGATTTTAATCGGCAATTCCTCGGCGGAGCGAGATCGCCGCGAGTTAAAAAACCGCCGCGAAAACGCCGCGTGCTCGCTGCGAGTACGCGGCGAACTCGCGCTTGGTATTCGGTACCGTCGGTAACGGTTTTTGTCATTTACAAAATGGACTCAGACGAGGAGCTACTTCTAGCTATCTTACTTAAAAGACAATTGAATAGAAGAAAAAACAATTGTCCTAAAATTTGGGAGGATCTCACGTTTAGTAACCGCTCAACTGTTGCTATATTCTTTAGTCGAAAAGTCCCATATGGCTGGACATTTACGTATTTCTGCTATAAACAATTCGTGATCGAAGTCTAGTGCCATTATAATATCGCACATATATTCACGTGTAATCTAAGAAACGCTGTGCAGAAGACTACAAAACGGTGTCAGAATGAGGGTAGATTGCTACTCGTACTAACAAATAATTATGCTAAGTCTGCAGATACTCGCCGCCAGCATGCGGCGACTCGCTGCGACCGGGCGGCGTTATCGCGGCGATTAATAACTTGCGGCGATATCGTTGCGTGCACGCCGCGAGCCGCCGCGTGCTCGCTGCGATCTCGCTCCGCCAAGGAATCGCCGAATAAAATAGCTCGTGTGAAAGGACTCGAATGATTTACGTTTATTTTATGTCAGAGCATGGAGACTATAAGTGCAAACAACACAAGTACATCGCCATAGAAAAAGAAGAAAGAAGTCTAGACTCCATGTGTCAGTGTCAACTTTATAACCCGGCCAAATGATATCGTCATGCAATTGTATTGATATTTTTGTCGTGTTGTATCTATTCAATTTATATAGGTTGTAGTTTGTACTAAATGTGCATCAGGGACACTTTTTTTTTACGTTGAAAGTGTATCTTGTTTTATATTTATATCAATGATAGAGCACAAACATTCAAAGATACTTTATACGTACATTTTTTAAATTATCAATATTAGCTCGCTGCTGGACTTAGACCTCACCAAAAGGATTTTTTTAACAACGACCTCGCTTGGCAAGCTTGGCCTTCTTCAGGCGGTCCTCTTTTAGATAGCGCCATCTATTGTCCGTGTCAAGTAATTCCATACCTACTAATTATTTAAATTAACTAAGTTGATTTTTTGTTTGTTATCTCCTAATTTATTGCATGTTGTTCTTACCTCTTAATATTGGCTATAGTTAGCAATGTGAAACGTTATTAGTTTTTAAATAAGTATTATTGTAAGTACTCAACGTTGGTTATTCTTTAAATAATTAAAGAATAACCAACAAAAACAATACAATTTTTAAAATTATTGCTCTACTGGCATTATCCAGGGAGGAAACAGGGGACTACGTTTGTATGGAAAAACGGCCCTTGTGTTTCCTCTTAAGAGGACTACTAGAGCTATCTGCTGCTCCTAATTTATTAAATTTTATTAGTTACTTCTAAACAAAATCAATTCTCAAAAAACTAGAACCTAATCATTTTAGCAAATTACCTCTAGTATTTATTGAATCACAGCATAGGGAAAGTAACATACCACTTTCCCTATGATAACAGTAAACTTTTCATTTAGTTGTTTATAAAGACGAATTTGTCGCTAACGCTAAAAGCGACCGCTTTTAGCAATAATGTACAATACGAAAGAATGCCAGAATGAAAAGCAGTTAACAGTGATTCAATAAATACTAGAGGTAATTTGCTAAAATGATACTGTTCTAGTTTTTTAAGAATGGATTTTGTTTAGAAGTAATAAAATTAAATCATTTGGTATCAGCAAATAGCTCTAGTAGTCCCCTTAATGTATTTCACTTCACGCAAGTCAGGCCTAAAATGGTTTAACTAATCTACACATAAATAAAATCATCTATTTGATATGCCGTAAAAGGTAGACTAATTTTGAAATTGTTTTTAACTGTAAAATTTGTATCACGCTAGGCGCAAATGATTTTAATGATTTCCTTTTGTGTGTTTATAACCTATCAATCAGTACAGTCAGCACTTTACATTAAAATGAAGGAAATTTATGATTTAATCCCTCGATCGTGAGATATTCCAGACCCAATTAAAATCAATTGTTATCGTGGCACCCGAGTGCCTCCTGGGGGTTGAGAGATTAAGCTCGCGTTTGTAGGGTTTATACAGTTAGTACAGTTTTTTGGTATATTTAAAAATATCCTAATATATTTTTGTCAACACTTCTCATCCATCCATCTTATAAAAGAAAATAAGTAAGGTGAGTCCGATTCGCACTTGTCCAGTGTTGTTAATACGTTTAATGTTGTTATACGAGTGCTGTAAACTGTGAGGCCTAGTGCGGCTTGTCTTGAAATATATAAATATTATATTTAGAGAACACCACGTTAGTTTAGTGGTTTAAATACGGGCTAAGATTACTGGGTTCGATCCCCGGATCGATCCACATTGCTCGAGTTTGTGATCACCACCCATCTTTACTATGGTAACTTGAATTCAATGATGGAGGCCTTTGCCCTGTAGTGGGATGATTATAAAAAAAAATGGTTGCCTGTAAAGTCGGTTTTACGGGCGAAGATTTTACGTGACAACGTCTTTTTCTCGGTAGAATATTTATTGATATGAATATAATTAAATTGCACAATAGGAACAAGGAATTGAATGAAAATAAGAATTGCACAAATTTTAACTATAGAAATATATTTTGTTTACTAAAACATTGTACATGTAAACTTAAACTTAACTAATTCCTATTTGAGTGATTTTGTTGAGGATAGGACGATGATAGGAGAAATATGAAATGAAAGGAAGTGTTTCTGCTGTAATGTGTCTTGCGAAAGTCAAGTCTTTTTCCAACGCCAAGAACGTTCGAGAAAGACAAAGACAGAGACACAAGCATGCGCCGATTCAATGCGCCTAATTCTCTAGTGCTGCGCGCGCGGCAGACCGATCATAGTTGAGTGGGAGAGAGACGCAAGGCATTCGGCGGGCCTCTCTCTCGTTCGGTGACTCATCGTAACGTTACCGAGCGTTACACTTTTTCATAAGTGACTCCCAGCCGCAACCTAATTTAAGACGTTGTCACGTCAAAAAAACATTTATTTCAGGCAACTTAACATGAAAGCCCATAATAATTATAGACCGTTTCTTACTTACTAAATATTTAAAAGAACTTGGGCCATGTGTTTATGTATGAAAGGTACTATGTGTAGTTTATTGCCTTTTTTTTAACTTATAATTATTGTTACTTTAGTCTCATTTAGTTTTGTCTGTCGCACCGCCTACACAACTTTTCTGCTTAGCCCAATGGTCGACTGGGAGAGAATGCCACATGGCATTAAGTCCACCAATTGTATATTTAGAATTTTCTTGTGCAATAAAGTTTTAAATAAAATAATAAAATGTCTCTAACACTTATTGACTGTACAGTAATTACAAAAAATTAAAAAATTATTTCTAATAGTCTCGTTACTATTGTTAGCTCTAAATGACGTTTATTGTACCGTCGCTTATTTGAAAACTGTGTTTTTTCAATTGATATACAAAAAAAACATTAACCTACTATTCTGCGAATGGCAATTATAATAGCTATTCTTATTGCAAGAGAATAAATGATAAATTGCTTGCTTTTTATACTGAAATATTCGTATTAAAAGCTTGTGGAAATCAAATATTATAGATCATTTAAAATTATTTCTTACTTAAATATGCAAATTTTGGGGTGGTGGGATCTACCTCCTAGTGGTCCACCCTGGGCAACGGCATCTTTGGTTTCATAAACAATGATGACGGCTAACAGATCCCTCTGCGGTGGTAGGCTTCGTAAGAGGCCGCCTGGATGCTACCACCCTCCTGTCGGAGTCCAGCGCCAAACCGTGCCTCTGTGTTCCGCTGGTGTGTGGGAGAACTAGTACCTCTGGGTAAGCTCGCTCCATCTTATATCCTATTCTTAAAGCCCGTATCTACTTATATCCAAAATTCAGTCAGGTCCTTCTCCTCCTTTTTTCAAGGTTTAATACTTATATATAATGTCACAAAGGTATAACAAAGTATACTCATTTTTTTTATACCTTTGTGACATTATAGAACGCAATAAATTACTTTACCTACTCACTCGGTGTCGGTGCGTGTAGTGTGGTGGTACCTAGGCCGGTGTTAACGAGCAAAAATTATGTATTAGGTAAATAATTTTCAAAATACGTATTTAATTCGAAGCTCTTGTTGCTCGACCCGGGGATCGAACACAAGACTCCGAGATCTTGACCCGGTACTTAAACCACTGGACTAATGGAGCGTTAGTATTGGCACTAGTACTAGAACCTTTCTAGATTTATTTTAGCCACTCATCGTACTTTCTTTTATAAGTATAATCTCATTAAATTGACCGCTGCATACCGAAATGTATGTATGGCACTTTCACTAAACCACTTTTGAGTCTAGCGTTTCAAACTACTTTTTTTGGTAGGTATCACTTTTTTCAAAATGGTCGCCTGTCAAATAGAGCAGAGGAAATTGGACAGACAGATGCATGCGAATTTAAAATACGAAGGGGATACGTGGGCTAGATGATTCCCTAAATTAATCTCTTTTAATATCGTTTAGAAGTGATTCTCTAAGTTAATTTGTTGGTATACTTTATTTGATATTTTAGCAACTTGATTGCACTTATAATATCAGTATATAAACTTGAAGAAAAATTTTTTTTCCGCCACCTGAGACATAATTTTTCAAGTTTATATATTAATTTGTTGGTGTCAGCATTATTAAGAGAAAATTAATTAATACTCATATGTCTTGGAGTAGGTTATTCCTATTTAATATTCTTGTACAATGTTTTTGACTTAGAACCTACATATTTCACATATGTTGGAAGGTGGTGCAGTGTATGACATGCGAGTTCAGCATTTACATAAAAGCTCTTGAAAGTATGTACAATATATTTTAATTTTAACTTTGATAGCTAGATAAAAACCTTTTTTATATTGATTAAAATATCAATTGTATCTCGGTTAACCTCGCACACCTATCCCCTTGTTGTACACGATCCTTTTTTTTCATACATTTGAGTTTTTACGAAGAGTTCTTTAGTTTCTGATTGAATATACTTTTTATAGACTTCAGCCAGATTCAAGAATCTAAATAGTAAAAGTACTAGTTTTTGTAATATTGTTCATTTAAAATTGTTTTGGTTATTATCTGTTAAATCATAACGACTCACAATGGGCGGCTCCATGTATAGGCATGATATAAATTTATTTTAGAAAAGTGGGTATTTTGATAAAACTAATGATGTTATGACAACCTTGACTATCAAGTGCATTAATTACTGCCCTTTAAAGTACTTTAAACCACGGTATTTATTTATTTAGTATCAGATAATTGCATTTGAAGTCAGACGTCAAGCGAGTTAATTATATTAGATGTATTTTAGTTAATTTATTTATCGTGGATCGTGATGTTTATGCATACTTCTGCAATGAGTTCCTCATATCTATTACTAGTTTATAATAGGGTAACTACTGGTTAATATAAAAGTAAAATCAAAAGTAGGAAACTCATTGCAGAAGTATTTTTATTCTATTTATTGCAGGAGTATTTTTATTGTATTTTTACCACGCTTTTATTAGCTTGGGTTGTATCTATCTATGTATCTATGTATGTAATGGAATCTTTGAGCATAATTTTCACCGATTTCCAGAAGTTTGATTTATTTGAAACTTTGCACACGTATCAAGGACCGATGACAATGCAATAATTTAATAACAGTTTCCCAGTTTATCTCTGTAAGAGGGAGTAAAAGAGATAGAGCTAGCGCGCGATCTGTATCAATTACGATTCCTGATAGCTTTGGACTTACAGTCGATAAAGAAAGAATCAAATCTTATAAACTAAACTAAAAAGTAAAAACTAAATTATAGTTTAAAAACTAAAAAACCACGCTTTTAAAACAGATTGAATTAAAAAATTAAAAATAAAACTGTAGTAATCAATTTAAAAATTCATATTAATGTACAAAAAGCGTGGGTTCTTGCTATGATATCCACAGAAATAGTAAATTATTGATGAAATATTTACAACAATCTAAATCAAGCCCCCCGCGCTTTTTGTACAATAGTATGAATTTTCAATTGAATACTACAGTTTTATTTTTAATTTTTTATATTGATTAAATTAAAACATTTTCGGGAAAATCGTTGTAACTTCCAAAATTTCAATGAAAATGTCAACCTTTATTTTACTTCAGTATGAAATTTTCTTTTCAGACACGCCAAATATTTTTTCTTGTAATAAAAAGGTATTGGTGGATATACTTTTTGATAGTAAATATAAAAATATAGAAAAAAGTATTCAAGATGTTGAATTATTTTTAGAAATTATTTCTGGATGTCTCTTGCCAATTGTCCACTTAAGCGAAGAGGCATTAGAATCCAGAAATAAGATTTGCAGAGAATTTCACAGTCGTAAAACACCAAGGAAAGATCATTTAACAGATATATTTTTAATCGTATGTCAATTTAGCGCAGAAACCAGTACAATTAAAAAGAATTTTCATCAGGATGCTATAGATATATTCGAAGAGCCAGTAGTCTAAAATCAACCATAATTTTAATAAAAAACTTATTTTTTCGTACTGTATGGATTTTATTTATTTGATTTACTAGCTTTTGCCCGTGACTTCATGAGCGTGGAAAACAGAACTTCAAAAATCCCGTTTTTTCCCACTCCCGTTGGATTTTCGAGATGAAAATTATCCTATGTGTTAATCTAGGTAATAAACTACCTGTGTACTAAATTTCATCCAAATTCATTGAGTAGCTTTAGCGTGAAAGAGTAACAAACGTCCATACATCCATCAATCTTTACATCTTCACAAACTTTCGCGTTTATAATATTAGTAGGATATTGCAAAGATGTTTTTAACACATATTTATTATTATTATTATTATTAAGTATATTTAAGACATGCCTCACTGGGCCACACAGAGCCATCTAGTCCCAAATTAAGCTACTATTAAGTAGCCTGTCGTATGAGGTACTAGACAACCGATAAACGTACTTATATACTTTTTTTTTCTAAATATATACTTATAATACATAGAAAACACCCAGACCAGTACAAACAGACATGTTCATGCACACAAATATTTGTACTGTGCGGGGATCGAACCCGCGACCCATGGCTCAGAAGCAGCGTTTACTATCGCTGATCCAAATGGTCGTCAAATATATGCATACAATCATAAAACTACAAAATAAGAATTAATATCATCACTATATGACGCTGCCCCACTGTGCTGTCAATTTTGTTATGCATTAACTTTAATGGGAAAAAGCTCATGGTAACAAGATTACAATTCCTTGAATAAAAATTCTTGCTTAAATAAGTCTGATTGATAAGTTTTTCCTTATTGTTTTAACCACGCGATTGTCGCAATGTTCATGTTTGTGTCATCATCATCATCTAACGGCCGGTCCTAATAACCTATCCATCTTCAGTTTTGGCATATCGGAGATAGAAAACAACTTCTGTCTTTGTTTCTCTGGACGGACGTTTCCTATCTCCGAAATGTCAAAACTGGCGATAGATAGATTATTGGGACCGGCCGTAAGCCAAACGAAATCTACAGCTGGACAAAGGGTACTAGAAAAAAACGGTCCAAAGCTGAAAAAATCCAGATGCTTTCCCGCGACCTTCGCTAGATCGTTGATCTACCGGTTCTACCATAGATTAAATATATCTATGGGACCTACTCATGTTCATACAACTGTAATCCAAACAAAGCGTAAGGAAATAAAAATGTCTTTATTTATGTTAAAACAAACTTTATTAATATCTCTACAACAAATAACATCTAACATAAACGACTGTCAGGACAAAAACAGAGGCGGTGGGGGTCCCAGCAGACCCTCTCTGCGGGGCGAAAAGGGCTACGTCGTGGTAATTAGAACTCCATCCGATGAGAGGCTCATCCCGATTCTGAACACGAAGCCACAGCTCAAGAGGTCTGAAGTATCTGGATCATTAAAATTTACGTTTGAATTTAAAAGTTACTGCCTATAATCCCACTGCAAGGCAAAGGCATCATTGAATTCAAGTAACCAGCAATGATGGGTATATGTATAATCAAACGCGACGCTTGTCAAATGCAGGTTTGTGATCAAAAATCTAAGCAATGTTCAAAAATTCGATAGTTCTGTTGCCCGGCCCAGGGATCGAACCCGGGACCCCGAGACCTTGGTCCGGTATTTAAGCCGCTATACCAACGGGACGTTAAGACCAATAGGTGTTGCAACTTTTCCTTACTAATATTATAGTATAAGTATAACAGCCTATAATCATCCCACTGCAGGGAAAAGGCCTCCATCATTGAATTCAAGTTACCACAGCAATGATGGGTACTGGCATAATCACCACGCTTGCCGAATGCGGGTTGGTGATCACAAGCCCGAGCAACGCTCGAAAATTCGAAATTTTTTGTTTCCCGACCTGGGATTCAAACCTGGGACCCCCAGATCTTGGCCCGGTATTTAAACCACCAGACCAACGGGGCACTAATATTATACAGTAACTCTATATTTCTGTGTGTTGCGCTATCCAGCTTAAACTACAGAACCGATTTAGATAAAATTGGTACAAAGATTAGATCTTGAGAAAAAACATATACTTTTTTGTATACCGCCGCTGGGCACAGGTTTCCGCCCGCCCAACATCACGTGTAATTCACGTGGGCAGAGCCACATGTAAAGATCTTTTTTTTATACATAATGGGTTTGCTCTTCACTACATACTTAACTATACGGTTAAGAAGAAGCCTAAGATGGAGCGAGCTCACCCAAAGGTACTGGTTCTCCCACACACCAGCGGAACACAGAGGCACTGTTTGTCGCTGGACTCCGGCAGGAGGGTGGTAGCATCCAGGCGGCCTCTTACGAAGCCTACCACCGCAGAGGGATCTGTTAGCCGTCATCATTGGTTAGAAAACCAAAGATGCCGTTTCCCAGGGTGGACCACTAGGAGGTAGATCCCACCACCCCAAATCTAGCTTAGCTATATGTGTAAAAAAAACCGGAGTTCCTAATTGAATTTGACCACGGAGATCTTTAACTGTACTTACTTGACAAGAGACTCTGGTGATATCCTGTTAGTTTTACCCTTGGTCATTGATCGGATGATCTCTGATGCCGGCTTTGAGGACCCTGGCTGCATTATCTCGCTGTAACGAAAACAATAAAAAAAATACTTATATTATTTTTACGTAATGTTACTTTGTACCTAAATTAGGAAATCGTATTTCATTACAAAAAACACTGGTTAAAATGAAATATAAATCAGTCTCTTAATTAGACTGTGCAGTGAAATCGCGTTAGAAGATTCGTACATACGCTTTCGCTATCTATCAATCTCTCTTACAGTCATACAATAAAGTCTTCTTGATATAATCACATGGATAACTTATGCAGATGGATTCTAGCACAGAAGTCAGGGACTTATTGTAAACGTTTTTCCAGAGCAAAATAGTACAACACCATTTTGTATAAAAATTTAAGGAAGTCTGATCTTGTAAAACTTTGTAAATTTTGTAGATCTTAAAATCTGATTACCTACACTAACTAAATTTTTATCTAATAAACAAGCTGTTGCCCGCGACTTCGTACGAGTCAATATTGGTTATTATGATCGCGATTATTTTTGCATTACATTTTTCACTATTGCTTCGCTCCTATTAGTCGCAGCGTAATGTTATATAGCCTAAAGCCTTCCTCGATAAACGGACTATCCAACGCAAAAAGAATTTTTCAATTCGAACCAGTACTTCCTGAGATTAGCGCGTTCAAACAAACAAACAAACAAACAAACAAACTCTTCAGCTTTATAATATTAAGTATAGATAAAAAAATAAAAAAATAGTATTAGTCCGAGTTCTACCTAAAGCATTAAAATTTTTTTGTCACAAAAACGTATTTCCAAATTGACCTTCTCATAAATTTTCACCCCAGGACTCACCTCAATAGTCTCCCCGCGTCTCTACTCCTATAGATGTCGCATTCGTGCAGGTGTCCGGCATGTCCAGACACAGAGCACAGCTGCTCGAAGATCTGGAACTCCAGGATCGTGGCGAGGAAGTACTTTATGTACTCCTGGATGGAAAACAATAATTTGTGTTATCCTAAAAAATAACGCCCCGTTGTTCTAGTGTTTCAAATACCGATCCAAGATCTTAGGGTCTCGTGTTCAATTCCCTGGGTCGGACACCCAGAGTTTCGACTTTACGAAAATTGCTCGGGTTTGTGCTCACCAACCGACCATTTGGCAATGGTGGTGATTTGAGAAATGCACATTTCGAAAAGTTCCCCTTTGTAGAAGTGCGATTTCTGTGAAAATTGCATTTTGAGGTGAGTGCTCATTTTGCGAAGTGCAGAGTGCGTCAGACACGTACCAATTAATGCTGTAGTAACTTGAATTCAATTATGAAGGCCCCAGGTTTGATAAAAAGGCCGTTATTATCCTAAATATGTATAAAAAAGTAGAGTAAAAAATCTATGTCTATAATAAAGTTTAAATATCACATCAATATGGATTAGTGGTCCGGCTACAAAGCAAGCGTTCCGGGTTCGATTCCCAGCTGAGAGAATTAAGGAGGCGATTTTTTCTAAATAAATAGGTCTGGAAGGAGCGGATAAGTTTTAAACCGATAACTTCCACGGGCAGCAACGTATTATCTTCTCTACAAGCAAGTCTTGTAAATTGCTTACCCGCCTGCCAAACGTGGCGAATAGGGCTTTTCTTTTTTGATAATCAAAAAAGAAAAGCCCTTGCTCTTGACTACTTAGAAAAGATAAAAAAACATAGACTATTTTGTATACCGCCGCTGGGCACAGGTTTCCGCCCGCCCAACATCACGTGTAATTCACGTGGGCAGAGCCACATGTAAAGATCTTTTTTTTATACATAATGGGTTTGCTCTTCACTACATACTTAACTCTACGGTTAAGAAGAAGCCTAAGATGGAGCGAGCTCACCCAGAGGCACTGGTTCTCTCACACACCAGCAGAACACAGAGGCACTGTTTGTCGCTGGACTCCGGCAGGAGGGGGGTAGCATCCAGGCGGCCTCTCACGAAGCCTACCACCGCAGAGGGATTTAGAAAACCAAAGATGCCGTTGCCCAGGGTGGACCACTAAGAGATAGATGAGGATGATGAAGAGTTTATGCTCAGTAGACCTCGAGATCGGCTACTTAAACCAATAGCCCAACGAGGCGCTACCATGATCTTATGATGATGAATTGTACTTATGTTTTTGGTTACTTGGCTCACCTGGTCAGAGACTATGTGGTATTTGGATCCAGGGTCGAAGTCATTTTCGGTTCTTGGCATTGGTGGTATCACGCCCTGTGAATCAACCATATATCTTTAAGGATTGATCAGCTGAAATGTCAGTAAAAGGGATCTAAAGCAAGAAGAACCGACGCCCGAAGGATGGAAAGGCTGTAATGACAATCGCGCGGGGACGATGATCTGTAGGTAGGATATACTGGTGAAGGCAATGATATTATATTAGGGGTTAAAGTATGAAATTGCCGTTTTGTATGGACGAAATCGAGAAAAGTCATTTTTCCATACTATCATTTTTTTAGTTTTTTTAAAAACGCCTGAACCGTTTTCGATGCATTTAAAGGTGAAAGTTAGATAATTATAAAGCTACGCATTATAGTATTTAAATTTCTGAAAATCAAAGTATATAATACAAATATACTTAATTGAAGCAAGAAGGTCAGCTGACACATTGTAAGGGGTCTTTTCAACTACTTCCTTTGAAGTAATAGGCACTAGTATTGCATTATTTTTTTAGTCAAAAGTTACTTTATTTAGTTTTTAATACAATACAAAAAGAATTACGCAATAATATGACTATACTTAAGAGCTATAAACAAAATAAAAAGTAGGAAAATAATCGGCAATTTCATACTTTAACCTCTATTATTAAAATGAAGCAGGGCTTTTATTGCTCAAAAAAAATGTATTAGAGCCATGCAAGGTCTAGTGCCATGCGAACCATGTAAGCCCTCCTAACTATGTATATTTTAAATTTGGTGTGCTTTGTAAAATTTAATAACGACCTACTTACCAAATACAAGGATGTTATGCAGAGAGTCTTAAGATACCCAGATAAATTAACGCACAGTATAAGACCTAGGACTAGCTTATATATAAAGAATTGCTCAGCCATGTGCATCAAGGTATTTAATGAATTACCTACTGAATTCCGAATCCTTCCAAAAACACGGTTTCGGAAGGCAGTAAGGTTGTGGTTACTAGAACAGTGCTTCTATTCAGTCAAAGAATATTTGGAATGCAGGCACAGAAGCAGACATAGGTAAAATTTGTATGTGTCGTTTGTTTATGTACTTACCTACTGATTATATTCAATAATTTGACATCGCATTTTGTTTAGTTTTAATTTTTTGACATTGTAATTAGTTAGCTCAATTTATTTATTATGTGTTTTTACTTGACATTTGCATGCTATTTATAGCGAAATACGTTGGAACATCTATTTTTATAAATAATCATCTTATGTACCGTGTTTCTTGTGAATAAATAAATTTGAATTTGAATTTGAATTCAGACATGTCTTAAGCGCGCGTTGAGAAGACTCAAATACGGTTTTGTACACAGTCTACTTTGAGAGCAATCACGATCGGTAATCGTTAAAAATTATAGCCATCTCTTTTAATTGCGATTTCGCATCTTGTTTATCAGTGAAACTTGTCAATGTGTGCAGTTTTGGATTGCTCGGAACAGATTTAATAGGCGAATTACTATGAACGTAACATATCTATTCTTCAAAATATCATTGAGTGAAGGTTTTGGGAAGCTGAAGGATCGTCGTAGTGATCCTTAGAGGACACCTAAGTAGTTTCCGCGAGAAGAAGACATAGCATGCTATTTTTTAGGGTTCCGTACCCAAAGGGTAAAAACGGGACCCTATTACTAAGACTTCGCTGTCTGTCCGTCTGTCCGTCGCTCTGTCACCAGGCTGTATCTCAAGAGCCGCAATAGCTAGACAGTTGAAATTTTCACAAATTGTGTGTTTCTGTTGCCGCAATAACAAAAAATACTAAAAACAAAATAAAATAAATATTTAAGGAGGGCTTCCATACAAAAAACCCGTTTTTTTGGCCTTTTTGGTACGGAACCCTTCGTGCGCGAGTCCGACTCGCACTTGGCCGGTTTTTATTGTATAACGACGTGACACAGACGATATTATATATCTATTTTTCAAACACGTATAATTTATTTTTCTCTGAACCCAATTCTGAAGTCCAAGCGGACGTAGTCACGTTCAAAAGTTAGCGTTGTAAAAACTTCTCGCCTTCCATGTCTAACAAATACCTGATATCTCAGCTTCATCTGCCACCATCGGTTGTTCATATTCTGTACTCCATCCTCAAAGATTGACCATCTCCACTGGAACAGAAAATATATTAATTACATATTCATTTTATATTCATTGGCAGTCTAAAATTAGGCATAAAAAAATTTTCAATACCAACTTTATGACCTGCAAGAGGTATTTGTGAGTTATGTTCTAATTATATTAAACAATAAATAAATAAATAAATAATAAATAAATATTTAAGACACGCCTCACTGGGCCACACAGAGCCATCTAGTCCCAAATTAAGGTACTATTAAGTACCCTGTCGTATGGGGCACTAGACAACCGATAAACTTACTTGTATATATATTTATTATATATATACAATTGTGTATAACAAATTGAATATTTGATTCATGGACTTCAAAAGAAGGTTTTGACCTTTTATTTTGCTCTACAGTTTAGGCAATGGTGGAATCTGCTGCCTTTCTTCTTTGGTGGCAGATTTTTTACTAAAGGACCGTGTGAGGTGAGTGCTCTGTCCATTCCCGTTACCAAAAAATTGGTTTTGCTTACGAATTTATTCCAGGCTTTGCCCGGTAAGTGTAGTTTCATTAACGTAATCTAATTTTAGTTTACACTAGCATAGTAATTGCTTAAGCACAGTTTTAAAAATAGTTTTTAAGCTTATCTCATCATAAATATCACCAGCCATATCAGTTCATATCTGGAGATAAGTTTCTTCAAAGGAAATCTTGCTGTAATCGCCACACATGGCAGGTGCTTGGCGATCGCAATTTGGCCAATAGTGAAGAGGTGACGCTGCTGCCCGTTACTGCCTTTTAGTCGCCACTTACGACACCCAAACAATGAGAAGGGGTGGTGCTATTCTTTTCATGTGCCGACACCATGAAAATTCACCCACCTGGTCAACCATAAAAGCGAAAGGCAGGTAAGCCACCTTCTCCAAAGCCATGGTCATCAGAAAGTTCATGCTCACTTCGTAAGGGTCATGGGACCTGAAAAAATTTACAAACTAACTTCAAAAAATCTTAAAATCTATACTAATATTATAAAGCTGAAGAGTTTGTTTGTTTGTTTGTTTGTTTGAACGCACTAATCTCCGGAAGTACTGGTTCGAGTTGAAAAATTCTTTTTGTGTTGGATAGTTCATTTATTGAGGAATGCTTTAGGCTATATAACATCACGCTGCGACCAATAGGAGCGAAGCATCAGTGAAAAATGTTGCAAAAATAATCGCGTTCATAATAACAGAAATTGACGCGGACGAAGTTGCGGGCAACAGCTAGTTTATTATACAGGATGAAGTTTTAACCACTTTCCAAAATTTTTATAGGCGTTCGGTAGGTATAGTATTTAGAGCCTATTTATGAAGTAAAAAATGTAAATCAGGCTTTCACTCGAAAATATTTTTCGCAATATAGTTTTCAATTTTTACGGTCCTAGGCCTAGGTCTAGGTCCTAGATAAGGTATAAAGGGAAAATCAAAAACGTATGAATAGTATCGTAATGAATGAATGAGATGTGAATCGCGTAAAAAAGTGTTGCTAGGCGGCCGTATCAAAAATTTTCGATTTTTGGCGGCCATTTTCTAAGTGCTTTATCTTGACATTTTTGTACTGGGCTATACCAAAAGGTAAAATACGTCATTTGTTTCGTAGATTGATATATTAAAATTTGGAAGGTGGTTAAAATTTCATCTTGTATTAAAAAACTAACTATATAATACTAATTACATAGTTAATATGAAAGATGTATTTTAGGATTTCATTTGCATTTATTAAAATCAGTAAAAAGTAGTAACAGTCTATAAATATAACTCATATATAAATAATAAATAAAATAAATGTGGACAACATCACATACATTGTTCTGATCCCAATTTGAATAACTATTTAAAGCATTCGTATTTTGGAAACCAGAAACAACGAAGGTACCACAAACACCCAGACCCGAGAAAATGTAGAAAAACACATTTTTTCTACATTGACCCGTCCGGGAATCGAACCCGGGACCTCGGAGCAGGCGACACCTTGAAAACCGGTGTGTACGCCACTCCGCCACGGAGGTCGTCGATATATAACTGCATGATTTATGTTTAACACAGCAATGATGGGTAGATACAGGCGTAATCACCACGCTTGCCTAATACGGGTTGGTGATCGCAAACCAGAGAGATATTCGAAAATTAGAAAATCTTGATGTTTGACCCTGGGATGAAACCCAGGACGTTACATAATTAATTATATTAAAAAGAAGATTCAAAGGTTTATGGGAAGAAAACAAACTGGTAACGAACACACATTAAACAGAAATCAACAACCTGAAAATTTGAATGAGAACTCGCTTAAAAGTAGCCCCTTGGATATCATAAACTTTGTATACTTCAGTGATAATTATGAATGGTAATTACTTGTTTTGGTACAGTCCAACTCGCTGCAGATGTGGCAGGTTGTACACAGAAAGCGATGCAGCGTTTGCTACAGCCTCGTGGAATGCTGAAAAAATAAGAGAACATAAACGCATAAAACCTCCATCATCTTTCTTCTAAAGAGACTTTAACTGTATCTATGCTTAATAATGTTCGCCGTAAACGTAATTTTCTGTCAATATTTTTTTAGTTTCAGCTTTATAAAGCTAAACTTGCCGTTCCAGGTTTTAGAAGGCGGAGTAGGTAATCCGTTTTTGTGGGAAATTAGCTGCTACCCTCGATTTCTTACGCGTGATGGTCCTAATCCACGAGAAAACTACTTTTTTTCGCGATTCAGACACTAGCCCACAATTGTCTTAAAATCGTAAATAGTGAAACGCCTCCTGGGGCTATTTGCCAAATAAAAACAGTTTTTGTTTTGTACTAACATACAGACAGAACGCCAAATCATAGATTATTATGTTATAACTTAGCGTTCAGAGCCGCCTTAAGATAAGTGTCTGTCACTTACGTAAATCCTGTTTTCTGTTCGTCAATTGTGTTTATCTTGATCTTATAGACAGTGAAGGTAAAATTAAGATGGTAGATATATTTCCCATCAATCAACGAAAGTATGTCAAGTAAGACATATTTTGTATGTGTGTCTTTAAGGTGTGCGTCAGAATGGCTGGTTGTCTTTGGCGTTGGTCTATGAGAGTTGATTCGAAAATTGCTACATAATTGCTTATATTTGCTACATATAATAAATAATTGCTACATAGGATATACAGGGTGTTCGGAAGAACGTTGAACATACGAAAATGGGGGGCAGGTAAGGTGGTCTGTTAACTAACTAGCCTAAAAGATTTTAACTTAATTTTATTTTTTATTTTCCAGAATTTTTTCTCTTTTGTTTCTTTAAACCAGTCAAAATTTATTTTTCAAAGCCAGATCTATTTTTTTATGTTTAAACTTTGTTTTAAGCTATGTGCAATGTGCTACTTTTAGTTTTGAAAGGCTCTACTAATCACTAAGTTTCTAATAAAGAAAACAAAATCTGGCTTTTAAAAAAAATTTACGGGTTTGTAGGTACAAAAGAGAAAAATTCCGGTAATAAAAAAAAATTAAAAAAACTTAAAATAAAAAAAATATAAAAAAAGACCTAGGTACCATCTTTTGGGCTAGTCAATTTACAGACCACCCCACCTGCCCCCCATTTTCGTATGTTCAACATTCTTCCGAACACCCTGTATATTTAGAATAAAATATATTTTTTGACCAGCCATCCTGTTGTTTGGTTGGCTGGTCACCTCCTAGTTTATAGTCAAGCATGCTGAGTTTCCCGAAATGTATTGCGTCAACAATTGCTACATATTTACTTCATTTATCTAATTGCGTTGTAATTTCAAACATATGTTAAATAAAGGATATAGCAATTATTTAAATTATCCCAAGGAAAAGTGCCTGTTAAAATAAACGTTGAGTGAAGACACACTGCAACTAATTGCCTTTATTATTTTAACAGGCACTTTTCCTTGGGATAATTTAAATAATTGCTATATTATCCTTTATTTAACATATGTTTGAAGCAAAGAATATTTTGTTATTCTTTGGTTTAAATAAGTATAGGTAGAAAAATACATTTAAATCAGTCCCGTTAAAAGCGTGGTCATATAACCATTAGAATTGGATCCCTCTTCTTTTAGTTCGTACTCTCTAATAAACCTCATCAGCCCATATTAGGCCACTGCTGGATATAGGCCCTCTTCAAGAGAAGGCTTCTGCCTTAATCATTCGTAATTTAACCAATGTTGGAGAAGGTGCATGGTACACGTTTTCTTCTGGCGGTACCCACTCCTTTAGTAACCAAGAAAGGGCAGACACACGGCGATAGAGGTGTTAAACCTACTAGCTAGTCTCCTCACCCGGGTTCGCTCCGTCTCTAAACAGCTGCGGCTGCTCAGCGTATTGAAGGTAATATTGAATATGTGCCATCTCGTGATGAGTAGATATTAAGTCTTGCATTGTTACTTCTGTGCACTGTTTTATTCTGAAACAAAAAAGAGGTTTTAGGTCTACACCCAAATGGAATGACGGACGCTGCATTGGTCTAGTTGTTTTAGTATCGGGTCAATATCTCGGGGTTTTGGATTCCGCCCCGGGTCGAGCAACAAGATTTTCGAATTCAAACATTATACGGGTTTGTGATTATCCATCCGCATTTGGCAAGCATGGTGATTATCTATGCCTGTACCTATAATTGCTGTGGTAAGTTGAATGCAATGATGGAGGCCTTTTTCCTGCAGCGGGATGACTATAAGCTGTTACTTTACTTCAAATAGACAGTAAAAGTCTGTTACACAGTATAAACATTTGGTAAAACCTGACAACATTACACACTGTTTTGATTTTATTTTGATTTTTTATTTTCTTTTATTCAGGAAATCAGCGGCGATACAGCAACTAATTTACATTTGAATAACTTAATGAAATACGTACAGCTAATTACAGATTTCCACGGGTTACATAAACACAACAAAGGTACTTGAAAAAATTAAAAAAAGGTAAACGTGTGTGTGTGTGTGTGTGTGTGTGTGTGTGTGTGTGTGTGTACCTTATCAATGAGACATCAATGACTCAAGGCCTCAATGGCATGAGCCCTAAATGCCGCTTTATTGTAGTTAAATATGTCAACCTCACTAATGACCCTGTTATACAATCGTGGCAAGCGTGATAGAGGAGCGTTTCGTGCGTACCTAGTGGTGCTGTGCGGTTCATGAAGAAGCGGCGACTGCCGACGCCGCAACGACTAGATGGCACTCTAAAAGTCATCCCAGCAACTTTGGTACAATCTACGCAGCTATTGACGATATCGTACAATAAGCTAATATCCATGAGCCTTCGTCTATCTTCGAGAGTTAATAATTTAAACTCCTTACAATTATCTACATAAGACGGTAATGATTGTTTACGGAGACGGTAGCATAAGTATTTAACAAATCGTTTTTGAATACGTTCCCTCCCAAGGAAGCTCTTATTCTTTTCTCGTAGGTAAATATTTAGGCAAATACATTTGTTAGTAAAACGTTGCCGTATTTATTTTATAAGACGTTTTACCTTTCAAAATCGATTATAGGCTGTTACTACAACTACTCGTACTTACCTTTTGTGTCCGGAACCCTGAAAAGTATAATTGATCTGGAACAAACGGAAGGTTTACCTATAGTCGATTCTGTTGCAGAAATCCCAAGCGCTAGCGGTGCACTGCACGCTGCGCTGCGCGGGCCGCGCCAGCATGGAGCCGCGCCAGAACTCCGGCGGGGCGGGCTTGAGGCCCAGCGAGGTGTAGAAGTCTTCCGCCATTTGGAACATCCTGGAATACATCATGTACAAGCGACAACTATTAGGGGTTAAAGTATGAAATTGCCGTTTTGTATGGACGAAATCGAGAAAAGTCATTTTTCCATACTAACAATTTTTTAGTTCTTTTAAAAACGCCTGAACCGTTTTCGATGCAATTAAAGGTGAAAGTTAGATGGTTATAAAGCTACGCATTATAGTATTTAAATTTCTGAAAATCAAAGTATATAATACAAATATACTTAATTGAAGCAAGAAGGTCAGCTGACACATTGTAAGGGGTCTTTTCAACGACTTCCTTTGAAGTAATAGGCACTAGTATTGCATTTTTTGTTTAGTCAAAAGTTACTTTATTTAGTTTTTGATACAATACAAAAATAATTACGCAATAATATGACTATACTTAAGAGCTATAAACAAAATAAAAAGTGGGAAAATAATCGGCAATTTCATACTTTAACCCCTATTATTTATGCAGTGGGTCCAGCACAAAAAACTATGGACTTCGAATCAGGGTCCCAGGTTCGATCACCGGGTCGGACAACAAAAAGTTTCGAATTTTCAAACATTACTCGAGTTTGTAATCACTAACTCGCATTTGGAAAGCTGGTGATTATGCCAGTACCCATCATTGCTGTGGTAACTTGAATACAATGATGGAGGCCTTTTCCCTGCAGTGGGATAGTTATAAGCTGTAACTTTTAAGTTAAAGTACCTACATACCATTTTGACGACCTCCGTGGCGGAGTGGCGTGCACACCGGTTTTCAAGGTGTCGCCTGCTCCGAGGTCCCGGGTTCGATTCCCGGACGGGTCAATGTAGGAAAAATGCGTTTTTCTACATTTTCTCGGGTCTGGGTGTTTGTGGTACCTTCGTTGTTTCTGGTTTCCAAAATACGAATGCTTTAAATAGTTATTCAAATTGGGATCAGAACAATGTATGTGATGTTGTCCACATTTATTTATTTATTTATTACATAAGCGACTACTCTTTAGACATACATTATTCTGACCATGTAATTATTTAAAGCGATTGTTTCGTCGAAATCAAGTACAACAAGGGTACTACGAACAAAGAGACTCGACAAAATATAGATTAAATGATCAGATACAACGATTACCACAAACGGTACAATACCGAGACCCCAGAAAATATAGAAGAATCATTTTTTTTACATTGTCCTTCAGGAATCGAACCCAGGATGTCGAAGCAGCCGACACCTTGAGAGCCGGTGTGTACGCCATTCCAACCACTGCATACTGTGCCTTCCGAAGCATGACTATATAGCGCCCACCTTCCAGACTCAAACCAATTTAGAAAATATCGTTTTATAGCCTGACCCGATCGGTAATCGATCCCGGGACCCTGGCGTAGAAGGCGGAACATCGAACCACTACACCAACTAGGTCTTCAATTGAAAAAAAGAAAGAAAGAAAGAAAGAAACATTTAGAATTTACAATTGATGACGAGCAACAGCGTAGGTATTCTCTCCACCATTGGCCTATAACTGTTAATAGCATTGCTGGCTGGTAAAAATTCCTTATTAGAGGCCCATTTGGTAGATTTGATTTACCTGAGCGGTGTGAATCCTTGCCTCAACATCTCGGCCGTGACGTCCACGTTTGGTGACTGAGGGAACGGCATCACCAGATCCGTGATGGATTTCCAATTCTGGGCCCACATGTTGCCTAAAATTGAAGATAAATATTATTAACTTCTGTATCCTCGATTTATGTGCTTGGAGTTCTGTACCCAATGGGTGCTAATTTTATTATTAGCCTTGTTTCTACAAGATTGATGGAGTTTTGTGCCACAAGGGTGCTAATAGGATCCTATGTTTTTGTAACATGGTTAGGCCTTCAGCAAGTAAAAACTTATTATGCTATTGAGGGAGACTTTGTTCGGGTGGAATAGTTACATAATAGGACAGAAATATTTATTTTTTGATATTCATCACGTAAGTATGTAGTAAATTCTGTAAGTTTGGAGACTCAAAAACAAAGATTTTATACAAACTTACATGCCCTCTGTCTCTTCTTTGTAAGGTTAGTTTAGAAAAATAAATAACAAGACATTGATTTATTTTAATGATAGATATTGTTTAGTAATTTGGATAATCTACTATTAATACTATAGAAGTTTCATACAACTTTTGCCACCTGTTTTTATCCCCTTACAGATTGAATTCCGACATAATAAATCTCTTGCCTTAGTGAGTGCGTCTTAAAAGGAGAATGGAAAATTTGAGACACCTAGCGCTTGTAAATTTCGAGGTTTCCTGATGAGTCAGTGAATGACATTTCGCATTATAGAAGAGAACAAGATTGGCACTCATCATAACTTACCCAACAAGTGAGCCGGTATAGGCCCATCCGACCGCACACTGGTTTCCCCGTACCGCTGCACCAGGCGCCTGCGCACGTACGTGAACAGCTGCTTGTACAGTGGCGCTATCTGGTTGTACATCTCCTCAACGCTCGCTCGGAACGACGTGTCTTCGTAGGCTGCCCGCATTTGGTCTCCTGCATCTCTGAAACCTGCAACGTAAATTAAGTAATAAATAAAATAAATGGTTTGGACATGTTGAGAGGATGAATGAAAGCAGGTTGACTAAAAAGATATATATGGCGAGTATGAATGGAAATGTTGGAAGGGGAAGGCCTCGACGAACCTATCTTGATCAAATCGGGGAAGTTCTAAAGAAAGGTCAGGTCAAGAGTACCCTAAACCGGCGAGCGTGTATGAAAAGATTAATGAAATGAATGTGGATGAAGCGAAAGTAGTCTGTAAGGATCGTAGCGAGTGGAAAGATGTGGTCTCTGCCTACCCCACCGGGAAAAAGGCGTGAGTGTATGTATGTATGTATGTATAAAATAAAATAAAAAGCCTTTATTGTTGATCATTGCTTAAATTATTTGAGCTATTGTGTACCTAGAAATTATACTAACATTAACTAACAATAATACTTTTACCTATTATACTAAAACTGATGTACTATTAACTAAACTTATATTATCAATAACTGTCACGGCATTTTCGCTTCAGTAAACGGTTATTCTTCAACTTGTCTTCCGACAAAGGCCTCCTCTAAAGATCTCCATTCTGTCCTATTCCTTGTTGTTCGAGTCCATGTTGGACCCGCTATTTTTCTGAGGTCATCCTCCCATCTCTTAGTTTGTCTACCTCTGTTTCTTTTGCTGTCTAGCGGGCACCAGTCTGTAATTATTCTTATCCATTTTTCCTTCTTCTCTCTTATCATAAATTAAGTACCTACTTTTAAATTCCACTAATGTGTACAGAAGTGAATGTTGAACCCTATGTTGCCAAATATATCCATTGGGCTGTGACGACCATATGATAGAGGTCAAAAATTATATTTCTACGGTGACTACTGATCGTATTCACAGGCTGAATGGAACAGCGATACAATTACTCCAAGGTAGCATTTAAAACTACCCTCAAATTCATTAGATAGGCAGACTCACCTTGTCTATAATTATTTTTAACGCTTTGAACCCCAAGAGACCACCGGTTGGTACGATAACAATTGATTTTAATTGTGTCTGGAATATTCGATGGTTAAATGGTATAAAATAGAATACTCCCCACTGCAGGGCAAAGACCTCCATCATCTAATTCAAGTTACCACAACAATGATAGAGGCATGATGATTACTACACAAACAATGTTAGAAAATTCGAAACAAATTTTGAGTTTTATCCCAAAAAAAAAAACGTTCATTGTACTTACCAGTCTCAACCGCAGCTTGATTAGCTAATTGAACGTATCTCATGAATCGGTTCTTCAATTTTGGTCCGGTCTGATCCCTGAAGCTTTTCCAGACATAAAGCAGTTCGCTTTCTATTCTAGAATGTGCTAGAATCCTGGATATCTCCGGATCCAACTGCATATCACAGTAGTTCGAGTAATCCGGGTTTTCTTGGTAAGATTGGTAATGTTGGTAAGGTTGGTTGGCGAGCTGGTATTGGTTAGTGGGAAAGTCTTGGTTGAATGTTACTCGGGGCACGTGGTGGTCGTAGGGTTTTTGACCGTATGGACAGATTTTCGCCGAGTTGTATATCTCTTTCATTTCTGTTATTAGTTGTTGTATCTGAAATAAGATGAGGTTTTGTTTAATAAGTTTTATTATTATTATTATTACAGCTTTATTTCCACAAAACACATTTAGATTACAATAAATTTTGAACAAAAAAAAATATACATATTATAATTGATATTTATTTCGTTTTCAATGTAATGTGGCCCCAGTATGGGTAAAAGCCTCCTCCATCCCTTTCCACTTTTCTTTGTCTTTGGCCGTATGCATCCAATTTTTGCCTGCTACGTTTACCAAGTCATCTGCCCATCTTTTTCTCTGTCTTCCTACACTTCGCTTGCCACTTGGGCCATGCCATTTGGTTGTCTGGTAAGTCCATCTCTTGTCTTTGTTATTTCTATGATTATTTAAATGATAGAAATGTATGGCATTAAGTTGTCCCAGCTCGTACTTGCTTAAACCTTGTAAAAATTACCTTACCTTGTAAAAATTTATTTAAAAAGAGGCTGACAATAGTGACCGAGTTTCTTGCGCTGCTTCTTCTCGGCACTAGCCCAGACTTGTCCCGAAGCAGTGGTATGTTTAAATATTGGGACGTGTAAAAGCGCCTCCTGGGGCCTATTTGCAGAAATAAAACTGATTTTAACTGATTTTAACTGATTTTTTAACTGTCTGCATATCTTGACAAATGCCCTGCCCAGCTCCACTTCTGTTTCAAACTAAAAAGAAGAGCATCTGTCAGTTTCGTTTTCATGCGGATGTCTGTATTTCTTGTTCTTTGTATTTTCCTTAGTTTAAAAATACTTCGCTCCATTGCGTGTTGACAAGAAGAAATTTTGTTTTTTACTTTTTCAGTAAAGACCCGTGACTGACTGGCGTATGTTAAGCTTGGGAGAATGCAAGAATCCATTACAGTCTTTTTAATACTAAGGCCATAATTTCCTTTCAAAATTTCCTTTTGGGCCCAGTATTTCTTTCAGGCCGTACTTATTCGTCTGTCTATTTCATTTTCATTGCTATTTGCATTGAATGACACCAATTTACCTAAGTATACATATTCGTTTGTATACTGTATCGTTTTCTCATCTACTTTGATTACTTTCTCTTGACTGTTTGACATAATTTTAGTTTTGGATGCATTCATGTGGAGGCCAATTTTGTTGCTTTCAGAGTTTAAGCTTTGTAGCATTGATTCTATGTCTGTCGCAGATTCACTAAAAAGGACAATGTCATCTGCACATCTTAGGTGTGTTAATTTTTCATTGAGTATCCATATGCCCTTATTTTTCCAGTTAATGTTCTTAAAAATGTCCTCAAGTACAGCTATGAATAGCTTTGGAGATAACGTCACCCTGCCTCACCCCTCTTTCAATTTTAATAAGTTTAATAAGTTAGCAATAGGTAATTTGGGTATATTATTAGAAAAACATAAATAATTGTGGACAACATCACATACATTGTGTGGAAGAAACAACAAAGGTACCACAAACATCCAAAGACCCGAGAAAATATTGAAAAATTTCCCACATTAACTCTTCCGGAAATCCGACCCGGGACCTCGAAGCTACGCCCTGAAAACCGGTGTTTACACTACTTACCCATGTAAGTTTTAATTTAAAATCTCTTGTACTGTTTTAGGTTCCAAATCCATTTTCCAAGACAAATATTTTTCTTCACATATTCTATCTACAATCGGTTCAGATGAACAAATGAGGTTGGAACTATACAATGTGTTACTTTTGATATCCCATAACTTCAAGGTTATGTTCTGTAGGTAAAAATAATATAAAACGCCCTAGAACATGTGGTTCAAAAATCAATAGTTTCGAATATAACATAAATTTTAGTTAAATTTACTAAAAAAATGTAACCAGTATGGCGAATCCTTAGTTTTGCGAGACGTTGGCAAACTTACACTAAAGTGTAGTAGTAAAGTAGCGGGAGAGCGTAAGTTGTAAAAAACATTGACGTGTGTGGGTGTTTCATTGATAAGTAGGTACGAGTAAATCGTTTTCATTCAAAAGTTCATTCATAGCAAGGTAAGGGTGTTTTACATAAACAGTCGTGACTTTTTAGGATTATCTTGTATGAAAAAATTAATATAAAAAAAAAAATTAAAAAAAAAAATGAAAATAATTCATATGCAATTTGATTCTTTACTATGGTCTGTTTAATACCCTAGAGTTATGGGATATCAAAAGGAACACATTGTATAACCAAAAACATTGATGTAAAACTGCACTGGGTTACAGCGTAAAAAACCAACAGGGAGATATATCATCTTGACCCACTGTACCTAGCCCGGTGCTAACTTTTCATAAGTATATTATATTATATTTTCAACCTGGTTACTTACTTCTGCAAATTTATCATCGGGCAAAGCAGCTCTGCTTGCCTGAACCAGTCTGGTCAGCTGCCTCCGGCTCTGAGGGTCGGGTAGCCTTGTAGAGTCGTATGCGGCTGCTTTTCTCCATGAGAGCCTTTCGAATTTTGAGCTCAGGGTTAATTCTTCGAGCATCCGACGTCGGTTGAATTCTGTTATGTTAGTGACAAAACGCCATTGTGATATGGTAACCCTGGAAGGAGATGCTATTAAAATGACTTGTAATTATAGATGGCGAATTTCTAATCGGTGTAGTTAGCTACGAATATAAAAAAGTACATACATGAATACTGCCCTGCAAATACAATAATACATTTGTGACATTGCTGAATTAGTGCCATCATACATTAAAAAAAGTTTCGTGTTGGGAGTCTAAATGGTCTTACATGGTGCTTTCCGCTATAAATTCTCATAAGCTGGCGGAACAGACACTTCTTCAAAGTACATACAGTCATGCTTCCATGTTTCTATGTTTCTCGTCTTCTACAGAGTAAATTCAGAAAAAGACAGCAGAAGAGTTGTCTCTCCATCTTTTGCAAATCTGCGATCACCAACCCGCCTGCCAAGCGTAGCGATTATAGCAAATACATATCTTCTTTTCGAAGGCCTATGCCCAGCAGTGGACTGATGTGGGCTGATAACGAAAACTTTAATTACCTGTAGCACATTCCGGATGCTTCTCTATCGTACTCCCGTAGAAACTGCATCGCTTCTGCCGAGTTGGTGTTGACACCCTGAAAAATAATAATGCTAATTTGAAATGTTTTCTGGGTATGGAACTATCATAAGGCCATTCCAGGGACACAAATCTTTTCCTAATTGAATGACTAGCTCTTCGCCCGCGGCTCTGCCCTCGTGAACTCTACGTCATATCGCGCGATTGGAAACCTGCGCCTAGCGGTGGCACATAGAACAATAGATTTGGTATAGGATTTATTATACATTCGTGTCTGTGAAACCATGTAAATACAATTAATATAATATTTAAGCAATTTAATTGCAATTTTAATATCAGTATTTAAACTTGAAAATTTATGACTCAGGCGGGACTCGAAGCCGCATCTCCTAGCATGCCGGGCGTGGCGGTATACCATTTAGCCACAAAGACACTAGTACGTCATAGGCGTCATTTTTTCTAGCATATTCTTATCGCTGTAAGCCTACGCACTGCATATAAAATGTACTGTTTCCATAGGATCGTTTGAAGTAGCACGAAGTCACGGGTAGCAGTTAGTAGGTATTATACATACTACTACGTACTACTAAGTACGCTTTGTTTGTCTCCAAAACTAGTTCGTTATGAGCAATTGCTTCAAGTAAGCGAAGGGCTTTTGCCGTTAGCTTATAATAGTATTAACAGAAAGGCTGCTCAACCTTTTTGCTTGTTGCTAGAAGGACCATCAAAAATTTTTGATTTTTGGCGGACATTTTTTAAGTGATTTATCTTGAATGTTTTCTTCTAGGCTATAACAAAAGAAAAAATACCTCATTTGGTTATTGTCTCCTAGATTGTTGTATTAAAATTTGGAAGGTCATTAAAATTTCACCTGTATAAAAACAGCTTAATTAATTATACTAAGTACTTATGTTATTTCTTAGTCATTGATTCAGTCAATCAAGAAAGGCGTAAATAAGTATACAAAAAGCCTATCTTATAAATTGAATGAAAAACCATTTTTTGATTAATCGATATAAGATCGTCGTCTCTAATGACATCATTTATCCCATAATGACAAAACACTTGTTTATCCCCAACCGGACGGACGGGTGGATAAGTGGCTGTCTTTTATGAAGGCTAATTTAACCCGTAATCCATGGATGCTAAGTTTTGTTTTAATCAAGTAAACACTATCGCAATATTGTACCGACAATGAAAGCCAAGATAATAGCCATTGTCTGTCTATCGCGTAACAAGTAAAGAACAATGAATTGGAAACCCATTAACAGTTTTTAACTTACTGAAAAATAGGAGGCTCTAAATTTGACGCATATAGATATGTACATTTGTATGAAAGTCTGTGACCTTGGAAAACCTGAACGCAATGCTCGCAGATATTAGTAGTTCTCGTACTTCCCAAAGAGTGGGGCTTAAGATGAACATGGAAAAGTAGAAAATCATAATGAATACCCATGTCGTACTCGTCTCAGTTTATATTGGGAGCACTTCACTTTAAGTTGTAGACTACTTACGTATACTGGACAGATAGTTAATAAGTCAAATATCGAGAAAGAGATCCTTCGTTGAATCCAACTCTGATGAGTAGCGTTCGGGAAACTGCAAAAAGTCAGCAAAAATACTCGTGGCGTAGGTCCCACAACGATAATAGGTGGTACAGGCATAATCAACACGGTTACCAAAATAATGTGTTTCGTTTCAATTATCTTTAGTATACATCGATACTTTTTGTTCAAGTCTAGAAGATGGTTTTCATAATAGACTCTTAGCTTCTTGGGAGTTTATGTTTCATGTACCTACTGTGCTTCATTAAGAAATCGTGACTCTGTCTGATTATATTACACCAACTACATATATTTATAAAGAAACGACGGGAAACTGAAATTATTCGAACCACAACCGTCACATTTCGTGACGATATTGTTTCGTGCGACCTTCGTTTAAGATGACAGACTGAATTGCGGACAGACATTATGTTGTTATGTGAATCAGAACAGATGTCCAAGGAGACGTCCTGGCCTGGCTAACCTTCAATTGTCAACCGTAGAACAAAAAAAATCTTACTTCTACACATTTATAATAAATAATTTGTTTAACTTGTAGACTGTTATATATACACGTGTGGGCTGCGTCCCCTCTCTTCTGAAGTGTCCGCAGAATACCAGTGGTCATGACGACTCTTGGTTGTTGCGACCGTACACTGAGCGAATACCATTTTGGTACTTATACACTCTTTTTACGTACTTGTAATTGTTTCATGTGTCCAGTACCAAGTAAACCTTTTTTTACTAAACATGGATTGAATGCTTTGGGCAGACTTGAAGACTGGTGCTTAGGCTTGGGCAAAAAATATCGATATAAATTAGCGATATTTTTTCCCGCGATATATCAATTTTCGATATTTATTTTCATATATCAAAATCGATATATTTTTAAAGCTCTGCTGTTTGCTCATGCGTTACATCATATTTTTGACCAATCCGATTTCTTAAATTTAGAAAATATGCAGTAGGTTAAAGTAGAACACATCAAACAAAGAGTGCTCCTGATGTCAATATCAGACAAATACTGGTTTGAATAATGTTTTTTTTTTATTTTGTTTCTTTATTTTATGTCGAGCAATTCGAAAAAAAATTTTTGAATAATAAAACTTATGTTGAAACAGCCAGATGTGTATTTGCTTTAAAATTTCGATAATTTTGGCAATTTTAATAAATAATTGCAAATTGGGCAAAAAATGTATATATCGAAATTCTTGGGTGATATATATCGATATATTTGAAAAATATCCATGCGATAAATATCGATATTTTTTCCATTTGCCCATCCCTACTGGTGCTTGCAGAGGATGTTCGTATGCTTAACATTTTACAGGTTACTGACTAGCAGCAGCATCTTCTGACGATCACTGACTTAACTGCCATCGTCATAGCGCCTGCCAAGTGTGGAGATTGTGGCGAAATCTTTTGCATAGTCCTATGTCCAGTTTTGTCAGAGGGGTTGCGATCGCAGTTTAGTCACTGGTAGGAATCAACATCCACAACTCTCTTAAGAGAAACATACAAGAAAAGACTTTTTTGTGTTGTTAGGCCTGCTCTTTGTTTCACACTGAACCCTAGAGTTGAGGAAGCTATCGACGGAGTGCTTGCCCAGAAGCAACCCATTACTTAACTCTAGCTTTAAAAATTTTGAGGTTGTAGTCATTGGAGAAAACGGACGCAGGCAGGGCGTTTTATATCTTGCCTGTGCGCGTCACGATGGAGAAAGAAAAGTGCTTTGTACGCAATTGCGGAATATTCACCAAGAAGAGGTGATAACTCGCAGTTCGTCTGCTTTCTTGATGGTCGAAGGGGGATGGCGGAATTAGATCAGGGACCTCAGAAGCACACTCCTCGAAGTACAGGCTGTAAAATACCGAAAAGCAAGCCCTATTTTGCGTCTATGGGCTAGACTAATATCAGTGAAATCAATAAAATCAGTTTTATTTCTGCTAATAAGCCCAAGTATTGCTGAACTTCATGTATGTAGATAAACTTTTATCTACATACATGAAGTTCAGCAATTACCTGTGGCACAGATAATATAATACTAGCCTGTGGTAATATAATGAAAATTCGAATACAATTTCCTACAAACGAATTTCCCACTTTTCGCACACAGCTTATTTCTGGGATTGAAAAATGTGGACGTCACTTTTCTTAAGAAATAAATGTAGGTTTTTACGGACGTAAATACTGTTCTCGAAAAAGTATTGAAAAGCCACTGTAATAACTGTGTTTGACGACCATTTGGTTTAGCTGTAGTAAACGCTGCTTCTGAGCCATGGGTCACGGGTTCGATCCCGCACAGTACAAATATTTGTATGCATGAACATATCTGTTTGTACTCGTCTGGGTGTTTTCTATGTATTATAAGTATGTATTTACAATAAAAAAGTATATAAGTTTGTTTATCGGTTGTCTAGTACCCCATACGACAGGGTACTTAATAGTAGCTTAATTTGGGACTAGATGGCTCTGTGTGGCCCAGTGAGACATGCCTTGAAAATATTAACTATATTATCTCTTTAAAGAGCTCTTTTAGCGAGTCACGGGGTCGAAGGCCGTAAATAGCCCGTACAGCAAGTTTATGTAATATAAAAATAAACTTAATATCTGCCGCTGAGCCTCACAACAGAATTTCGTATGACTTTATAGATACTGGTACCTAAAATATACTAATCTTGCCGTTCCAACATCAGTCAATTGCCTTATCTTTCTCACAGCATAAGCAGCAGATCTAAATCTTCCAGACAGACCCCTAATATGAGCAGAGAAACGGCAAAATGAGCTTGTGCAACTCAGAAGCACTCTCTCCGAAGTACAGCCTGTAAAATACCGGCAGGTTACTTCGCGTCATGGGCTAGACTATCAAGCTTAGTTGAGTAGTGCTATTTTTTTAATGTACACACAACTAAATAAACGTAATTGCGAATCACTACACCGCTTCCATAGTAATCGCTCGACACGGGGTCTGAACTGACACCGTTCCGGTATATGGCCACTAAACTGCGACAGTTGGGACAACCTTCACGGGGACCGTCAGATGGCGTGACTGTCAAAAATAGAAGGTCGCTGGATTAACCTGCATTCTAGATTAAGAAAGATGTTATGTGGAACTAGGGGATCTTAAATAATATTATTGATCGTGGCTGAAAAGTAATCTAAAAGTAAAGTAAAGTAATAGCCTATAATCAACCCGCTGCAGGGAAAGGCCTCCATGGCTCTCCTCCTCTCTAAACCGCCCGCGCTGGCTTATTAGTAAGCGAGCCACAGCCTATCCGGGACTGCGGAGCAAGCCTATGGCTATAGGCCTAAGGCGAAACCCGTAGTCTCTGTTCATAAGCCACCGGAGGGATACCGCTGGCTCTTTAGTGGGTATACGGACGAGGTCCGGAGTCCCACATAACCTGTCTCTTCCCCCGGGGTGGCAGGTATGCGTAACGCATTTTTCCAGCGACAAAAAAAAGGGAAAGGCCTCCATCGTTGAATTCAAGTTACCACAACAATGATTTTATTTTTATTTATTTAAACTTTATTGCACAATTAGTAAAAAATGTACAAAGGTGGACTTAATGCCAGATGGCATTCTCTACCAGTCAAACCTTTGGGTCAAACAGAAATGTTTTGTAGGCGGTGCGACATTCAAAAACAAAAAAAAAAAACTTAACAATTTAGAGAGAGAAAAAAAAGAGTATACCTATCAGACGGAACTAAAAAAAAAACGGGTAAAATAAACTACATATATACAGCAGCAATATATATACATATAGACTACATACTAATACTGATTAAAATAATACAATGATGTACAGGCATAAATAGTACGCTTGCCAAATGCGGTTTGGTTAATGAAAAAAGTATTTAAATCGGTCTAGTTTTGGAATAGTAACGCCCCGTTGGTCTAGTGGTTTAAATACCGGGCCAAGATCTCGGGGTCCCAGGTTCGAATCCCGGGTCGGGCAACAAAAATTTTCGTATTTTCGAACGTTGCTCGGGTTTGTGATCACCAACCCGCAAGCGTGGTGATTCTGCCAGTACACCCATCATTGCTGTGGTAACTTGAATTCAATGATGGAGGCCTTTTCCCTGCAGTGGGATGATTATACTCGTAGGCTAGTACACTTTACTAATCGGGGGACTACGAAACGTTGATTTGGTGTGTTTTTAGTAGGTATTTTCGGTCCAAAAAGCAGTTGTCTCTATCACACTCTGCGGTGAAGGCGTTTGGCATTGCGCGACAGCAATAAATTTTACAAATACCTACTTTTTAATTCTCTCGCCCGTAGTGTTTCCTCTTAAGCCATTAGATGAATGAGGTACACCTCGGTGTTACTACACCGTCCGCCTAAAATCAAAAATTTTTAATATGGCCTACTACTAGCAACACTTTTTTACGCGATGCGCATCTCATGCATTCATTACGATACATAAAAGATGTTGATTTTCCCTTCACACCTTACTGTAAAATATGAAAACTATGTTGCGAACAATAATAGGGGTTAAAGTATGAAATTGCCGATTATTTTCCCACTTTTTATTTTGTTTATAGCTCTTAAGTATAGTCATATCATTGCGTAATTCTTTTTGTATTGTATAAAAAACTAAATAAAGTAACTTTTGACTAAAAAAAAATGCAATACTAGTGCCTATTACTTCAAAGGAAGTCGTTGAAAAGACCCCTTACAATGTGTCAGCTGACCTTCTTGCTTCAATTAAGTATATTTGTATTATATACTTTGATTTTCAGAAATTTAAATACTATAATGCCTAGCTTTATAGCCATCTAACTTTCACCTTTAATTGCATCGAAAACGGTTCAGGCGTTTTTAAAAAAACTAAAAAATTGTTAGTATGGAAAAATGACTTCTCGATTTCGTCCATACAAAACGGCAATTTCATACTTTAACCCCTAATATTTTCGGGCGAAAACTTGATTTACATTTTTTTTGTAACTATTACAATAATAATCTTGCGCCAGGAGTAGGATTATAACGTCCTCTAAATACGAGACAATTTAGAAAATACCATTTCTTAAATAAACCTGACCGAGAATTTAGACGACCAGTTGGATCAGTGGTAGTAAACGCTGTTTCGACTTGGGTCGCGGGTTCGATCCCCACACAGTACAAGTAAATATTTGTGTGCATGAATATGTCTGTTTGTACTGGTCTGGGTGTTTACAAAAAAAAAGTAGTTAGTAGTAAGCTTATCGGTTGTCTAGTACCCCATACGTCAAGCTACTTAGTAGTAGCCTAATTTGGGACTAGATGGCTCTGTGTGGCCCAGTATGGCATGTCTGAAAAATTAAACACGGCTCCTACGTTGTGGCCGGACAACAACTACACGACATTAAAACAGTTTACTTTTTAACATGTAGGTACGAGTACGTACGATGACTATGATTATTTTTTGACGGCCTCCGTTGTGGCGTGGTGGCGTACACACCGGTTTTCAAGGTGTCGCCTGCTCCGAGGTCCCGGGTTCGATGCCCGGACGGAGCAATGTTGAAAAAAAGTGTCTTTCTACGTTTTCCCGGGTCTGGGTGTTTGTGGTACCTTCGTTGTTTCTGATTTCCAAAATACGAGTGCTTTTAAAGAGTAATTCAAATTGGGATCAGGACAATTTATGTGATGTTGTTCACATTATTTTTCACAATCCACTTTAGAAACAGTCCAAAAGTAGGGTTAAGCCATAATCGTCAAGCTTGGCAGGCGGTTCAGCAATCAAGTTTGGCCAATAGTGGTGTGGAGACACTGCTGCTCGTCTTCTTCGGACAGTACTCTCTTTAAAACACCCATAGGAAGAGAAGAGGCAGTGCTATTATTTTTATGTGTCGGCACCACACTTTCAATTACTATCATTACTGTTTTGAGACTGCTTTAGCAAGTAAATTGCTCGTGTAAATTGTAAAGAGCAGGCGCTCGGTAGACAAAAGCTAGGTTTTAGAAGTTTAAGACACTCGAAATTTTTATTCGAGGCTTTGTATTTCCAAATTTATGTTATTTAAATTTATGTATTTCCAAATTTATGTATATGTAGATACACAGAATCATTTTTGCATTGACGAGAGTACCTATTAGGTACATTTTAAGTAAGCCGCAGACCGCTGCACAGATCTTCGAAACGAGTGTTCATTTCACTTGCAGTCCCTTGCAGTCTATTTCTAAAGCGCATTTAATGGGTACAGATAAAATCAAATTGTTTGTTAATAGTGAAAACTTACCATTCTGAAATAATCTTGAGTGCTCACATGCCGTGTGAAGAAAGCAAGGAGCAATATTTGTAACGCCATTGCACATCTCCAGATGTCCATTTTAAAAAAAACAATTGTCAATTTATCATGCACGACACTCATTATTCATTTAAAAATATACCGGCCGACTTTCCACTCACTGTAACCTCATTATTTTGTAAACTTATGCAACTATTTTAATTTATGCATTTTTATTTGAATTGCAATTACTGTGTTGCGTAATTGGATGTGTAATTGATTCGAAGTATTTTTGGCGGGAATTTTGACAGTTTACTTTTTTGGCGCACGTTGATTAAGGTCGGACCAAGTTGTTTTGACACTTAATCTGGTGGAATATGTCGGGATCTTCGGTTACAAACTGAGTTGGTAGCTTTCTTGTCGCCGACTGAGCAATGTTTCCGTGGTCTTTGTTATGTGCATGGTTTGATGAGCACGGCCGCCTGCTATGCGAGGGTGGGGCACGCGCCAAGATCGATCTATCTTGAGATATGTCTTGGCAATTTAGTTACTTACTTAAAACTGTGCTTAGGCTATGGTTTCACTTTTCACGAAAGATGAAAAAGATGATAATTCAATAATTCAGTAGTTACTATCTATGTTCTTACATACGGAGCGCAGACCGGTCATTGTCTGAAAATCAGAAGTCCAAACTTAAGGTTTGCCAAAGAACTATGGAGCGGAGCATAGGTATTAGGTGTAAAAAAGATGGATAGAATCCGGAACACCACAATCCGCTCAAACACCGTCGCAGATGTTGGTGGAAAAATAGCGAAGCTAAAATGGGAGAAAGCGGGGCATGTCTGTAGAATGCACTCCGATAGGTGGGCTCAAATCGCAACACGATGGGTACCTGTGGATGGCTATCGCCGAAGAGGTAGACCCAAGAAACGACGGTGTGACGATTTGGTTTGGCTGACGGGGGGATGGGAGTCGTTGGCGATGGATAGACATCAGTGGCGGGGTTTGGGAGATCTTTTGCCCAGCTGTGGGATGATATAGATTGATAAAAAGAAACTATCTATGATTCATTTCTATGCCTTTTTAGTTCAATTAGGTATTATTAATATAGAGTACTTATCATTAGCCTACAGTAGGTATGAAGCTGGAAGCAGACCTTTCCAAACGAAGGAATATTGGCTATAATCGCCACTCTTAACACGGGTTGGCGATCGCAGTTTGTATCGATTATAATGCTGCTGTTTTTCTTAAATATTATTGGCAGTAATCTTTTAATCCTCTCTTACGATATCTACAGGACGGCAAGGGGTGGTACTATTACTTTAGGCCATTGGAAACAAATGAAAATCAAAAAAACAATAAAGTACCTAAACGCAAATGTAGGTACATAAGATACTTAACAAATTATTCTAATTTGTATTCTTTATCTCATGTGCATCGCTTCTGTCTCGCGTGGCGATCGCGTGCGACAATATTCCTAAGATTAGTTTATCTGCGCAGAAGAGACGGTGATTTATGGACGTATTTTAGGAGGACGATTAGAAGTTTGATATGGCGGTCATTTTGACGGCGGCGTACGTCCAACTTATATGGTATGCTTTTACTTTTCTGCATCGAACTAAGTCGGGATTGATAACATGCCTGACTTGGTAAGATTTACGTAATATAATCAATGTACCTATGGTGGCCTGCAAATCAAGCGAAACATTTGAATATCCTAAAAAAATTAAACTACATAAGAAGATGCAGAATCAATCTGATTATTAATTGATGTAACTGTCTTCTTCAACCTCCGCTTTCGTACTCCTCCGACTCAGCAAAATTGCCACCGTTAAAATTCTGGATATGTGATTTAAGTCTTTTTTGTGTGTCTTTACTTGGATCAACCTGATAAAGACTATCAGGCCATCATTATCTTGCGATCATAGATAAAATATAAGAACCAGATGCGTTACTCTACAACACGAAGTTTGTATTTACTGATATATCTGTCTCTTTCAGATACATTAAGAAATCGGTATGAGTGATAGGGACAGATGGATTCGAATATACGGACATTGTGTTCTGGAGTAGGGTCTCTGTTACAACAGACCCGTGTACGAGTACATATCATGTCACGTTGAATTGTTCAAGTTACAATTATACAATATAAATGTTAGTAGACAGAGAGGATGGCGCCATAAAACTTATTATTACACTTACACATTTAAAATTGTTAAGTTAAAAATTTTCATATATTTAGAGCCGATTTTATGCTAACTTATAGGTAATATTAATAATATTTACATTATTTGGTTAGTAGGTAACTGTTTTATGAAATATTTTTGTATCAGTAATAAATAAATAACATTCATTGGTAAATAACATTCAAATCACACATCAACATAAAATTTACCTAATCTATATGGACATAAATTGTTTTGTTTTTACATCAATGACTGCGATGCACCTTCTGTTTAATTGACTGCTTGTTTGTTCTATGCCATATCTCGATCTTGCTGTAATGATCGTATTTTCTATTTACGATATAAGAGTAGTTGTTATTTCTAAGTAAGTATCATTAAAAAATCTTAAAATAAAACAGTAACAATAAGTTTGAAAAAATAAAATTCATCAATATATAAAATCAATTTACACTAGCTCGGTTACCTATTGAAACGCATAATAATTTTCGGCATAAAGTGACTATGCATAATGTTTATAGCCATAATAGTAATTTTCCATAACTCTTATGCATATCTTCTTAGTGCATAATATTACATACTAGCTGTTCCCCGCGACTTCGTCCGCGTCAATTTCCGTTATTATGATCGCGATTATTTTTGCAACATTTTTCACTCATGCTTTGCTCCTACTGGTTGCAGCGTGTAATGTTTTATAGCTTAAAGCCTTCGTCGATAAATGGACTATCCAACACAAAAAGAATTTTTCAAATCGGACCAGTACTTCTTGAGATTAGCGCGTTCAAACAAACAAACAAACAAACTCTTCAGCTTTATAATATTTATTACATTATTACATTACATTATTACATTACATATTCGAAATTTGTAAAGCAAAAGCATAGAAAGGCATTATTACAAGTAATAACAAAAAGCAACAGCAATACTTATGGATTTTAAAAATAATGCGTTTTGAAAAAATAATGCCTCAGGCAGGAATCGAACCCTTGTCCATTTAAGCTACAGAAACATTACGCTATTGCGTTAATTTTCCAGGTATGTTTTTTATCGCTGTAAGCCAGCGTAGTTGCATCAATGTTAGGAGCTTGCACTTTTATCATCCGAAAGAAAAGTGCAAAAATCCTTTAAATTAAATATTCCAGGCATAAACCTAGAATCACTAGACCAGACCCGCCACACTGTGTAGATAGACGCCATTTTCTTTTAGGGCATCCAACAATGAGTAACTTGAGAACGGTTTACGCTCCAAATACTTCCCATTGTTCAAAATAAGAAAGGGACAAATGTATACAAATGGCCGGGATAGCATGCTTATACATATTGCTAACAGTATAGTAACTTGTGTCACATTGAATTGAAGCTATTAAAATGTTCAGTTGTCGGCAACTTATCTATACTAATATTATAAAGCTAAAGAGTTTGTTTGTTTATTTGAACGCGCTAATCTCAGGAAGTACTGGTTCGAATTGAATAAATATTTTTGTGTTGGATAGTCCCCATTTATCGTGGAAGGCTTTAGGCTATAGAACATCACGCTGCGACCAATAGGAGCGAAGCATTAGTAAAAATGTTGCAAAAATATTGGCGATCATAATAACAGAAATTGACGCACACTAGTTAAACAATAAAATCAATGTGGACAACATTACTTACATTGTTCTGATCCTAAAGTGAGTAGGTACTATTAAAAGCACTCGTATTGTGGAAATCAAAGCGAGAGCGAAGCCCTATTTTCCTTGGTCACGACATCACGCGTTAACGGCTGGACCGATTTCGCTTATTATTTTTTTATTTTGTTTGTCATTGACAGAAGGAGGTTCTTATAAAAGAAAAAAATAAGGAAATTGTGACGAAAATTAAAAAAAAAATATGAAAACTTAATCACAATACAAAATTATTTGTAATGTAACTTTATCGCTTTTGACAATTTGAACTTTTTTAATGTAGGTATGGCGTTTGATACACATCTATTTTCTATGGTTTGATACATTAACAGAATGCGTGCTGCAATAATTGTCAATTATGGAGTTAAAACCATAAACGTAGAATAAATCTATTGTTAAAACATAGGTTAAAAAAACTGAACTTTGCACATGGCCAGTAAATATGTCGCCTCAGCCTGTTCCCGTGTCGGAATACCAACTAAACTATTTATACATATACCCGCCAGAAAAAAAAACAATTTAGCTTAACGCATATAATTTATAAATAATAAACAATTGGTAACATTTATTATTATTATACCATTTCGTAATCAATATTCATAGTTAAGACAATAAAAACCAAAAATTAACTGCCTGTAATCATTTCACTGCAGCCACTACAGGGCAGAGGCCTCCATATTGGAATCCAACTAACCACAGCAGTGATGAGTACTGGCATAATCAGCACGTTTGCCAAATCGCCCCGTTGCCGCGTTGGTCTAGTGGTTTAAATACCGGGCCAAGATCTCGGGGTTCGATCTCCGGGTCGGGCAACAAAGTTTCGAATCTTCGAAAGTTGCTCGGGTTTGTGATCACAAACCCGCATTTGGTACGCGTGGTGATTATGCCAGTTCCCATCATTGCAGTTGTAACTTGAATTCAATGATGGAGGCCTTTTCCCTGCAGTGGGATGATTATAGGTTGTTACTCTAACCGCAGCAGTGATGGGTACTGGCATAATCAGCACGTTTGCCAAATCGCCTCGTTGGTCTAGTGGTTTAAATACCAGGCCAAGATCTCGGGGTCCTGAGTTCGATCCTGGATCAGGCAACAAGAGTATAAGTTTTGGGAAAAAATAATAAGAATATTTCCTTATAAAAATATATTGTTTTATTTGTGTCAAATGTGTACAATATAAATAAATTATTTACATCTAAATTGTAATGAATCCTACTATCTAGCTAAATAAAATATTGGGAAGGCATAGTATGGGTAGTCTAACATTAAAGCCGATTGTCCACCGCCAACTAAACTAAGTTAGTTTAGCTTAGCTCGCACAGTTGAGTCAGTTTTTTATACAACGTAGCTTAGCTGGCATAGTTTGCGGTGGACGCACATGTATGAAAAACTGGCTCAACTATGCGAGCTAAGCTAAACTAACTTAGTTTAGTTGGCGGTGGACAATCGACTTAAATCATACAAAATTGCTAGTGTGTTTCGCATTAATTGGTTATGAGTTACTTTATCATAGAACTAATATGTATGGTACAAATGTTTTCTTGCCACTTGGCAAACACTAAGCTGCTAATAGATGGAATAAAATGATGATTGGAATCAGCAGTGTTTAAGTTGGCCTTGCGATGTCCAGATGTTGTTAGTCAGCTAGTTATATAAGTGCACTTTCACGACTGTGTATCATTTAGAGTAGAGGCTAAGGGTTGTTCATTTATTACGTTGAACTTCTTTTTCGACGACGTGTCAATGTTGTGTCTCCTTTTCATGTGTTTCTTGAAGTTTGAGCCGTTAGTGAAGTCTCGCCGACAGTAAATACAGCTGTACGGTTTTGCCCCTGTATGCTGTCTTAAATGTAAGTTTAGTCGGGTTTTGAAACGGAAAGTCTTATGGCAATATTGACAAACATATGGCATCAAATCTGTATGGACTATTGAGTGCGATTTCAAGTGACGTTTCACTCTGAAGCTCTTCCCGCATTGCTCACAGACAAACGGTTTCGCTCCGGAGTGCAAACTTATGTGGGACTGAAGATTGCCTCTGGCACGAAAGGCCATCGGGCAGAATTCACACTTAAATGGCTTAGAATCTTCATGCGTTGCCATGTGAGTGCTAAGAGTGCCTTTAGTAAAGAACATTTTACCGCAAACATGGCAAGAAAATTCTCTGCTCCGATTAGTGTGTACTAACTTATGTTGTTGCAAATTACTCTTAGATTTAAATTCTTTATTGCAATGAGCACATTTCAAATCCGACTCAACTTCTTCAGTTTTCACTTTACGCTTCTTTACTCCTTTAGAATATATTAGAAGGTGATCTTTTAATAGTTCATGTGAGTCGAAGTTAGTTCCACAGTTTCCACACATCAGCAAGAATGCATCTCTATGCATCAAATTGCAATGTTTTTTCATATGTGAAGATCTCGTAAACCGTTTATTACAGAACTCGCAGCAATATCTAAGAGGTTTATTGTGAACTCTGACATGGTTGACGAATGCCCTAAAATTTGCGATCACCTTATTACAGTCTGAACATTTAAACGCACAGCAGCATGTATGAATTTGTAGCGAATGGAGACGTAAGGACGCTATATTCTTGCATTGTGCATCACAACTGGCACATCTACACATATAATCATCCCAAGACAACTGTGGCACTTCTAATCCATTATTTTCAGTAACATACTGGTGTTTCTTCTTAGACTTTTTCTTCTTTACAGCTATTCTTAAAGGCAGGTCACTATCTGTAGAGTCTATTGCGTCGTCATGAACTTCTAATTCGCTCTCATTTTCGGTTTTTACTATACTCATATCAACATCTAGCACGTTATTAGGATCCACAGTGATGACTTGCAAATCATCTAAAATAAGCTCGTCTTTTACCTCATTTTTGGTGCATTTGAACTCATCCCAGTCTATATTCACAGGTTTTCCGATATCAACAGAACTTTTGGACTTGTTATCATCTGAACTATCTACCTCAGGTTTCTTACAAAATAATGAGTTTAGTTTATCTTGAGCGGTCCTCACGTTGTGTAAAAATGACCAAGTGCGCTCCAATAAGTCGAAACATGAGAAGCAGATCGTCGTAGGTAGAATGTTAGACGAAATATCGACATTAATCCATTGCATTTTTGCAGATATCTTCGAGTTGAGACCGACGTCTTCGTCGGCCGATATAAGCTGTGCTACAGGCGTTGGCTCCGCACATAGCCGGCAATATCCGTCTTCTTGATCAGACATTTTGATTCCAAATATTACGTATCCACCATTTGTGATTATTTAATAGGAATTTGATCTAATTGGTAAAATTGTGAAAAAATGCAATTGCAATCGAAGATAAACAGATTTTTGACGTTTTGACGGCTGACGCGTTGATGTTGCCAGTATCATTTTCAACAAACTACCAAATAAATAAATACGCAAAATAACGTTATTTAAATCGTTTCGCGGTGCTGATTAAAAAAAAAACTCGTTCCATACTAATGTAAACTTCCATGGTCACTATCAGAAGAGTTAATTGTTTCGGAGTTTATAGGATGTACTTTATGTAGTACCTTAGTATTAATAAGATTTTGAACAGTGCTGAAATAATATAAACAGATTCTTAAAAACAAACTTAAAACTCTCCTAAAGAGGCAAAATTGTTTTTCTTAACATTATTAAATTCTTTTTTCGACCAAGGTATTTTTCCAGACTCCTGGAAGGATCAGGTAGTTATTCCTATCCTCAAGCCAGGGAAGGATCCTTCAGACCATTCTTCTTACCGTCCTATAGCCCTTTCTTCCGCTCTTCTTAACAAATGATCAGAATATCAAAAAGTCATCACTAGTGATTATAAAAAATGACGTAACCTTGTAAAGACGTATTTTATATACTTTGTTTGATATTTTTAGCTATTAAATTGCAAATATAATCGTCGATATTACGTCTTTTATAGTCTTTTATACTTTATATGTAGGGATCCAGACTGCAGAGCCAACACATCTATCCTCGGCAAATTTGGACGCATCTGTAAATATACATACATACCCATCCCTTCCAGTGTTCAGATATAATATTATTAAATTCTTAAGAGGCCGAACTGGAGTCTTTGGAAATGCCAAAATTGAGGATAATAGGAGGTTGAAAAATTAAAGATTCAAAGTTGTTAGAGTAGAGAGGGTTTAGGGGATATTTTACAGTAGGAGAAGGCAGACGGTTAAATTTTTGACAAACTGCCAATAATACATGGAGTATTTTTAGAATCAGAAGAGTTGAATAGTGATGAAAGGTGATCTAGTTTTTTTAAAAGATTGGAATTCTGAGCACCCTTAACATAGAACCGGTCAGACAGATATTGTCTGCGTAAATAAAGGGGAGGATCTACTACTTCAATTTGAAGAGCGTTAATGGGAGAGGATTTCATAGCTTCCGATATGACACGCAGACATTTAGACTGGGTTTTCGTAAGCTTTTCAAGAATGGCTTTACTACATGGATCTAAGAGGAAAGACGCATAATCGAAATGGCTGCGAACGATGGCGTTATAAAGCAACTTTTGGGAGTAGGGATGGGCACCCCACCAGGCACCTGAGAGCGCACGCAGGATATTTAGCCCTTTTTCAGATATCCCAAGAATCTTGTTAAAGTGTGGAATACCCGTCAGTTTGGAGTCTAAAGTTAAGCCTAAAATTTTAACATCTTTTTTACCAGGTACAGGATCTCTGTTTATCAAAAATTGCAAATCTGCCGGGTTTCTTTTGCGAGTAAAGGTAACACAACGCATATGGAAAAACCGTGATCTGTTAACCAAACACCAAGGTATTGCAGAGCGGAGTTCAAACGAGAGGAGCATTCTGAAAGATATTTAGATGAAAAGTAAATGGCTATGTCGTCGGCATATTAAAGGATGTTACAAAAGGAGTCAACAGGTTTATCGAGGTCATATGTATATATGAATATTATAGAGCAAAGGACTGAGAACTGATCCCTGGGGCAAGCCTTTCCAAATCAAACGAGGGGAAATAACGGAATCTTGATTCCTTATCGAAATACATCTAGACATCAACATGTTGCAGATGAAACGAACCATCTTCTCCGAGATGCTCAGATGAGGCAACTTGTGCCTGAGCACTGGAAGAAGGACATTGTCATAGGCAGAAGATATGTCCAAAAATATTATACCCACAAGGAATTCCTGATTTTTGAATGCCAGCCGGATATCCGTAGTCAGTATACTCAAACTGTCCAGCGTGCTTAGGCCTTTGCGAAATCCAACCTGAGAGTTCGATAAGATTAAATTAGATTCCATGAAAAATTCGAGCCAAATTCTGATCATTTGTTCCATAATTTTAAGAAGAGCGGAAGAAAGGGCTATAGGACGGTAAGAAGAATGGTCTGAAGGATCCTTCCCTGGCTTGAGGATAGGAATAACTACCTGATCCTTCCAGGAGTCTGGAAAAATACCTTGGTCGAAAAAAGAATTTAATAATGTTAAGAAAAACAATTTTGCCTCTTTAGGAGAGTTTATGAATAAAGAGTAAGGTATTTCATCCGAACCAGGAGAAGAGTCGATCAAACCATTTAGAGCTAAATTTAGTTCATCAAAAGAAAAGGGTTTATCTAAATTACTACTAGAAGGTAAATAGCTAGCGGGTGAAGGAAAACAATCTATAAAAGGAACAAATGAAGGGGCCAATTTGTCAGTAAAAGGATTTAACCAAGTGGAAGGGTCATTAGATAGAACTTTTAATGGGATTAGGGACTGGCATTATCTTTTAATTTGCTTCCAAACTACAGAAGAAGGGGACATACTCGCAAAATTTCAACAAACCTATTTTTTTCTTTTTAAGGAATTTTCTAGATTTTTTTTGTATTGGATATAATTAACCATGGTCATAGCCCGATTGTAAACCTTTTCCGCCTCTCTGCGCTTCTGAACCATGGCAGTACCAACACTCAGCATCCCACCAGGGGGAGGAGACTCTACAAGAATATGTTTTTGTGGGAATATGTGAATCTGCTGATGTCTTAAGGGCATCAACAAAAGCAGAATAAGCGTCAAGTGAGTTAATTGCTAATGTCAGGAAACGAGTCTAATTTATCTCTGATAGAGTAAGCAAAGGAAGTCCAGTCAGCATTTTTCGTTTTGTACGTCATTCTAATCAAGCTATATTTTAAGGACTATAGTAAGTGATTATTTTATCTCATTGTAAATGAATATCATGTTTTATGAGAGTAAATGTCTTTAAACCTAATAGGCAAACTTATTTTATAAAAGAAAGGTTTTTATTTAGCTTAGTCGTCATAGGATGCTTATATTAGTGATCTTTATATGGTACAAAATTGTCTATGAATCACAAAGAACAAAGGCTACCGTACCAGTTATTTGAAACAAATCAGTTTCCACATTCACATATAATTCATGAGGTGAAGCTAATAAATTTTCTAGTATCAGTGTATTTTTCAAATGCCTGAGTCCAGATGTTTTTCTAAAGCGTATCCAGTTCGTGACTAGATTTTAATTTTAATCTTGTCCATTGCATGTATTCACGATTTCCTGAACGTACACGTTTCAACAGTTTTCTGTTGATTAATTTTTTAGATAAGAATTGACGTGGGGAATTAGAAGTTAATTTAGAGGTTATTTTTGGACACAGTAGAATTGATTTCCGGCTTTCCGTTATGTTTATTAATAAAGGTATGTTTCAGCATAAACGCAATTGGGGCGGGATTTGTTATGTCAGAATAGCCTTTAGAAAAAAAATCAAAGGCCATTCTGACATGTGTTCCATTCAGACGAAGGCCTAAGCTGATGCGCGAGCCTAAACAGGCACTTGGAATTTAGTTTGCATTAGGCGGTTTCACCTCTTGGCTGGGTGCCTTTGGTAACAACTGGTATGGTCCGATTGTACCTCGTGTATGAGTCAAATACCTTATCCTCGCACGAAGCGATCACTAGCAGTTTCTGCTGAGTACCTTTTGCATACGTTTTACAGTTCAGAGAACAGCATAGTATAGTAAAAAAAAATATTATATACTTTTTTGAACTGTACGTACAGCAGGACCCTTTTTTGAAGGAGTTTGCTAAGAACGCAATGTTGCCATATCAATATTTTATTATTTTCAGTAGAATAGTCACGTTAAAATAATTACAATAAAAAGTATTCGACAATGGAAACAGACAGACAAAACTACAACGTTATGTAAAATCTCGTTTTGCCTAGGTCATTGGCATCGTAGTGGTACATTTAGGTATTCTAGACGCATACTAGTTAGTAATTCCTATGCGAATCCTCAGAATCTTAATAGTTTATTTTGATACTATGTCTCGCCAAAGATAGATTTTCATCAGAGAAAATTACAGAATAATTTGTTAGTAGGTATTTTTAAATGTAAGTGTGTAAAACTTAATATGCATAAAACTTTGCTCACTGCTCAGGCTCCTTTTCAATTAACCTGAACTAATGTTTCGGCCGGATTAGATTGATGATTGGAAATGGCTAGCCATACCTAAGTACTTTTGACGACCTCCGTGGCGGAGTGGCGTACACACCGGTTTTCAAGGTGTCGCCTGCTCCGAGGTCCCGGGTTCGATTCCCGGACGGGGGTCAATGTAGAAAAAATGTGTTTTTCTACATTTTCTCGGGTCTGGGTGTTTGTGGTACCTTCGTTGTTTCTGGTTTCCAAAATACGAGTGCTTTAAATAGTTATTCAAATTGGGACCAGAACAATGTATGTGATGTTGTCCACATTTATTTATTTAAAAACTACCTAAGACTTTAGGAGAACATGCGAATAGAATTGATAAACTTATTTTGGTGATTGTAATACCTAATAAAAGCAGAGCTTACAGCCAACCGTCAGTACCAAAATCTTCCTACTCAAGTGAGTAGAAAGAGAAAAAAAAAAGACGTGATGCACTCGGAGACTGCCGCGGTAAAGCTATTGCATAGCATTTTTTATCAACTTATGCAATTATAAAACTAATAAAACAGATTGAACTAAAAAATTAAAAATAAAACTGTAGTAATCAATTGAAAAATTCATATTATTGTACAAAAAGCGTGGGGTGCTTGTTATGATATCCACAGATATAGTAAATTATTGATAAAATATTTACAACAATCTAAATCAAGCCCCCCACGCTTTTTGTACAATAATATGAATTTTTCAATTGATTACTACAGTTTTATTTTTAATTTTTTAGTTCAATCTGTTTTAAAAGCGTGGTTTTTTAGTTTTTTAAACTATAATTTATTTTTTACTTTTTAGTTTAGTTTATAAGATTTGATTCCTTCTTTACCGACTGTAAGTCCAAACCTATGCAGGAAACATAATTGATACAGATCGCGCGCTAGCTCTATCTCTTTTACTCCCTCTTACAGAGGAAAACTGGGAAAACTGTTATTAAATTATTGCATTGTCATCGGCCCTTGATACGTGTGCAAAGTTTCAAATTAATCAAACTTCTGGAAATCGGTGAAAATTAAGCTCAAAGATTCCATTACATACATAGATACATAGATAGATACAACCCAAGCTAATAAAAGCGTGGTAAAAAGTATCACCGCTGTGCCGGTCGGAGTCGGAGGTGTTAGGTTATTTTCGTTACGGAATTTCTGGATTCGGTCTCCACGCTCAAGGCCCACGATAGAAGCTATGCAATAGCTTAATTTTGTGTAGGTATTTTCTAATTTTGACTTTTGTAATTAATTTTTTCTGTTATTTTGGCAGATATGGTTACCATAGGCAACCATACTGTCAAAATCCTTATTTTTTTCTAAATTCCTTTAAATTTCGGAATTTCAAAATTGTTCGACTCGGGGCGTTAGGTTATTTTCGTTACGGAATTTCTGGATTCGGTCTCCACGCTCAAGGCCCGCGATAGAAGCTATGCAATAGCTTAAAAAAGTGTTAAGATTAACTATAAAACAAGGTTCTCGTTGCTATTGTATTATTAGAAATCCTATAACAATAGGTTTGCTTACTTTATATGATATTTAAGCAATTTAATTGCATTTATAATATCATTATTTAAGCTTGAGATGAGAAACTTGAGAATGGGACATTCCCGCCTGAGACATAGTTTTTCAAGTTTAAATACTTACTGATAATAGGTATGCTTTTGCATAGTCTGATAATAAAATTTAAAAGCTGCTGAGTGATAATTAGAATAGCACTATCCCTTGCTATTCTAATTTTTACTCGATGGCGTTCTATATGATATGAGTCAACTTAAGGAATGGGAGACGGACAGCAGCCAAATCGCAATCACCAATCCGCCTGACAAGCAAGGAGATTATGGTATAATACCTACCTACTTTGGGGTAGCGCTCATAGCCCAATGCTTCTTAGTGTTCAGACTTCAGTCTCTGTCACGAAAGTTAAGCAACGCTGGGAGCGGTCACTAGTTGGATGGGTGACCGTTTGTGGCATCACACCATGAGCGCTTCCGTGCTTCGGAGCCTCGGAGAACACGTTAAGCCGCCGGTGCCGGCTGTTGTCATGAAATAACAATCGTTAAGCCCTGTTGGAGGCCTTCGGGCGGCTTGAGGCACGTCCAACTGCGGGGTGATGTGGCCACAGCGTCGCCCTCGCCGTCCACCAAGCCGCACTAGGCCAGCGTGGTGGAACAAGGCCTTAACAAGCCTTCTCCTCAAAAGGAAGGAGAGAGACGTGTGCTCAACAGTAAACGATAAGGGTTGTTACTCAACTTTTTTTTACTTTACTTACTTTGCAGGGGTCATTGTACTGCCGTGAATGTTTTTTTATATATTGTGATAATGATAATATAATGATAATTTATTTATTTCAAAGAACATGGTACAAAAAAAGATCTTAGAGGTAAGTAGGTTCCGACATATATATATTCTGCCATTATTTCCTGGCTTAGAAATATAAAACATTGAACTATTAAATTAGGATTAATTATTAATGCATATATTAATTATTTATTTCTCTTACGTCGTCCCATAATAAAAGTCAAAGTGGTTATTATTTAATTTTGTGTCAGTGCTCTTATTTTAATGGGTAATTTACTATATATTCTAATGGCATTGCAATAAACATTGTTGTAATATATTTTCAGTCTTTGATTTGGTATGTACAATTTAAATGGGTCTATGCTGTTACTCTTACCAAGCACCGTGTCATGTAGGGGGAAGAGCTGAGGATGTTTCTTAACAAAAGTGCAGATGTCAATATGTACTGGCAAGGAAGCGGTAGAATCTTTAACCTCTTAAAAAGTGGTTTACAGTGGTCTAGATAGCCGGCGCCACATATGGCTCTAATGCATTTTTTTTGAACTCTGAAACTTCTCCACATCAACTGAATGACCCCATATAATAAGACCATATCGTAGGACTGAAGAGACATAGACATGCCGATAAGGCAGTGTCCAAGGAAGCTACTAATCTTAAACGGCGTAGTGCATATACAAATTTATCTAGTTTTGTACATAAATTATCCACATGTTCTTTCCAATTTAGATGTATATCAATAGTCAGGCCCAGAAACTTAGTCGAGCTGACTTGTTCTATAGAACTGTAACTGGTACTAAACACAAAATGTTGTGTTCCGCCCCTTTTTAGGGTTCCGTTGCCAAATAGCAAATAACGGAACCCTTATAGATTCGTCAAGTCTGTCTGTCTGTCCGTCTGTCCGTCCGTATGTCACAGACACTTTATTCTGAAAGTATTAGCATGACACAGTTAAAACTTGGTAGGTAGGTGTATCCTGTTAACCGCTTAACGATTCTCATACAAAAAATAAAAAATAATTATATTTAAGGGGGGCTTTCCATACATAGAACTAAAACAATTATTTTTTTTTTACTTAAACCTATACATATGGGGTATCTGTAGATAGGTCTTCTAAAATGACATAGAGGTTCCTACAACCATTTTTTCCAAAAGTCTAACATTTGGAGGATAGACGCTTCCAAAGTAGTAAAATGAGTGATCCCCCCTCTAACTTTTAAAATAAGCAAGTGAAAATTTTGGAAAAAATACATGATGTAGATCTTAACAAATACTTTCAACGAAAATTCAATTCAAACGAGATCGAACTGGTAGTTTTGAAAAACTAGCACATTTTCAACAACAGCAAACATAACTTTGTCCTCCATACAAAGTCTATAAAAAACAAAGTTATTTTTGTAGTCATCAAAATATTGTGGTATTTTGTTAAACTTGGTACAGAACCCTCAGTGCGCGAGTCCGACTCGCACTTGGCCGGTTTTTTATAATAAGAAGATTACCGTCATCAAATCCAAACTGCCGTTTAGGCTTTATGGCGTGCCAAAGTAATATACTTACCTACATAATCGAAAAACATAAGCCTCCTTATGATGCAGACGGCCAAAAAAATAATGTCAACTACAGATCAATACCGTGGTATGAACAGTGTAGGTAAAAAGAAAACAAAAAATAGTATATTTCAAAAAGCTTTACGATCAAATAACAATAATAATTGCTTGTTACTTCAATACCGTTTGGTGCTGACGCTGCACGCCTGATCTGAAATATTATCACATTCTAAGTCTTAATTTTCTAGGTTGTTTTTTTTTCAAGCTTAAATAAGTTAGCTACCACTTATTTAAGCTTATTTGCGCTATAACCTATCAAACGACATAAAACGTTGAATTTGGTCAACCTAGTAAAAAGTAAACATGAAAACCAAGCGTCGAATTGCGGCACTCTCCATTTTATCGTCGGTTGAAGATTATCGATCGATCCCAAAGATTGTGATCTATGCCATAGGTAATTGTACTCGTGCGAAAAAACGAACGTATTTGACTTTGGAACGTGACCAGAATGGAATTATAACGAAATATTTCAGTTATTTCGCGACGCACCTATAAAACTATTGTCTTAAAATAAGGTCATTTTAAGGTGTTTAGTATGGCATAATTATTTTGGTAGAACATCAATTGAATGATCAATAGGCTACTTATGGATTTGTCTACACTTAACACTATGTTACTATGTTTTTGCCATAATAGCCACGCATGGCAGGCTGGCGGTCTCAGTTTGGCCAATGGTGGAGCTGCCAATCTTCTTCTGGCAGTGATCTTTTAGTCGCATTTAACAACACCCATAGGAAGAGAAGAGGTGGTGATTCTTGTGTGCCAATAATACACAGCGAACGCTTTAAAAAAGGTTTTATTGTAATAATTCTAACGTCAAGTCTCACCGACTTTAATAAAATTTTAAGTCATTAATAAGAGAACACTAGCTTCTAACAATCATTGTTGTGGTTGCTTCAACTCAATAAGGCCTTTACCCTGAAGGGAGAAGATTATTTAACCGTTACTTGACTTGAATAACCTTCAAAAATTATGTCCTTTTAATAATCTCCTAGCATCGAATCCTTAACAAACCTCTTTTTATTTGTCGTTTGAAAAGTAACATTAAAATGTGAAAAAGATCTATAATCAATGGTAGAATTCTTTACGATAAATTAGTACACATGACAGTAAGATTTTTTTCGCCAAAAACGGTCAATCCCGATTCTTATACATAAATCACTGTAACTGTACCCACAGTGACACTGTTCCGAATCCTGACCCCGAAATATTGGCGTCGACTGTACTCGATCTGAATATTTAAAATGGCTTTGCGGTTAACATTTTATAACTGATACATACTGGTTGCGCATATAAAGTTGGATTTAGTGTCTTATTCATTGATGTAAGATAAAAAAAAAACAGATGAGACGGCTTCACGAAATGAACACCTAATTAAGATTTGGTCGATATTTACCTTAGTTGCCAGTACACCCACCATTGCTGTGGTAACATGAATTCAATGATGTAGGCCTTTTCCCTGCAGTGGGATGATTATAGGCTATTACTAATTAACTATTATTTACCTTAGTTGCATTAATTTTTAAGTCGTGTTCGCATGTAAGGTTGAAACTTGACGGTATAACACCTCGTTGTCTAATGGTTTTATTACCGGGCCGGGATCTCGGGGTCCCGAGTTCGATTCCCGGGTAGGTCAACAAATAGTTTCGAACTTTCGAACACTGCTCATATATATTAAATAAAAAAGTTTTTTTAAGTACTAACATATTATTTATTACCTGTGCTACTACTAGCTGCTCTGACAGAAGTTGTTCTATAAAAAGTACTGGCCAGTTCATTAAAAAAAATCTTAGCGCGTTTTCCTTGTTTTTGTTTCATAAAGCATACAGTCGAGTTTTTGGCGGGAGTTCGTTAGATACGTTTGGAGTCCGTTTATATTATCGAATTTTTATTGTTTATAGTGATTTTTGGGTCGTAAAAGTGGTGTTTTTTTGCGAAACAAAGTGTCGTGCGAGTGAACAATATACAGTTCGATAAAATAAGATGGTGTATGGGTCGTAACCAAGAAAAGTGGATCGTGAATTTTGCGCGGGAACGCGAACAGTTCACTTCTTTCTTGGGGACTTCTCTACTCGTACATTCCTTCAATCTTTCGACTGTCTCCAAAAACTCCATCGAAGCATTAAAAAGTCTAACATTGACGTTTTAATGCAAAAAAAAAGACAATATTACTAAAGAATTGGCTGTATGGACGAGTATCCGAGGCCGTTAAACTTACTAAAGAAAAAAGCATATAGTCGTGTTAGTTACACCACTTATAAGTCGAGAACGGCTGGACCGATTTTTATGACTTTGGTGCTTTTGGACTTGTCTTACTCGGAAATAGAATGATAACTATTAAAAACATCGAAATGTTAACGTTGCGTTTTAAAACGTTACTTACTTTCCAAAGTTTTGAATAAAAATTCAAAACTTTGGAAAGTAACCGTTAAAAATTAATATTCATATGTCATATTTGATGTCAATGACATTTAAAACGTTAAAACCAAATACTATTAGGAGGCGATACGAAGTTCTCGGTGTCCGCTAGTTATAATCACTGACGAGTTAAAAAAGTACTCGTCCGTGGTTATAATATAAAAATAAAACAGTGGTTTTTTTGGCCCCAATGCTGCATTGTCGAAATTGTGTAAGGATTTAGACAAAACACTGTTTTCAGTCAACTCACTGCAAAAGCAAAGCAAATTTGTATGAAGATGTTTTAATTGACGGACTTTTATTCGAAAAGGAGAGTCTTATTTTCTTTTTAAGTATGACCATAAATATTTTTTGCGGTTGAGCGAAAAATAAAATGACTTAATCCCTCGATCGTGAGTTATACCAGACACTATGGGGACTACCGTTTCTTTGCTCACCAGTTGGCGCCACTGTAGACTGAGGTCCGGTGGTATAGCTGTCAAAGGCGATTGGCGCCGAAAAAAAGTGTTATATCTTGAATCTAATTAATCCCTCAACCCCCAGGAGGCACGCATGTGCCGCGATAACAATTGATTTCAATTGTGTCTGGAATAACTCACGATCGAGGGATTAAGGTTATATTGTTTATAAATAACTATCTTGATATCAACAAACTAACTTCTGAAATAGTTGCTCTTGAGGCCGTCTATTTTTGCGCTTTTTCTTAATTCCGCTTTTAAAGCGTTCACATTAATCGCCAAATAATCCATATTTGCGATATTTTACGAAGGAGATCACTTTCCAGCAGGTAAATTAAAGGAATTATAATTTATGCAATAAATTCCGCTAAAACCAGTACAATGTGAATGATATTGGACCTCACGCGACACTAGCGCCTCTAGTGGCAAATTCACTAGCGATAGCCCACATTGAAATCAATTGTTATCGTGGCACCCGAGTGCCTCCTGGGGGTTGAGGGAGTAAATGTGCAATAGTAGTTAGTAGATTAAAGTTATTCCCAGTCCAATTCGAATAAAAAAAACGACTAACAAATGTGATTTATTTCGTGCTATTTGTATGGGTTTACATTTTGATAAATTTAATGCTTTCGTTAACGAGAGAGTATGAACCTTGGAAGCGGCATATACTTAACGTGTGATACTAATGAGTACGTACTAGGATTTTTGCTTAAGTGCTGGGTATTGTAATCTGTATAGATATAGAAAATTCCTTAACCTACTGCTGTGTCGTGTGGAGTCGATCGGCACATAAAAATATAAGTACAACCTGTTCCCTTATTATGAAACTAAAGAAATACCGCCAGAAGTAGAGGGGCTATAATGAAAAGATAAAGCGCATCAGCTTCCTATGGTAGGACTTTGTTTCCAAAATTAATTAGTGTCTTAATTTTATCGTATATACCATTTCTTTAGTAGGTTTCAAAAATTGATAAAATTATAAGAAGTATACACAAATATGACGCTTCGATTACGTGCATGACATTAAATTAAGTGCTATTAAGTTGAAAGAGCACCGAAATGTTCTAAGTGCTCATAGTGTGAAGACGTTTTATTTCGCTGATTATGCTGTTAAGGGACAGGATACCTACGAAACGATATTCGTCAGAAGACGAAAGTTATCGACATAGCCCGAAGGATAAGCACGCTGAAGTGGCAGTGGGCTTGTCACGTCTGCCGTAGTACCGACAACCGTTGGAGCAGACGAATTCTGGAGTGGAGACCGCGTTTAGGCAAGCGTAGTGTAGGACGCCCTGCGACTCGATGGTCTGATGACCATAGGAGAACTGTTGGCAGCGGCTGGACGGGGAAAGCCCAGGATAGACAATTGTAGCGTGACTTGAAGGAGGCCTACGTCCAGCAGTGGACATACAATGGCTGTTAATTGATTGATCGTGTATGCTTTTTTATTTTATATCTATGGTTACAAAACTATGATTTTGAAAACCGTTGCTCCTCAAGAGATGTGCTCGAATATACCCGGTTTCTTGTTGATTATCAAGATGTGATAGAATTTCAAGTTAATTTGTTTGCCAGTCACATCTTCCCGGGCCAGCCAAAGCGCCAAAGCTATGTAGTGTTAGCAAAAGAAGTCGTTAAACAATAATTGTTATTAATTTACAAACTTCTATTATCATGTTCTATTTTTATCGATGCAAAATTTCCCTTTCCTCAAACCTTCAAATGAGATAGTCCTTCTAATCTATACTAATCTATACTAATATTATAATGCTGAAGAGTTTGTTTGTTTGTTTGTTTGTTTGAACGCGCTAATCTCAGGAAGTACCGGTCCGATTTGAAAAATTCTTTTTGTGTTGGATAGTCCATTTATCGAGGAAGGCTTTAGGCTATATAACATCACGCTGTGACCAATAGGAGCGAAGCATGAGTGAAAAATGTTGCAATAATAATCGCGATCATAATAACGGAAATTGACGCGGACGAAGTCGCGGGGAACAGCTAGTAAATCTAATAATGTAGTTAACTTATTCGTAAGTGGTTTCTTTACAGAACATTTGTTTGAAATGAAATGAAAGACATGTTTACGAATTAGAACTCGTGTATTTGTAACAAAAATGTACTGTAAAAGTAAACGTGATATATTTATCAGTATATAAACTTGAAAAATTTTTTTTTTTTTTTTTTTTTTTTGTCTCAGGCGGGACACGAACCCGCATCTCCTCGCATGCGGGGCGAGGAGATGCCACAAAATTTTTCAAGTTTATATACTGATATTATAAGTGCAATTAAGTTGCTAAAATATCAAATAAAGTGATATATTTAATTCCAATGTAGTCGCGTATATTCGAGAAAGCAGTATCGTTCTAACATGTAATTATCGATTAAGAATTTCACCATCGTAATCATCACACATCATCAAATTAAGACTATCAATCGATTGATGTACACAGGAATCTAAAAGAAGGATTTTATAATATAATATATTAGGGGTTAAAGTATGAAATTGCCGTTTTGTATGGACGAAATCGAGAAAAGTCATTTTTCCATACTAACTATTTTTTAGTTTTTTTAAAAACGCCTGAACCGCGTTTGATGCAATTAAAGGTGAAAGTTAGATGGTTATAAAGCTACGCATTATAGTATTTAAATTTCTGAAAATCAAAGTATATAATACAAATATACTTAATTGAAGCAAGAAGGTCAGCTGACACATTGTAAGGGGTCTTTTCAACGACTTCCTTTGAAGTAATAGGCACTAGTATTGCATTTTTTTTTAGTCAAAAGTTACTTTATTTAGTTTTTTATACAATACAAAAAGAATTACACAATGATATGACTATACTTAAGAGCTATAAACAAAATAAAAAGTGGGAAAATAATCGGCAATTTCATACTTTAACCCCTATTAGTATTTAAGCAATTTAATTGCAATTATTAATAATATTAAATTTATAATATCAGTATTTAAACTTTGAAAATTATGTATCAGGAGGGACTCGAACCCGCATCTTTACCATTTAGCCACAATTGGCAGGTTGTAAAAAGTTTAATTCAATCAAATTTTTTTTAAAATGTAAGTAATGGCAAAAGGAAGTAATTTTTGTGAAAAAAAGTGATATGTCTACGTCTGTCACGACTAATGCTGAGCCATAGATATAGGATACAGGTAGATCCACTGACAGCCCGATAATGCGTGACCAGTTTTGATTTGTCAATGTGTGTGTTAACTAGTGACGTACCTTTAACATTTTAGACTATCGATAATAATTGCAGTTTGTCGTTTGGAAAATAATGTTTACTGTCACACTGTTTTTATCTCAAGATTATGCACCTACTTTGCGGCATACCTCCTCACTTCTTACAACTATAATAGTGGGCAGATAAATGTGCCCGGTGAGTATATTTTTTACATATAATTTAAAAATAAACAGTCTTAATTAATAAAAAAAAAGAACAAGTAAACAAAATCTGAATAAACAAATAAATAAATAAATAAATAATAAATGTGGACAACATCACATACATTGTTCTGATCCCAATTTGAATAACTATTTAAAGCATTCGTATTTTGGAAACCAGAAACAACGAAGGTACAACAAACACCCAGACCCGGGAAAATGTAGAAAAACACATTTTTTCTACATTGGCCCGTCCGGGAATCGAACCCGGGACCCCGGAGCAAGCGACACCTTGAAAACCGGTGTGTACGCCACTCCGCCACGGAGGTCGTCAAATTACATTCTGATGTATCAAATAAACATTTACATTCTGATGTATCAAACACTGATTATTGACTTTTAAACAAGATTATCTTAGTTATGTGATTCCTTACAGTTTCCTTCTTCAAATTGTTAAGTTGATATCATTTGAGACGCTAAACGTAAAATAACATCAAATTTCTCCGGAAACATTCAAGATAAATGTCGACAATAGTATCGATAAATTTGAGTCAAGCTCTAGCGTACATGTAAAATATTTCGATAAATTATTTATCCACCAAAATAATGTAAATAATCAATACATAGAACTTTATCTATACAAAATATTAAAATGAACAAGTGGATTGAAATAATTTTATATTTACAACTTAACAACAAGATCAAATTCAACAAAAATAACGCGTTTTTACGATGACGACTTTCTACGTATTTACCTGCGAAATGAGCAATTTTCTGGATTATTTTTGTGGTTGACTCCACAGGCACTCACAGAACATGTGACCATTGTTAGATAAAACTGTATTTACTTTAGATAATCTAGGATGTACTAGATAATTACATAAAATGTTGAACCTTATATCGCATATGCCACTGGATGTCACTCTGTCAAATACGACAGGTCACAAAACGAAAAGATTTGTTTTCTTTTTCTATCTTGCTAGATTTCCATAAGAGGTTTTCTTCTATCTCGCAGGCTTTGTCCGTCTATTATATTCTACGTTTATGTGCTGAGCGTCCTTTTTGACACTTTTATATTATTTTCTTTAGGTTTTTTTGTAACAATTTTCTGTGTTCCTGAACAAACAACTAATGTGTTGAATAAACATTTCTTTCTTTCTTTCTATTTTGTGTAGGTAAACTATTCGTAGATTATCACTGATTGAACCTATTTTCTTATCGGTCGGACGCAATATTGAACAATACACTAAATGTCAACTATTCCATTTTCTTGTCAGCTAAAATAGAAGAAGCTACTAGCTTTTCTTGCTGACGCTACCTAATCCTTCATTGGCAATTCCGCAAACTTTACCCGCGTTTATAAAAGAGAGTAAATGGCGTGGACATGGTTCATTCCCATTTTATTTCGCGAAGACTTGTGTGTGGTGTTAAATAAATAAATGCTTACTGTGTGATCGGATTCCATTGGCTTTTCCTTTAGTTTTGGTAAGCTTTTAATATTGTATATAATTTAAAAAAAAGTGCAGTGTGGTGTCTTTTTGACAAAGAATAACACCCTTTCTCTTATGTGTGTCGTTAAGCTAAGAGATTACTGCTAGTAAGAAGACGGGCAGAGCCGTCTTTTATCATTGGCGAGAGTGATCAGCGTGGTAAATTATATTACCAATAATACAAAGTTCCAACCAGTTTTTATTTCTTAATAGGACAATTTACGGGACAAAAATTATTCTTTAATTTAGTATTATTTTTAGTTTGTAAGACGATTTCCAAACTAAACCGTTTTAGAGGTTAAAGAATGGAAACGTAACAAACATAAAGACAGTGTTACTATCACAATAATAATAATACTATTATGGACACAGATAACATAATAATAAAGTCTACGGATTATAGTTATTAATTACTAGGTTTTGCCTACGTGAACTATACCTCTATGGGGTTTTCACCTGAGCGATATACGTCATATCGCACAGGTGAAAACCCGAGCAGTGAGGTACGAAGTAGCCTTTGTCATTTGTCCAAGTCTAATCTATTTTGTTTCCAAATTTTATCAAAATCGGTTCAGCAGTTTAGGCGTGAAAGCGTCACAGACAGACTGACAGACAGGGCTTTCGCGTTATAATATTAATATTGATGATATAGATAGAATTTAGTATTTGCGAATACAAGGTGTGATTAAAGTAGAAAGTAACATCCAGGGGCCGATTCTAGTACTCAACAATCTTTATGTACCAAACCGGCATTGAAATCGTATTTTTTTGTACAAAACCATAAAAGCTCTTCGTCATTTTATGACAAGACTAAATAATGCCTGCGTCCTCGTTCGCATATATACTTTTAAATTTAAATAAATAAATAAATCATTTATTTGCCAGAATATGGTTACAAAAGGTACGTAATATTAAAAGATTATCAAGCATATTCCATGTGCAAATATTATATTACCGGCCGGTCCTAATAACCTATCTACGAGTATCTTCAGTTTTGACATATCGGAGATAGAAAACAACTCCTGTCTTTGTTTCTCTGGACGGCAAAATCAGAGATATAAACTGTTTCCTATCTCCGAAATGTCAAAACTGGCGATAGATAGATTATTGGGACCGGCCGTAAGTCATCTGATATTTAAGTAGGTATTGTCAATTACATATCATGCTACATTTGTCAAAAAAAAATATACAACATTTCACAGCAACATTACAAACGTACAACAACATATTTGAAACTGTCCCATAACTTTTGCCCGGGATGAAAAGTGTCATTATGTACTATTCCAGTTCATGATTTATCACCATATCAAATTTCATTAAGTCCCGTTCAGCCGTTCTGGTAAAATTGAGTAACAAACTTTCGCATTTATAATATACTAGCCTTTCGTCCGCGGTTTTGCCACTTGTACCACACTTTATATCGCGTGCAGAAACTTGTGCCCAACAGTGGGATACCAAATAGCCTATGATACTTCTGATACCTCCAAGAACATGTGTACAAAGTTTCATGATGATCGGTTAAGTAGTTTTCACGTGAAAACGTAACAAACAAACTTACATTTATATTTATGATATAGTAAGGAAGAGATTGGTAAGATTGTTGCTAATAAATTATTAAAAAATATTTTCAAATTCTCATCAGCCCAATACTGAGCCATTACTTACTCTGCAACATCATGTATATTCGCATCCATCTGTCTCTATCACTCATACCGCTATCTAACGGCCAGTTTTGACATTTAGGAGATAGGAAACAGTTTCTATCTCTGATTTTGCCGTCCAGGGAAACAAAGACAGAAGTTGTTTTCTATCTCCGATATGACAAAACTGTAGATAGATAGGTTATTATGACCGGCCATTAGAGTATGAGACAAACTTCTTAGCGTTCCATGGATTTACCGTGCGGGTGCCGGGTCTATCGTGTGGCAAAAAGAGAAACTACGAATAGCTCCCGGGACTTGTGACACGGGTGTAGGTTTAAGCGGCCTATTTTCGACGTACATCAACACTCACCTTCACCACTCATGTTTCTCTCCCTGCCCAGCCAAAGCCAGCTGGTACGAACCTGCTAATGCAGTTTTAGACACTCGCTCTAGTAAGAACTTACTGCAGTTCTGGCTAGCCAAGGTCTTTCAACAGGATAAGAGATTTTGCTGGTATACCTCTCGCTCCTACTTTTACAGCATATAGTCTAACTATTACCGTTTCTCGTTAATTCATTTAGGCGATTAAAATATTTGCTTTCTCTCATTGCGTGGATTTTAGGTATGTTAGTTTCCCACGGCACATACATATCCGTAAATACGAGCTTCGTGTTGCGTATTAGAGTATTTTGAGTCTCTGGACACAGGGCTCTCCGAAAGATGGATTTTGCCATAATCGCCACGCTTGGCACGTAGATAGGCGATTGCAGTTTTTTTTGCGATTGCAGTTTGCTGTAGAGAGAAGACGCTGCTCACCTCTTACGACACCCAGAGGATAAAAAGGGGTCAAAACCAGTACAGCTCAGCTTGTTATACCTGTTACTGTTTATTAACTTTAAATTGTATACTTTACAGAATCAAAGGAAAGAAAAAAATTGCAAAATGAAGATATCACCAGGAAATCTGCTGATATTTTTGTGTCTTACTTATGTGGCGGCTGACGAGATCGACATAGAAGTGTCCAGCGGGACAGTCATTAAGTTCTTAAGGGTAATTTAATAATAGTTATCATTATTTCCTCTAACTCATCGTCAGTGCCGGATTAGTATGATATAATCTATAATCTATAAACAAATATTTGTGTGCATGAACATGTCTGTTTGTACTGGTCTGGGTGTTTTCTATGTATCATAAGTATGTATTTACAAAAAAAGAGTATATAAGTAAGTTTATCGGTTGTCTAGTACCCCATACGACAGGGTACTTAATAGTACCTTAATTTGGGACTAGATGGCTCTGTGTGGCCCAATGAGGCATGTCTTAAAATATTTATATTTATTTATTTTAAATCATTACACAGCAAACATGTACAGACAACAGCACGTCAACCTACCACAAAACGTTTAAATTTTCTCAATTGATATTGATCTCTACTAGTTTGACTTAAAGTTGAAAATCAATTCTGTGACCTTTAACTTTTTGGGTAGGTTGACCTGCCGCTGTCTGTACATACGTATAATAAGAATCAGATACAGTCTTTTTTTTTCTTTAGTAAGTTTAACGGCCTCGGTTACTTGTCAATACAGCCAATTCTTTAGTAATATTGTCTTTATTTTTGCATTAAAACGTTGATGTTAGACGTTTTAATGCTTCGATGGAGTTTTTGGAGACAGTCGAAAGATTGAAGGAATGTAGAGAAGTCCCCAAGAAAGAGGTGAACTGTTCGCGTTCCCGCGCAAAATTCACTGTCCACTTTTCTTAGTTACGACCCATATACCATGTTATTTCACCGAACTGTATATTGCTAACTCGCACGGCACTTTGTTTCGCAAAATAACTCCACTTTTACGACCCAAAAATCACTTTAAACAATAAAAATTCGATAAAATAAATGGACTCCAAACGTATCTCACGAACTCCCGCCAAAAACTCGACACAACACAGTCTGATATAAAAATGACACTTTAAACTGTGCTCAGTTGACAGTGTCATCCTTATAACCCGGCCAAATTATGCCGGCATGTAATAGTATGGATATATAAGTCATATTGTAATTATTCGATTGATATTGGTGCTTTTATTTGTTGTTGTTAGCACATGAGTAAATATATTTATTCATGTGGTTGTTAGTTTACTTTACTTTTTTTGTACCATTTACCTTAGCTTTTATGAGTTTCCGATATTTTGAAACTGTTGCAAGCGCCATGATCACGGAAAAAGTTTATTCAAACAATGGTCTCGTGTGTAATAAAATACTGTAAAGGAGGTTGAATCGTTTTGTTCACTCCTAAGAAATACCCTTTCATATCGGCATCGGTTCTTCCGTGGTCATGGCGCTTGCAACAGTGCGGAAATATTTAAAACTTATAAAAACAAGGTACATGGTAAACCCCGAATCAATTAACATCTTCGGATTGTTTCAATTTTGTTCAGTTGATCAACTAACCACTTTAGTCACCTAGCCTTGGTAGAATATAGAATATACCTAATATCTCTATCATTTTTAGGAAATGGCAAACAAAACTCAAGGGGACACATTGAATCTGCCAGCCAACGCGTCATCCATCAGAGAGAACATCACTGACACTTTTAGGTAATTAACATGTTAAACTTTTTATTATTATTTTTACTATAGATGGACTTAACACTACAACATCACAGGTGCTTTTTTTAATCAATAGGCTTGCTCTTGACTACATACTTAACTCTACGGTTAAGAAAAAGCCTAAGATAGAGCGAGCTTACCCAGAAGCAGCCTATTCACTCTTGCTATAATAATTTTAGGATTATAATTTTTCGGGAAAACAGACACAGGCAGGGCATTCCACTCCTTGGCGGTGCGCATCACAAATGAAAAGGAAAAGCACTTGGCACGCAATCGCGGTATAACGACCAGGAAGGGATGATAACCTGCAGTGCGCCTAGATTCCCGAAGATAGAAAGGGGAAGGCGGAATGAATGAAAGCTTATCATAGCTGTCTTCCCAGGGCCATGTTCCGTGCAACCGAGACTTAATAACAAGAATATCAAGGCAAATTTAACTGGACGCAGGCCTTTTAAAAACAAGTCATTAACATCGTCATCACCAAATGTTTCTTTCTTTATTTCTTTTTATAATCACTGGGCTTGCTCTTGGCTACATACTTAACTGTACGGTTTAAAAAAGCCTAAGATAAAGCGAGCTTACCCAGTAAGTGGCACTGGTTCACCCACACACCAGCGGAACACAGAAAAACTGTTTGGCGCTGTACTCCGGCAGGAGGGTGGTAGCATCCGGGCAGCGTCTTACGAAGCCTACCACCGCAGAGGGATCTGTTAGCCGTCATCATTGGTTAAAAAACCAAAGATGCCGTTGCCCAGGGTGGACCACTAGAAGGTAGATACCACCACACCTCACATCGTCATCAGCAGACTACGTCAGTCCACACAGGCCTCTTCGATAGGAAAATATTGAAACGATCGCAGTTTTGTCAATGCAGAGGAGATGACTCTGCTGCCCGTCTTACTCTGGCCGTTATCCTTTAGTCTTCTCTAACGACACCCATAGATAGAGTAGCAGTAGTACCACACCACATTTAGAACCATCTCTTTTTTTGGACGGTTGATAATGATATAATGCCATCATTCAAAAAAAAAAGATGGACATCACATACATTGTTCTGATCCCAAAATCAGTAATTATTTAAAGCACTCGTATTGTGGAAAACAGAAACAACGAAGGTTCCAAAAATGAGTGCAAACACTTTTTTTTTTCATTAACCCGTCCGGGAGTCGAACCCAGGACTTTGGAGGAGGCGAAACCTTGAAAACCGGTGTGCAAGCCACTCCGCTACGGATGTCGTCAAATCATTCGATAGTAAATTTATTCTCCATCAACTCCACTCAACTCCATCTTTTCTTACAGCTGTGAAAACCGCACCTATGGCTATTACGCCGACGTTGACAATGAGTGTCAAATCTTCCACGTCTGTCTACCCTCACAGACGCCCAGCGGTAGAAACGTCACATACAAATGGAGCTTCATATGCCCCGCAGAGACAATATTTAATCAGGTACAGTTATATAATCATATCAGTCTAATGCTGGATGAAATGTGTTTTATACTTGCCTCTCATGGCGATGGCAGTTTTAGTCAATAGTAATCTGTTAAATAATTTGACGTTTCACTACTATTTAGTACCTACAAAAGTTTACAAAACACGTTAAAAGACCAGATAAATCATTCAATATACTGTGTTCTAACTTGATGAGAATTTTTGGTGCCAAGAAGATGCTGCTGCCAGCCTTCTTTTAGCAGTGACAGACAGACAGACAACCATAGAACAAGAAAGGATTGTGCCTTATTCAACTCATGTATTAAGTTTTCGCTCTATGTTCGCTCTCGTCACGCAATGTTCTGTTTTTTACTTTATAACAGGTACTTAATTCTTTTAATAAACAAGTTTAAAGATAAACTGTTCTGTGGGAAACCAATTACTAGATTATCTAAACTCAAAAAATTTTAGACAGACTTCAATAATGCCCTCGAGGATGCCAATGCCAATGCAATAATGCCCCTTAATACTTGCCTGTAAGCATTAATCCCTCAACCCCCAGGAGGCACTCGGGTGCCATGATAACAATTGATTTCAATTGTGTCTGGAATAACTTACGATCGAGGGATTAAAGTTATACATTTAACGTTACGGAAAATTATCTGTCAAATCTACATCCACAAACTTAATATAAAAAGTTTAAAACATATAATATTTCGATTAATCTTACAGTTTACTGACACAGTCCTTAGTAATAACCATTTTACTATTTCAGGAAGTTCTAGTATGCACCTGGCCTCGTGATGCAATTCCTTGTGAAGATTCCCCGATGTACTACGACATAAATATGGAGTTCGGTAAAGTTACTGATGACAAACCTGCAGCCGACCCTAACGCTGAAACAACCAACATTCAACCTACTAAAGTTCATCCTGTTAAAACTAACAATAAGAAAACACAAACTAGAAGACCTGTTAATAGGAAACAGAATATCATAGTTGAAACTCTTCTTAATGATGTCGTCAATGAAAAAGTAGACAAAGAACTAGATGAAATGGGTTATACAGATGTCGATGATATGGTTCCTGAAGAAATAGTGCCTATAATTGTTGATCCAGTAGATACAGAAGCTAAAGTAGAAGAGGTTGATGAATTTGGAATGAACGAAGATGAAGAGAGACTAATTACAGAAAGGAAAATGAATTGGAGGGGAAGAAAATCAGGAAGAGGAGTGTTTAGGTTTAAAGCAGATGTGTAAAGTATAAAACAAATGTTAAGATTTTAGTTTCAGAATTTGTACATATGAGTAAATTAAGATGCAATAAATGATATGCTTTTTCGTTGTACATTTTCTTTCTAACTTTAAATGATATACTACCACTGATATTTTGATATATAGATTTTTGAATTCATGATAACAGTTTACTGTTTAACTGTTAGACTTGAACCATTTGCTATCTGACTTTTTCAACTAGGCCACAAATACTTACACATACTTTATTGCCCACTATGACAAAATAAATGTAACTTAAGAAATACAATTCAAGCTAAAGAAGTAATGAGAGTGATTTTGTCGTAATAAATGTTGTCGACACCATGAATTATTTGATCAATAAGAAAACAAACTGAGACTGTAAATTCTATTTTTTATAACTTTAACTTGATCTTGCCCTAACGATTTCCAGATGTAGCATGTTTTGCGTCCCTAAGACTAAAAGTAGCGGGTTTAATTTAATTTAATCTTAACAAATATATCATAATAATATAAAAAACATAACTGCCACTGAAAATCAGCGTCGCAGCATGCCTTTGGCTGTTGCGATCAATGCTGAGTGGGGGCCTTTTTGGCACATTAATTATTATCTTATTTTCTTTTTGTATATTTTATTAATTTTAGAAGTGCCAAATAAAGAAATTCTATTCTATTCTATTCCAACTATTAAGAATGCTTATTTTGAAATATCACATGTGGTTTGTAGTGGTAATTCATGAATTTTGTCGGTTATTTGAGTTTGCTGTCATCCAGTTAGACCTATATTACCTTTCGTGTTGGAATTATTTTTACAAATATAGGTAAGAATAACTTTTAAATATCTCATCTATCGACCCAAAAAGATTAAATAATATCGAAATTGGTAAATTCCAACAAAAGTAGCTTTAGATTTAAAGATTACTTATTACCTAGTGAAAATTAAGTTTTAAGCTAGGAATAAAATTATTTGATTGTAAATAAACCGTATCAAAAACATACATATTATGTAATAAAACTTCTCTTTTTGGTTTGTTGGTTTAAATACTGTACTTGAGCACAAAAAAAAAAATTAGTAAAAATCTAATGTAAGTAATAAAAAACACTATATTTGATAAAGTATTTCTTGAATAGACAATGTTATAAGTGCCGCAATCAACCCATGGCATAAAATTGAAATCAATTTAAAACCGAATTACAATCTCTCGTATCACATTAATTAATTTTACGCACCTTCGCTCAATTTCATTTTGAGAAATGATTTCCGTCTCTTATTAGTAAGCGATCTTTGCAGACGCGTGTGTCGAAAAATGACGTAAATCCGAAAATATGTATTTTTCACTTTTGATGTTTTTTGCTTGTAGCCTTGTTCATGCTGATGATAGTGGTGATAGTGACGACGAAGGGAAGTTTATTGATTTGCTCCCAAAAGAAGAAAAAGATGCATTTATTGAATCAGTCGCAAGACGGCTGATAACTGGAGTGAAAACTAAGGAATCGAGATATAAATCCGATGAAGAGCTGTCCGATGAAGCATTAAATGAACATGGTGAATATGTACGACAAGTTATACAAGAACAATCTGATCAGTTAAGACGTCGTAGCAAAATAAAGACAGATCCCCAAGAAGAACTCAATGTTCAGGCTCTTGATAGGAGTAGTGTACCAATAAAAATCCAAGATGATGATGACAAGGATCACGTGGACTTGACTCTACGAGGTCACAGACGTAAACGAGATGAAAAAAAAATCGACTTAGATGTAAGTAAATCAGAATTTGTACCTGTTAAAACTGTCTATGATGACGTACCAGCCGTGAAAGATAGTGAAAATGTAAATAATCTAACAAAAGAAAATGCGGATGAAAATTCAACAGCGGAAGATATTCAAGTACGAGGCATCAGAACTCGTTCAAGGGGTTCGAGACAAAGTGAGACGAATCATCCTAACTTAAGAGATGCAACGTTGATTACCGATTTTGAACCGGAGGAAAGTTATGAATATGTTACTGTTCCTAATGAAATCCACGAATATATTTCTACTGATAATGTTGATAATGGTACACCAGTAACATTTATAGTTCAAAACGTGACTGTCAGTTCTGAAATACCTGATAATGTAGAGTCTAGTCACAATGGTTTTACTCAATCTATTTTTGAATCAAAAGAGTCAGTAAATGGAGATGAAAGTCATTTCAACGAGTCAATCGAGTCGGTGATTGAAACAAAACGGACTTCTATATCAGAAACAGTGATTACAGAGGAATTAACGACAGAGCAAGCTACTACATCCACCCAAAATGCCACAAAAACGCCAAAAGTAGAAAATAAGTTCGAAAATACTACAAGCAAGCAACAGTTTTTACGGTTGAATCCTGAAAAAGTTAATTTAAAAATAAATAGTCCTTTTCATGAAACCAACGATGCAACGGATATAAATATAAAACTAATGGTAACCACACCTGAGAATGATGTTACTCTGGAAAATCCTACACAAGATGTTAATAATAATAGTAGAGGTATTTTTAAAAATGACTTTAATCTTACGTCAGAAATCAACAGTACCTCAAGCATTGAAGAAGTGCAAAAACCAATATCAAAGAGTGATGTTGGTAATGAGGTAGAATATTCTACCATTTCTGAAATAAATAAAAATGCTTTGACAAGTGCATTACCAAATATTGCTAAACTTAATACAGAACAATTAGAAATTTATCAGATAAACGATAAAGATAAAGACACAGAGGTTAATAATGTAATGGATGAAAATCTTAAAAAAAATGTTGAAACTTTCGATGAATCAAATACATCAAAACTTGGAAACAGCAAATTAAGCGATATAAAACATTCCGATGAAGAAGAAATATCACAAAAACATATTATTAATGTAGCAACAGCAAAAACTGATTTACTAGGCGATAAAAGTATATACGTTACAAAAGAAGTGAACAGTTCTTATGAATACAAAATTAAAGATAATTTGAGAAGTGACATAAATAATGAAAACCATATCAACAACTCAATTAAAATAGAAATGGTGCCTGTTGAATCCAATCAAACATTAAATAATATAAAAAAATCTATGTACGAACATTTTGAAACAACCTCCGAAAATAGTGTAAAAGTTTTATCAACCACTGAGGAAATTAAGGAAACTTTAATCAAAAACGATGTGACGGTTCCAAAATATAAAGTTTACTATTCACAGTATGTACAAATTGATACAAAAGATATAAACAGTGATATTAATCTTGAAAATAGTTTTAATAATGATAGAGATGGTAAAGCTACAGAAAAAGAAGATCTAGATAAATCACTATATGAAAATCAAGGTGCTAACTTAGAGGAAATAAAAAAAATCTTAAGGCATGGGCTTATGCCAGAAGAAACCGATGATCAACCAGAAGTAGAGAAGCCGGACTTGTTACAAACTAAAGGAAAAATAAATGAATACCTTGTTTATGAAATACGTAAGAAGTATTAATTTTTAGTAGCTTATAAAGTTTCACCTCTACTTACAAAACATATAATTTTAGTATAAGTAGTACCTGTTTCTAGTTCAATGATTTTATATTGAGGAAAATTGACATTTAGAATTTCATGGGGTTCATACTCCAATTATTATTCTCAAATTAGCTCTCTCCAATTTCACCACCTACCAGGCGGTAGGTGGTGAAATATCTTGCAAGCTTAGGTGTTAACCTCATTAACTGATATCAAGACTACTTCAAGCCTTTCAACTTATTGCGTATTTGAATGTAAACGCTAGCCAAATCATTAAATTAAAGACATTGAAATTCGCCTCTAATACAGTAAAACTAGTTAAAGTAAAATATGACTTCTGGAGCTAGAACATTCCTGTGATTCTTGTGAACACAAGATGTGGTTAAAATGGTCACATATCTATTGAAATCCTCGGCTTGTATAATCATTACTGAAGCTCTTATGCTACAACGAGCAGCAGCTCAACACTATTCTTAATTAGTAATTTCTATAGTATTTTATACATCTAAATTAATTTTTCAGCCGCTGATAAAGTACCATTTGTTCACACAAAACCAAAACCGAAAACAAAACCAAAAGAGCAACCTTACTATGTCCCTGTATATAATTATGAACCTAACAATGCCTACTATAACGCTTATAATCGCCTGGGGCCTAATGATGAAGATGATAATGAAAAAGTAGAAAAAAATAATGAAGAGGATGACAACAGCGACGAAAATATTGCTTCTAAATCCAAGGAGTCTTTTATTGCTCGTAACTTACAACAACAAGATGGCCATAGAATATTCCAGTTTACTAGCAAAAAGCATAAGGGACAATTGAAAGCTGTGCACAATTCAAACTATTTTGGGTTACCATTTGTCGTAAAAAGGCCAAAAGTAACTGATGTATATTTCAATCCAGACGAGTATCTAGATATGGATTATTATTTCGAAAGGTCAAGAAAACCTGTTTTCAGATCCCGGAAGAAACGAAAACCAAAGGTAAAAACTTCATCATTAAAACAGAAAGATGATACTTTTCCAGATTCACTGGAAGAACTACACCCTTATCATAGCATGGCCAAAAATGATGTTAAAAATCATATTAATGCTGTCAGACAAATGTTGTATCGTCAGAAACTTTTTGGATACGTCCCTGATGTGACTTCATCTAAACCTATTTTAATCACAACAAAATACCATAATCATAATGATGATGATTCTGATTCCAAATCTTTTAGATCAGAAAACCATTCAGACTATGTAATATTATTACCAGGTGATAAACACAGAAGCGACTCCTCAAATCAGCAAGACATATCTTTAGATTACTATTTTGGGTTGCATAATGCAGAAAATGGGCCCGCCAGCAAAAGGCACGAAGACTTTCTAAGAGCAGGTGAAGATGATAAAATGAATACCGATAGTAAAACAATAAACATAGCGTACAAACAAAATAAGACGATGCTTTTAGATTTGATTGGTGAAATCAAAAGACGACAGATAACCTTTAAGAAGAGTAATCATAAGAATAAGAATGCACGCGATGAAAAGGCTGTATGGAAAAAAAATGCAGGTTCTATAAAGGATATATTAGAAATAAGTAATACAAAGGACGTTTTTACTAATTTAGAAAAACTGAGAGAACTAAATTTAACATTGATGAGAAGAAAAGAGAGCGATGAAGATGTTAAAGTGTATGTTAACGTATTGAAGGATATGGTTAAAATGGACAATAAGGCTTTGAAGAACTTTGATTGGCTGGGATCTACAGTTGACATATTGGGCGCCGTAAAGAAGCTAAAATACCTGACGTAAGTAGCGTTTTACAATATGTCCAACATGTTAGTTACTTAGTTAAAGTTAAGATTGCGTTGAGATTTTTAAGTTAAATTTTAGTCTTTAGAATATCTTTTTAATCTAGCTTAATGATATAAAAAATACTGGTAGCTACTATGACAACAGCTAGATAATAGTACAGTTTTAAAATAAAAACCACGATATTGGCTAAATTAACTTATTGTTACAAAACTTTCTGAGCAAAATAGGTTAACACGAACGTAATTGAGGCTAAAAGTTAGTTAAAATCAGTTTTATTTCTGCAAAAAGGCCCCCCTGGAGGCGCTTTTATTTTAAATATTTATGATTTTGATTATTTTATAGAGAACACAATCAGAATCCGGAAGACATTCATCCATCGGACATGGAGCTCTTAGAATACGTTCTATACATATTTAAATTATCAAAATCTTCTATAAAAGACTCGGAATACGAAGAAGGAACATTAAGAGGTTTGAAAAAAAAGAAACGGAACGTTCTACCTAGAAATAAAAAGAGGAAGAAAAAATATTTATCGTCTGGGCTGATAAATAGAGTTTGGTTATATATTAGACATAGAAATGCTACTCAGAATAAAACGAGACCAGTTTATTCCGATTTCTTACAATTTCTGGACGACTTGAAGAATTCTTTGTTTGATGTAAGTAATTTCAATGTTGTTGCAGTCTCTTAAGATATTTTCTAATAAGATTTTGTGAAGCTATCGAATAATAATTGGTTGAAAATCAATCAATACCAGAATACGAGCGCTGTAGTGGCTTGAAGCTAATTGACCACACACATATTGTTTTATAACTTTGTCACACTTTTCCTGATTTAATGTCCTTTAAAAGCCAGTACAAATGATTTTTTTTAACAATGTTAATCTGCCCTTAGGAAGTTGTAGTAAGTTTGAAGGACGATTTCTAAGCCAATAGGGCTTAGAAATCTGTATGATTGTTTAGGTGGGAAAAAACCTGGACGTCCTTATTAAAAATACATATTTGTTTAATAGTGAGGGTTAGAACCATCATGCTTTAAAAAAGAGCCCTGACTTCTTTTGAATATTAAATGCCAAATTAATGTCTGTCAAATTACCCCATGTAAAACAGACACTACATAGTCATAGTATGCCTGTTTAGCTAATTCCGAAGACACAGTATTATTTTTTATTTTATTTTATTTAATTAAGGCAAGCTTACAACCAAACATATTAAATACAATTCCAATGACAATTAAACATATAGATAAATATGCAGGTTAATTAAAAGCTTACACAACATTTATAACATCATTGTTTAAAAAATAAATAAAAAACTATCTGAATCTAGACAATAAAATTATAAAACTATACATAATTAATATAACATGCATTAAAACCAGTAGGCAGCGAAGAACGGAAACAAATCTGCTAAGCTTGGTGCATACGTCTTTGATATGGGCTTTCCAGTTGCAATACTCATCTATAATAACGCATAAAAATTTAAATGTTGGACCTAGTTTTATTTGTTGCCCTTCATATTTCATATTTTATATTAATATATAATTTCGGAGATTGGTATGTTCGAAACTGCATCATTTTTGTTTTATCAACATTAATTCTGAAATTATTTTCGTTTTACCAATTCAGGGCGTCTTTGATTGGTTTATTAATTTAATTTTCTAGATATTTTTTATTTTTGGCTGTTATAATGAAGGTTGTGTCATCGGCATATAGTACTGACTTATGTTTTGTTATATTAGAAAGATCATTAATATGAAGTATGAGCAGAATTGGCACTAATATACTAATTTGTGGCACGCCATATTTTTACTTTGAAAAGCGCTCAAAGTTGTATATACTCGTAATAATAGGACACTGTTAAATAGTAAATCATTACCGTTACATTTTATCTATCTTGCGAGATTTTAAACTGTCGGAAGATGGTCTCTGTAACATACTGTTTACCCATTATTTTCCGTAGATTATAAACTTAGCTATTGCCCAGCAATGGGATTCGTTTGGCTAAAAGAAAAAATCATTAATAAACTTATCAAAACATTATCTTTCAGCTCCATTACGCGTTAAAACACATAGCAATGGTTACAGAGTACAAAAACCAGCAATGGTTTGTAAACTTGAAATCACTGTACTTGAAGAATACAGAACGAAAAGATATGTCAGTAGTGCTACTACACATTTTTACTTCTAGACTTCTAGAACTTATAGAAGAAAGCGCTCTCAATGGTCTAGAAGATGGGTATTTAGATTATGTTAAACACCATGAAAAAGAAGTTTTAAGAACTAAAGAAGAATTCGTTTTCGTATTGAAATTGTTGAAAGAAATAAAAGACTTAAATAAATGACGATTTGGATTTGAAATGAAATGAGCTGATAATGTTTTTCAAAACAAACTTTAATAAAATATCGATTTGTTACACAATTCTTATTAACAGTGATCGGATTGCTGGTTATTTACAATAAATAACGAGAAATGAATAAAAGAAAAACAATTACTACAGTTTTACTTTTCCTGAAAAATGAGTTTAAGCAATAATTCATTAAAATAAAAGAAATAATGTAAAATTTTAATGAAACATAATTATTTTATTGAAATTAATAAATAATAAGCTATTTGTACCAGAATATATTATTACACATCTACAAAACAAAATGTAGCAATTGATAATTTACAGAAACCTTTAAAAATAAAAAATGTACCTACCTACGCAAGCGCAAATGCGGACATGTATAACCGTGATTACAATAGAAACTGCTAATGTGTGTGACAGTCCGGTCCAGGTATGTGTCAAAAAAGGGAATCAAGAAGTGTCTCAAATAAATTTTCATCGTTAATCCTATTAGCAAAGATAATAATATTTATAGTTTTTTTTACTCCAACTATACCCTGGTATTCATACTTCATACTTCAAAGATATACACACTTGCACAATCAGTGACATCATTCAAACCCTTGATCAGTATTTTAAAACGTGTTTTATTTTGGCAAATTCTTAATTTGTATCATGAAGACATTGGGAATGATTAGTTGGAACGCATTGGTATGCTCATTGCTCAATTTTAAAACGGACTAATCAAAGTTGATGCTATTAGAGTTAATTGATACGGAGTTTATACCATGTACCTTGGTTTTTATGAGTTTCCGATATTTCGGCACCGTTGCAAGCGCCATGATCACGGGATCAACTAAGGTACATGGTTTAAACCCCGTATCAAATAACTCTAGTGATAGTGACCATGGAAATCAGTTGATGCTATTACTAAAATGCTACAGGAGACCTCAATGAGTTGAATGATGTCACAGATTTTATCAAATGTTTTACTAAAAATGGAATGTGCTAAATAAAGTACCTAATTCTATGTACACTTTAAAGCAATAAGCTTTGGCTAAAACAATACAACTAATAACACATTATTATGGGTATTTATATTAAATAATACTTAAAATGACTACGCTAAGCCGTATAATGCGATTGTCGGGAGATGCAAATGCATATTAAATTATTAATCTACAAAGTGACGGTCTGAAATAGAATAGCACCACTTCCTCATGACTATAATCAGATTCAACTAAAGAAATACTACCAGAAGAAGGCAGACAACAGCGGCATATATCCAACTCTGAAATGTTTGGGCCAGATGGTGATCACGATGCTCAATTAAAATGATTGTTTTTAGCGGATGAAACTTAACATCAAATAAATAGTCATAAGGCTAACGCCAATACTAGAGCAAACACATCAAATTTTACTATGAAATTAACATCGAAATTTTAACAGAAGAACTCCCCAAATTATGAACAATTTGATAAACATTTAGGATAGTAATTTGATTGAATCAAATTTCCTATATCACAATCTTTTTTGTATGGACAGAATCCTTTATGCATTGCTAAACGTAAGAACATTTCCTAAAAGAAAAGTAAATAACAAATTAAAACTATTTAATAATAAATTGGTTTGTACACATAGCACAGAACTAAGCTCTATATCTTTCAGAAGTCACCTAATATACAAACAGAGTTGATGATAATGATGCTGAAGATCTTCAATTTTTCAAACATCCAGTGCTTTTAATTAGCAGTGTGCGTGCTCCATCATGCTTCCGTTTCTAGGTCTGCTTCGATCTCTTCTGGCGTTCGAAGGTCGATTGCAAACCGTTTCTTTAGATTTGGTGGCCTATCGTCTAGTTCTGTAAAGAAGATAAGATAGTATAAATTTCTAATAAAAACGCTAAATTAAACATAAATAAAAAAGAGATGCAAGGTTGTAAATTAAAAGATATCGTTTCAAATATCTTTTGGATCAAGATCTATCAAGATCTTGTAAATAAATGAATTGAATTGATTTGAATTGGAAAAAAGAAAAGAATGATGAACAGTAAAACTTATATCTTGGCAAACAGGACATTTATAAATCTTTTTGTCAGATGAAAACTCTGCTCCTTTGCTGAACAAGATTCGAGCCGGCAATCTCTGACTATGCGTGCAGACCAGCTAGTTATAGAGCAACTATCCATAACAAATTCTTTGTATGACTTACCAATTAACAAGCTATCCATAAAAATAAATGTATGTGAGAATTAAAGTGACATAAGTGTTTTGGTTAGACTAACTGTAAATGGCAGTCAAGTAATGTGTAAATGTTATAAATCACTGCTCAAGTACTCTTTTCATCAGGACAGAATAATGGGTTTCCTCAAGGAAGTGTCATGAGTCTTGTGCTTTTTAAGATCTACACCAAGATGTTTGGAAACTAGATAGTTAAGTACTTCAAATAAACCAAGAGCTATTATGATGATATCTACCTGGCGTTGCCTGCATTTCCTTCACTCTTCTGGAATAGTCTTGGAAGGCTGCTGCGAGGGAATAGGTGAGTCTTCTAGCTGCATTTCTGAAATATTCAGGATATTATATTAATAAAAGCAAATCAAGAAAGAAGCATGTTTTGGTTCATTCAATTTTAGGTGTCCATGATCATTATGAATTCATATTTTACAAATACAATAAGTTTAAAGATATAAGATATTAAGTAAGCTTAATTTCAAGACAAAAATCCTAGTTTGTTGTGTTCCCACATACCCGTGCTCTACTTTAATATTAATTTTATTTTGGTTTTAGTATTTTTTATTATATGGCCAACAGAAATAAATCATCTTTGAAAATTTTAACCATTTTACTATCACGGTTTATGTGTTACAGCCAAACGGATAGACAAGTCCTAATAGCACGGTCTTGTTATTATTTGTTGGCTTACCCTTACCAACAAAAAGAAATAAATTATTTTTTATATTACATATTACAAAATTATTTTACATATTTGTCAAAAGCAGAATTTCCGCTAATATTTAGCATAAAATATTACGTTATTAAATGCCTTGCCACGCCTATAATATTGTTAAATTTATCTCAGGTACAGAGATGTGATGATCACCTACACCTGTCAAAATACAACACGATAGAGGTACTATCAATCATAACTATGAATCATCCATAAGAATTGCAACATACACACAAAAAGGAGTGCTTTAAAACATAAGTTGTGAATATAGGTACTCGTAACTACCTACTTCAAAGATTATCTACAAAACTGATAAACTGCGTTATTCGCAAAATATAGAGAACGGGAAAAGCATAAAACATGTCGCATATGTGAATCAGGACAGATGTAACAATATAATATCGAAAACTAAGTTTATGCCGGAAAATGAAAAGAATAGCATAACCTAACCTCTTCTTTTAATATTTATTTATTAATTCCATTAAACAATATACATTGTGTCTCCATGTGTCTTCATACACGGTGCATTTTTAACCACCTGTAAAACGAAGCACACGTTATTTAAACATTATGTTTCAAGGCATTGTTACTTAAAATTTTTTTTTTTTTAATATAAATATTAAAGATTGTTCACATATTTATTTTGAAACAAGCTGTGACGTTCACGGATCGGGGGGGATCATTAATCCGGTACCTTCCCGCAGCAAAATATAACGTCTCTGCGCGTCACAGCGTTAACACGCTAAAAATATGAATCTAAACTTATTATTATTTTTTATTATTTTTTATTTAAAAATAATTTACACTGCCATGATGTTATACATAATGGTCCAATAGCGTGGGTTTCGTTATCCAGGTGGTTCAAAAAACACGGTGTATAGATATCTTTAAAAGCTACGAAAGGAGTACTTCCCAAAGAGGCCGGGCCGCAGCGTCTTCAATTCATCATTGACCAAGCTACGAAGCCACGTGAGGCCATCACATTATTAAATGTTTATTAACAGTCGATTGTTGGAACTTTCCATTAATTTGGGTTAATTTTTATGAAGACAAAGCTTTCTTTTGCTTGTGCGGAAAGACGCATTAAAAAAGTGTTTTTTCATTACATATTTTACATTATCTAATTGAACTAAGATGTTATGTAAAAAGCAGGGTCTATGCCTTTTCCGCTCACCAAAAATTGTATCACACTAGAAAATCTAATCAAACATTGCGCCATTTAATACAAACGTGGCCTAAAAACGTTATCTATTTAGCTCGTGGGAACACAATTTTAGGAATTACGTAAAATATTTGAAACTTACACATCTGGCTTCCAACAATACATGATAAAGATAAGAACAGTGAATTTTTACTATTGTATTGTTTAAGCATAATAAAACTTAAGTGTCTGAATGACACTTTTGCTTTGAGTATGTGTGTATAATAATATTATAAGCTAAAATTAAGATGTGATCCTAATTAGGATTTATTTATTTAATAATTTACTTTATTGCATAAATTAAGAGGAAACACTACGGGCGAGAGAATTGATAAATAGGTATTTGTAAAATCTATTGCTGTCGCGCAGTGCTAAACGCCTTCACCGCAGAGTATGATAGAGACAACTGCTTCTTGGACCGAAAATACCTGCTAAAAACACACCAAATCAACGTTTCGTAGTTACTTTTCCAAAACTAGACCGATTCAAATATTTTTTTCATCAAAAATTAAAGAAAGGCTTTTGCCGTGTTGGTATGTTTTCTTTATTTTTTCTAAAATTTAGCTAAATTTGTTTTCTGGATGTTTGAACACAGCGGAAAATCTGGCGAATTTGTGAGCTCATATCTTTTTTATTAATTATTTATGAAAAAAACAGAAAACATAGAAACATGCTAATAGTGGCCATGGATTTTTGTAATAAAAATTATTGCTTTACTGGCTTTATCCTGGGAGGAAACAGGGGACTACGTTTGTAAAGGTCCGGGTCCTGATGGGATGCCGAATATATTTGTTAAAAATTGTGCCAAAGAACTAGCCAAGCCGCTGACAATACTGTTTAATTTATCAATGAGTAACGGATATTTTCCTGCAGAATGGAAAAAAGCTAGGATCGTGCCTATTTATAAGAAAGGTGATAAGAGCAATATAAAAAATTATAGACCTGTAGCAATTCTATCCTGCTGCGCAAAGGTTTTTGAGTCGTTGGTTAGTACTGTTTTGTGTAGTCACGTAGACCGACATATTATAGCGCACCAACATGGTTTTATGAAGGGAAGATCTGTTACCACAAATTTAGTATCCTATCTTGACTATATTTACGATCAAGTTGATAGGGGATCACAGATAGATGTTGTGTATACTTCAAGTGCCTTTGATAAGGTCGACCATGCTATTCTTCTTCAAAAATTATCATCTTACGGTATCAAGGACTTATTGTATGAATGGCTTGGCTCGTATCTTACGGGAAGAGCGCAGAATGTAGTAGTAAATGGTTACACATCTGAAACCTATTATCCCCTTTCGGGTGTGCCTCAGGGATCACTGCTGGGCCCAAAGCTGTTTGTGATTTTTATCAACGATATTGTCAACTGTGTACGTTATAGTTCATGTTCCCTTTATGCTGACGATTTAAAATTATATAAAGAGGTTAATAATGTTGAAGACTGCAATTATTTACAAGATGATCTCAATACTATATCACAATGGTGCGTTAATAATAATATGTGTCTTAATCCAGCTAAGTGCTTCCATATAAAATTTACTCGCAAAAGACTATATTATAATTCTGAATACACTATTAATAATAAAAAACTAGAAGAAGTAGAAACTATTCGTGATTTAGGCATATTACTCGACAAAAAATTAAATTTTACTGCTCATATTGATCATATTACCACTAAAGCTGCTAAAATGGTAGGATTAATTAAAAGAAATTCCGAAAAATTACAACCAGTCTACTTTTATATAAAGCTCTTGTGAGAAGCATATTAGAATATTCCAGCGTTGCCTGGAACCCTTTTTATGCTAATCATTCACAGCGTATTGAATCCATACAGCGTTCTTTTACTCGACACTTGTCTTGGAAATATACTAGGCTAACGAGGCAGCGAAATAGTTATAGGGATCGACTCAGGCTTTTTAAATTGGATTCTCTTAGCAAACGTCGTAAAATTGCTGATTTAACATTTTTACATGGAATAATAAGCGGAAAATATCATAACTCAGAATTTTTGTCGAAAATAAAATTGAAAATTCCGTTTCCACCACCACCACTCAGGCAACCTATTAAAAGTGTATTCCTTTTAGCCAGATGTCGCACCAATCTCGGTAGGAATTCACCTTTGAACAGATTATGTGGGACCTATAATTATTTGAACACGAAGAATTTTAACAGGTTAGACATATTTTGCGATAAACCAGCACAATTCAAGACCAATTTACACAAATATATATTTGAATAAACATATAAGTAAGACATAAATAATTAGAGTTCTATTAGTAATTATATGTATTAGTTATAGATTAAAGTTTCTTTGATGTTATTTTGCTTTGTAAGTTAAGCATGTTTTGTATTTATTATCTTTGGCTAGTGTTGTGGACACATATTATTTGTGTATGTACTAGAACTAAACAAAATGTTAATAGATATTAAGCAAAGATTGTACATTGCACTGTTTGTGTTCCTTAAATAAATAAATAAATAAGTATGGAAAAACGTCCCTTGTGTTTCCTCTTGAAAGGAAATATCTCAAAAGTTGGACTTAATGCCCTGGTTGGAATACAAGAGTTTCTTGAAGATTTCTCATGTTTGTGATCACCAACCAGCATTGCAAGCGTGGTGATTATGCCTGTACCCATCATTGCTGTGGTAACTTGAATGCAATGATGGAGGCCTTTGCCCTGCAGTGGGATGATAGGCCGTTACTTTATTTTTTTACTATTGAAAATCACTCACCTCGACTCACAAACGAAGGCATGACACTCAAAAGGGTTCAACCCTTTCACATCTGCGTTGTCCTTTACTATTATCATGGAGAACACCCTAGTGTACACCAGGTCCTGTACCCCGTAGGATATGGACTCTATGTTGAAGAATACAGCCATGTGGTCGAATTCATCCCTCTTTGTTCCTTGGTTGATAGTCTCTAAGTGAACTCCATCAACGGTGATCGTTAACTTCACTATTGGGAGGATTTGACCTGGAATTTGGATATGGAAGATTGTTTTACTGGAGATATTTATAATATATTGGTTTTCTACAGAGTTTATATAGCGACTACATTGATTTAAACTCTTTTCAAATTCTATACTATGTATTAGAATAGTCTATCATTATGACCATATCAGACTATTAGACGACATTAGTGACGCTCGAAAATAATTCCCACCACTCCACAAAATAGTTAACTAATAAAAAGGAACCAATGAAAAGTTCGAAAAAAACCATACATTTTAATTCGGTCAACCCCATAAAAGGGTATGATGTCCTTATCTTCCTTAACAAATAAACCCTTCGATCGCAGATCTCTTGTTTATTGGACTTTGAGTTGGGAAATCTTCTTTGTTCTTTGGTTGGAAATAGTCAGTTAAATTAAATAAGAACCATTAACTTACCAGGTGGTAGTGCCTTTGCTGCGGCTACCATCAGGTCCACTGGTTTTCTCGTGTGTTTTATGCCCCATAGTCCTCGTGCGTCGCTCTGCCCCAAGTATTTGACCTGGAAACCCAGAACAGAATCATCAGTCATCGTCAGTCTACCGCCCTAAGGACCATTCAAAAATAGGATTATTACATAACTGCCACTCTTGACAGGTGCATCCAATATACTCTATGGGCGCATCTGCAATGGTATGTCGGTATGGTTAAGTACCTAACTTATATTTTATTGACACTTTCTTCACCATAACTATGGTGTACCTACATCCTTATTGTGTTAATGCGTTGTCAGTTGAATTATTATCACTCTTTTGCTTTCGTGACACGTATTAGTATTAGTTTAATCATTCTGGAATTTCCACATTGTTTTTAGGGTTCCGCACCCAAAGGGTAGAAACGGGACCCTATTACTAAGACTTCGCTGTCTGTCCGTCTGTCCGTCGCTCTGTCACCAGGCTGTATCTCAAGAGCCGCAATAGCTAGACAGTTGAAATTTTCACAAATTGTGTATTCCTGTTGCCGCAATAACAACAAATACTAAAAACAAAATAAAATAAATATTCAAGGGGGGCTCCCATACAACAAATCCGTTTTTTTGGCCTTTTTGGTACGGAACCCTTCGTGCGCGAGTCCGACTCGCACTTGGCCGGTTATTTTTAAGTTAGTACTGTGATTTAGAAGTTCTATTGTGATCACGGCACTTGTAACAGTGATGAAATATTTTAAATTAATAAAATTAGTGTTGTGTGGGTCAGAAGTATTTTCCGTTGACTTAGAACCATAAAATATACATTTGTGACTCAAGCATTCAAATAAAGTCTTAATTTATATTACGTGATCAATCAACGAGATTAAGCAACGGAATGTGCGGTCATTTATGCCTACAAATTTGTACGGAACAGTGGGCGAGTCCGACTCGCAATTGACCAGTTTTTGCTCATCGGTTGGAAAGTAAATTAATTTGTTCAAACATGTGAGAAATCTTTCATTCACGATTTCGAAATTAATTTCACCCAATCAAAATTGGTATGGGAAAAAAACCTTTTCACACAAAACCATAGTTCTACTTTACACCGATTTAAACCCATACCCATTTGTATGCGCTCGCGCATAATAGAATTGTATCGAGGCCGCTACACTGTGGAACGGATGTGACGTCACTCAGACTCATTATAGTGTCAGATTGGAGTGATTAGGATCTGTTTATAGTGCTTCGGTTTGATTATTCTAAAAATACAAGGTAAAAGGAAATTTGCATATACCGGGTGGGCGTTTACGTGGATTATCTATGAATTCATGACAGATTGATGGATTCAGAGTTATTTTTTGTTCGTTCATGTCTTGATGTGGCCTTAAGTAGAAAAGCATAATCCCTAGTTCAAGAAGAAAGCAGATAATTTCTCCTCGAACGATACTTTTCATTGCAAGGGGGAGGGTGGACCAGTAAAATGAAGTAACGACCTACTTATAATCATCCTACTGCAGGGCAAAGGCCTCCATTATTGAATTCAAGTTACCATAGCAATGATGGGAGGGCTTAGTAACCGAAGCGTGCTGTGAAACATGCTGTGGTCAACCAAGAAGAACCTACATAGAAGGCGTTTTCAGCGGGCTTGGGTTGTTGAATGCATCTTCCTGATAGCAGCGCGTGGTGGGGGGTGGAGGTCGCCTCCCTGGTCGTACTACTGGATATCACGCTCTGTGAAGTAACGACAGCATGCCTGTGGTATTGCCGTAGGGCAAGATCGACATCTTCCAGAAGAAAGTGTCGGAGAGGCCGCTAGAAGCTTCTCCTGACGCCCCGTTATGCCACCGCCAATGCTAAGGCCGCCGCAGATGGCAGAACGGCCTACAATTTCCCTTCCTGTTGTGCTTCAAGCATCCTATCCATGGAAGAAGAAGGAGATCAGGATATATCTTTTTTCACAGAAACTGGATGGCACTCGCTGCTCAAGAGACAACCAGAGGTGGATTGTTCGGGGCGCTTACCCGCAATTCAGCTCTCTAATGGCACTGGAGGATACGGTGGGTGATTTAGTGGGTAAGATACCTACAACAGACAAGTCCCACATAGCTATGCAGTAACCCCCGTTGTTGCAGAGTATATAAAAAGCATTCACCCCCCTTAAAAAATTAACCACTTCCTTTAGTCTCTTCTTAAGACTTTAATGTTGTGTGGTGCCGGCACGTCAATAATAGAATAGCATTACCCCACCTCTTCCTATGGGTGCCGTAAGAGGCGACTAAAAGAGTACTGCCAGAAGAAGACAGGCAGCTGCGTCTTCCCTCCATGGGAAGCTACTTGTTTTCTTTGGAAAAATGCGATCGCCAATGCACCTGTCAAGCGTAGCGACTATACCGTACCTAATCCTCCTTTTGGAGAGGAGACCAGCAGTTTCTTTTTATATGAATTGGGCTTGCTATTGACTACATACTTAACTCTACGGTTAAATACAAGCCTAAGATGGAGCGAGCTTACCCAGAATGTGGCACTGTTTCTCCCAAACACCAGCGGAACACAGAAAAACTGTTTGGTGCTGGACTCCGGCAGGAGGGTGGTAACATCCACATCCTCTTACGAAGCCTACCACCACAGAGGGATCTGTTAGCCGTCATCATTGGTTAGAAAACCAAAGATGCCGCTGCCCTGGGTGGACCACTAGGAGGTAGATTAATTATAGCTGAAGGATGATCAGCTTAGAGGTGACTTAAAGAAGATGCGTAGAAGCTTCTTCTTTAACTAGAATTGCAATCGCCAACCCACCTGCCGAACGTGGCGATTATCGCTAATTCATCCATATGGAAGGCCTATGTCCTATATGGGCTCTGGATAAAAATGTAGACCGAGCGAGATGCAATACTAATAGAAACGTTAGGGACGTGCGCTTACAAATGATGTTATTAGTCTGTGCTGCGTGCGCGCAGGACGCGGTTTCTAATTCGTGCGATCAGCAATTAACTGACGGTAATTGTTAATTTGCATTTGCAGCGATATACTAAGTGACAGTCGCTCTACCCGCGGCTTTGTCCGTGGCGAATTAGGATTAATCCTTCAACCCCCAGGAGGCACTCGGGTGCCACAATAACAATTGATTTCAATTGTGTCTGGAATAACTCACGATCGAGGGATTCAACTTAACGCAATTATTTGAAATACTTAAAATGTCAGAATATTTCTGATAATTGTATTGTCATATAAGAAAGATAGTTTTAAGATCAAAAGAAGATTAGATCTAAGGCTGCCCGCCCACGTCAGACTTTTTGTAGGACCGATAATCGGGCCGATTTTTCTATAGTAGGCAGCAGCATACACAATCATGACCGATTTTTTGTAGGACGTGTGCGTTGCTCCGTTGCTCTCAGTACTTTATATTTTTCTCCTACGAAAAATCGGTCACCGATTATCGGACGTGGGCGGACAGCCTAAAATTTATAGGATAGAGCAAAGGATAGAGCTAACATCATAGTCAATGTGTCGGTAGGTTAAATAAATTGACACTTTCCAGTATGAATCATTCAATGTTCGTTGTACAGTCATTATCAACCTTATTACTCGTACCATGTATTGATAGTTATTTTTTGTCAACTATTATAAAGCTGAAGAGTTGTTTGTTTGTTTATATAATCTCGCTAATCTAATCGCGCTAATCTCAGGAACTACTGGTTTGAATTGAAACAATATTTTTGTATTGGATAGTCGATTTATAGAGGAAGGCTTTAGGCTATATTATAAGATCACGCTTCGACCAATAGGAGCGAAGCATCAGTGAAAAATGTTGAAAAAATAGTCGCGATCATAATAACAGAAATTGACGCGGACAAAGTCGCGAGCAACAGCTAGTTATACTTATATATAGTTCAAAGTTCTTTCTATTTTGTTGGCAACATTTATCCACCACACCGCAACAGATCAGATAATACGATACTGAACAATAAAATAAAATACAATAGGCAAATCGAAAGTGGACTAACTATCACGCACACACATACAGGATAGTAAATATACATATTTGGCATTTATTGATCTTTCCAAAAAACGGCATTCTATGTTTAGTTAAAACATGTCACCTTATAATTTTTAAAGTATAATAGTTGTACTATTACTATTTGGATACGAGTATTTTTATATTGCAACATTCTCGATCAAAATTAAATAATTTAAACAAAGAGCATAAATCACAAAAAACCACCATTTTAGAATTCTAGTAACCGTATCAATGAAGGGTAAAAAGCTTATAGTTACAAGTCGTAACAAAATATTTTCATGTCATTGTAATTTATTGCTCTTTATATAAAGCAAACCTCTTTTACAATTCTCTTTTAGCAACAGTAAATCTATAAGTTCTTTTTACTAATTGTTAAAAGAGAATTGTAAAGTACAGGAGTACCTCCAAGCTCCACTCTAGTTACAAAATGTCATATAAAGCTTTTCTTTATAAATCCTGTGGGACCTGTGAGTCATTTAATTAGGTATCTATTCTGTCAGTCTGTTTCTTACGAAGGGAAGGATATGGGGTTGTTCGAAAATCCCTATATTAACACCTCCACAGAATCATTATATTTATGAGATACGATATCTAGGTGGCAAATTATCATATAAATCTTAAACATTTCATACAAACTAATTATTTAATTGTTAGTTGGGGGTTATCACGATCAAATCGGGGATGTTCTGAAGAAAGGTCAGGTCAAGAGTACTCTAAACTGACGAGCATGCATGAAAAGATTGATGAATGTGGAAGAAGCGAAAGATGTATGCCAGGATCGTAGTAAGTGGAACGCCTTGGTCTCTGCCTACCCCTTTGGGAAGGAGGCGTGATAATATGTATATGTATGTATGTATGTATGTATGTATCTCAGCAACTGTTGATCTTTATAAATTTCGTACTACAGCTAAAAGTATATCTCTTAATAGTTGTGGAATGAGGTAAGATGAATATATTTTTCACAGTGTTTTTGTATGTATTCGATGTATGACTTACTTGGAAAGCTATAGGCAGATCATCAATAGTAACAGGACCTTCGTTTTCAGCCATTGTCTCGTCAATAAAAGCAGCAAATAACTCGAAAAAGTTATTTTGTTGGAATTTTGGTACACCGCCGTCTTGAAGACATTATTCCTGAAAAGAAACAGGTTATGGTTTACTTAGAAGCAGAGACCCATTAAATTATTATCTCCAATCAGTTCAGAACTAGACATTAACTTCTCTTAAGTATTTTCCGTAAACGCCATGTTAAGCAGGCGAGTTAGCGATCGCAGCTTGGCGAATAGCCTTAAAAAGTTATCTTTTCATTAGGAGTAGTGCCATTCACTTATACTATTAGAGTTTGTTTGTTTGAACGCGATAATCTCAGGAAGTACTAGTTCGAGTTGAAAAATTATTTTTGTGTTGGATAGTTCATTTATCGAGGAAGCCTTTAGTCTATATAACAACAAGCTGCGACCGATAGGAGCTAGGCATCAGTGAAAAATGTTGCAAAAATAATCGCGATCATTATAACAGAAATTGACGCAAACGAAGTCACGGGCAACAGCTAGTAATTATTAAAATGACACAATACGTACACAAAAACATTTTAAACCTGATAGTTGTAATGAAAATAAACAAACACACACAACAGGTTTCTGGCAATTTTAACTAATTTAGTTTTAATTTCTTCATCTATTATAGTATTTATGTGGAAGAGGTGGTGCTATTGTGAGTTAGACAGACATTATAAGGCATACAGCGGTAATATTAATGAATATGGTTTTGCATCTGATGGGGATTATAAAGAAATAGCAAGGAAGCCATTTTGATATTGACAAATAAATCTTTCAGTCACTGTTTCAAAAAACATGTCTTACATTTCATAGGTACGTAGATGTATGTAATACTATGTATGTATGTACCAGCCTTACTATGAATCAGCTGATAAGGCAGGCGTTGATAAGAACACCTTGACTGACTATCCATTGTTCAGATAACTAAGATTGCAGTTTGTTTTTACGAACAAAACCTATAAAATATGTAGTTTCTCGAAAAGAGAGTTAATTCACGTATCTAATATCTTAATTCAATTAATTATTCTTCTTAACCGTATAGTTAAGTATGTAGTCAAGAGCAAGCCCATCATTTATTAAAAAAAAATATTACACTGGTCAGTGTAATATTTTTTTTTTATCAATACCGTTACGGGTTTTGATGATTTAATAAAAATAACGGAACGTTTCAAAAAACAAATACATTTAAAATATAAACTATGTATATATGATGTGTGACCGCGGTCGGTGCAACCCGATCAAAACGTCAGGCAAACAAATAAAATACGATCGCGTTTCATTTCCCGTTTAAAAAAGTAAAGTAACAATCCATTTCGCTCACTGTTAAGCACGGGTCTCTCTCCTTTACATTATGTAGAGGGGTTAGCAACTAAGGCCTTCCACCACGCTGGCCTAGTGCGGGTTGGTGGACGGCGAGGGCGACTCTGTGGCAATATCACCCCGCCGTTGGTCGTTCCTCAAACCGCCCGAATGCCTCCAACAAGGCTTAACGACTGTTGCCTCGTGACAACAGCTGGGACCGACGGCTTACCGAGCCCTCCGAAGCACGGAAGCGCTCATGGTATGATGCCACAAACGGTCACCCATCCAACTAGTGACCGCTCCCAACGTTGCTTAGCATTAATAACAGAGACTGAACACTAAGAAGCATTGGGCTATCATATGAGCGCTTCTTTCTTTTCATTTCCCGTTTACATTCAAATAAATAAGTAACGCAAAAGTTTTCAAGTATCATACCCTAGGAACCGTATTTTCTTAATGTGGTTTATATGCTATTCTACTCCAGCCCATAATCTACCTTTGTGCCGAATTTAACCCAGAGGCCTTACTCCGCAACACGATGTCCGTATATTCGAATCCATCTGTCCCTTTCACTCATACCAATGTCTTCCAGTATCTGAAAGAGACAAATCTATCTTAAATACGAGTTTCCTGTTGCAGAGTAAGGCATCAGATCCATAAAACCGTTTTGACGTGATTGAGTAAAATATAAAAACGTTTACATTTGTAATAGTATCAAGAAAGATATACAAAACTAGGAAAATAAGTTTTTGCCCAAATCGTCACTTGACAGACTGGCGAACGCAATTTCGAGAGAAGACCTCCTTTTCGCATGACTCCATAAGTCGCTTACGACACCCATAGGACGAAAGAAAATGTGCTATTCTGTTTTGCACTATACGGCGTAATTATCCATCAATAGATTTATATTCCACTTATCTTGTTGTTTTATTACTCACCCGCATACAATTAACACATGACATGTACCTACACTGATAGTCGTTACTTGAAATTCAATGTCAAACATTGATTACTTCAAAGTGGTAATTGAATAAATAAATAAAGACAATTCTACAGCGGCATTGAAGCAAGCAAGCAGCGAAATTAGAAATACGTTTTGATTTGGCGATTGTTTACTTGTAACTTGAAGGTAAAAAAGATTTCAGCCTTTTAGTCGCTTTTATACATATTTTGTGGAAGTATTTTTAAACTTATTAACCTGTGTAAATTCCAATTTTGCATTTATATGTGACAGAAATGTATTATGGTTATAGACTAACAACGCCCCGTTGGTCTAGTGGTTTAAATACCGGGCCAAGATCTCGGGGTCCCAGGTTCGATCCCCGGGTCGGGCAACAAAAAGTTTCGAATTTTCGAACGTTGCTCGGGTTTGTGATCACCAACCCGCATTTGGCAAGCGTGGTGATTATGCCAGTTCCCATCATTGCAGTGGTAACTTGAATTCAATGATGGAGGCCTTTTCCCTGCAGTGGGATGATTATAGGCTGTTACTTACTTACTTACTTACTTATAGACTAATGACATAATCTGTCCTTTTTTGTCGTTAGTTGCAAACATACAGGGTGAAATTTTAACCACTTTCCAAATTTTAATATATCAATCTACGAGACAAAACACAAATGACGTATTTTTTCTTTTGGTATAGCCCAGTACAAAAATGTCAAGATAAAGCACTTAGAAAATGTCCGCCAAAAATCGAAAATTTTTGATACGGCCGCCTAGCAATACTCTTTTTACGCGATTCGCATCTCATTTATTCATTACCATACTATTCATACGTTTTTGATTATCCCTTTATACCTTATCAGGCCTAGGGCCGTAAAATTGAATACTATATTGCGAAAAATATTTTCGGGTGAAAGCTTGATTTACAGTTTTAACTTCATAAATGGGCTCTAAATACGATACCGAACGCCTATACAAATTTTGGAAAGTGGTTAAAATTTCGCCCTGTATAACAAGAATAGTTATTTATTTTAATCGCAAGCCGGATGATAACTCCTATATTATAAAAAAACTAGCTAGACCGATTTCAATGATTTTTTTTTCTAAATGGAGAAAAGATCAAAGTTGGCCCATTAAAATTAAACAAATCTCCCCAAATATAGGAAATGAAGGTTGCCACGTGAAATAAGCAACCAATTTTAAGCTAGTACCAAAAAAATAAATTATCAAACTAAATTACTTACGTTTTTTAGCGATATATTTTTTGTACAAAAAACAGTTTTATTACTTCCATAGCTTACTTGGCATGCTAATAGATACTATGAGTCAGCCTGTATGTTCTACTTCTGCCCATCGGAGCGTGAATCCGCCCTTAGCTTCGGTGAAATGTCAACACTCATAACACTATGGTTTCTTATATCTTTTTTTAAAGTTCAATAATTTCCCACGGCTGTGTGGTATTGGTCTAAAATTAGTATAATGCCGCATTTTCTTGTTCTAGGAAGTACGAGACCACTAAAGGAGTATTGAACCGAAAGAACCCGCAGCAGCAGCGACTTCTCAGAGCCATATTTTGATTGCTTTCCAAGATCTGATAAGCGTGGCAACCCTTATGGATTTTGCTATAATCGCTACGTCAGAGGTCGGTGTCAGACAGTGAACTATTGTGGGCTTTTGTGGATGAATCTCACACGATAAGAGCCGTTAGTCCAGCTGTGGGATAATGTGGGCTGATGTTGATAAATAGCACTTAGGCTTCCTCCCAACCCTAGGGTACAGTGTGAAGCCTAGAACAAGCCCATCAACAATGAAAAAATATTAAATTAAAAAACTGTTTTTTAACTTAGACGCAAAAAGAAGCGTGTGATAATGTTTAAGGTGTCTACCTACCATCTATGGTAATGTAGCCTCCTAATCAAAAAGCAAATTATGGTATATTTTTTTTGTTTGAAAGATCACACGTTCAAGATAGATCTTGTTAAAAAAAAAACAGTTTCTAATCATCAGGTCAAGTCTTATTTGCTGATGATCTGAGAAAGGCGCCACCAAGAAGACCGATGATCTGGTGAAGGTCGTGGAAGTACGCTTACAATAGTTTGTAAGTCAAGCACTTGAAATTCGTCAACACAAGTAGAGTTTTTGTACTAATTTGGGAAGAGCTGTCGCTTGGTTAGCGAAAAGACGTAAATTGAGATCCGACGGTAATCTAAACTTTTATTTAACAACGAAACGTAAGTATTTTTATTTTTTTCTATTATTCCTTGTTAATAAAGACTATCTATAAATCTGTAGCTGTGTTATACAGGGTGAAATTTTAACCACTTTCCAAATTTTAATATATCAATCTACGAGACAAAAGCAAATGACGTATTTTTTCTTTTGGTATAGTCCAGTACAAAAATGTCAAGATAAAGCACCTAGAAAAAGTCCGCCAAAAATCTGAAATTTGTGATGCAGCCTCCTAGCAATAATTTTTTTACGCGTTGTCAAAGTCAAAGTCAAAGTATTTATTTGCGAAGAATAGGTACATAAGATGTCAGATACAATATTTAGATCTCTATTCAGTTAATAGTATTTAACATGCAAAATTAAAATAATAAATAAAGTCATACAATTAAAAAATTCAGATAAATTATAATAACCCTTATTTACTAGCCATTGGCGTAGTTTTTTTGTCATCACATACACAGGTCTACACTTAAATTGATTTGGAATATGGTTATATATCTTAACACACATACAATAACAGTTTTTCCGAAATAGAGAGGTTCTTGGTTGAAAGTCCAAAGCAAGTCTGTTACTGTTTCTAGTATTTCGAGGATATATTTCGCTGGCCTTTTTAAATAATTCTGGATGATGCCTGACAAACTTGTATATTTCTAGAATATACATACAAGGAACAGTAAGGATTCCTAATTTTGTAAAAAGTGGTTTGCAAGAGTCAAAGGGACCTTTATCACATATAGCACGTATACATTTTTTTTGGGCAATAAGTACCTTGTTTGCGTCTATGCTGTTTCCCCATAACAGAAGCCCGTATGCTATATTTGACGCAACGTAGCCGTAGTAAGCGGACAAAGTAACATGAAGAGACGTTTTACGTCTCAAGCGTCGTAGTACGTAAACGAATCTATTGATTTTGCTGCAGACCTTATAGACGTGAGTTTTAAAATTTAAGTTTTCATTTAACGCTATTCCCAGGAATGTTACATCGTCAGCCTTTTGAACGGCTATTTCGTTATATCTTAAATTGACATAATAATCTGTTGTTCCCTTTATATTAAAATTTACATAATGAGTCTTACTAAGATTAACAGTAAGGTTATTTGCATTGAGGTATTGAATTATTTTTTGAATTGTGTCATTGATGTCATTTTCAAATTTAATTAAGTCATCATGGTATTTAGATTGAATAATAACAGATATGTCGTCGGCAAACATTATACATTTATGTTTTGTCACTTTAGTCAGATCATTAATATATAGCAAGAATAGTATCAGGCCTAATATACTACCTTGCGGGCCCCGAATTTCTTAATTTTATATTGAGATTGGTGTGAAACTATCGTATTTTTCTTGTTTAAACTTCTAATTTCTACACATTGGTTTCTATTTCTAAGGTATGTTTCTAGCCATGAGAGGCAACGTCCTCGAAAGCCTTGCGCATCTCATTCATTCATTACGATACTATTCGTAAGTTTTTGATTGTCAATTTATACCTTAACGTGTCTAGGACCGTAAATATTTAAAACTATATCGAGAAAAATATTTTCGGGTGACAACTTGATTTACATTTTTTACTTCATATATAGGCTCTAAATACGATACTGAACGCCCATAAAAATTTTGGAAAGTGGTTAAAATTTCATCCTGTATATCACAATCAGATCATTTTTTGTGCGTATACGAACCTGTTGTTAAATTTTAACGGTCGTAGCACATGTCTGAGGCCCTTGTGTTTCCCCTTCGATTCACCTGCCTTATATTTCGATGGTTTAATTTACATTCTAACGTAATCATTGTTTTCGTTGCACTATTTGTAAATAACGTTTGATACATACATACATACATACATACACTCACGCTTTTTTCCCGGAGGGGTAGGCAGAGACCACATCTTTCCACTTGGTACGATCCTTACAGACTACTTTCGCTTCATCCACATTCATTAATCTTTTCATACACGTTCGCCGGTTTAGGGTACTCTTTCTGTTTTGATAACGTTGACAATTCTTATTAAAAGTTATGGGTGAAAGTATGTTACGTTATTTTCATTTGGGTACATACCATATACGTTCGTTATATTAATAAATACGTTAAAAATTATAATAACGATATAATATGTAATAGATAATAAGAATAAGAAAATAATAAAATAGACTTTTGTTGGGGTTTACTAACTTCTCCTCAAGGGCTTACAATTTTTGAAAAGTAATTATATCTATGTAAATAAAAATGAATCTCCAAGATGTATGTACTAGTAAGCGCATAACTTCCGATTGACTTTACCGAATAAGATATATTTGTTTATTTATTTAATATTCGGAAGATCAACAGCTAATGCAACATAACAACATTAACAGATAAGTATCAGAAATAAACAAATAAAATATTTAAATAATTAAGGACAACATCACATACATTGTTCTGATCCCAATTTGAATAACAATTTAAAGCATTCGTATTTTGGAAACCAGAAACAACGAAGGTACCACAAACACCCAGGCCCGAGAAAATGTAGAAAAACACTTTTTTGCTACATTGACCCGTTCGGGAATCGAACCCAGGACCTCGGACAGGCGACACCTTGAAAACCGGTGTGTATGCCACTCCGCCACGGAGGTCGTCTGAGAAAGCCAATGACAGTCCTCGCAATCTTATCTTCTTATCTTAATATATATATATATATATAAATTACGTGTCACACGGTGTCACGTTGTTTGTCCGCGATGGACTCCTAAATTACTTAACCGATTTTAATCAAATTTGCACACCGTTTGCAGTTTGATCCAACTTAAAAGATAGGATACCAAGTTATTAACTCAATTTATTGGCGCGTTATTTTTTTATTGCACATTATTTGTTTATGGAAAGATTGGCAAGGTAATTTGGTAAAAAAACGCCATGTTTGATGGCAATGACATTTAAGACGTCATAATAAAATTAAATTATTGCGTAAGCCTAAAAAAAAAAATATTTTGAGGCGATACGACGTTCGCGGGGTAAGCTAGAATATTTAATATGTTTGTATGGTCAGGCCCCCAATTCCGCTAATTTACAAATGGCTCAATAGAATCGCAATTGCATCTCAATTGTATATTTTGGCACATTTATTATGGTTAGTAATGTCAAAATATAAGTTTGAGATGCAATTCCGATTCTATCGAGCCATTTGTAAATTAGCGGAATTGGGGCCCAGGTCATTTGCTTGCACTAACTTCATTGGTAAACCCATGTTTAGCCGGGCTGGCGAGATTGATTAGAAAATTACTAAAATAGCTAAAAGTTCTGGGTTATAATTCTACTGTAATAAATATCCATTGAATTGGACTAGGAAAATGATAACAATCAACGTCACGAACAACACGATACCATTTCTAATGTTATATTGTGTCAAAATCACGGCGCTATAACTCCGAGATAATGTGACCTCAGAAATAGCCTGACGCATTTTAGTAAAAAATTTGGTTGCACGTGACAAAATTCTACTTATTTGATTTTTGACGTTAGTTATATTTTCTCTTTTATCGTGTTATTATCCTTCGAGGATTTTTTAAAATAAATAATTGGCTTGCTCTTGACTACATTCTTAACTATACGGTTAAGAAGAAGCCTTACAGGTTGCAACTTATAAAAATAAAAATTTATCAAGTAGACCTTTACATATATATTCGTTGTATTTCACATCGGTCTAACTTTTTGATAGTACAGTAAATATACTCTTAATGAGGACATGCAAGTGAACACTGTAATTACTGTTTCGTGATAATAATTGCTAAGAAATCACTTGTTCAAACATAACAAATATCGTTTACAGCGATGACTAAAATTCATACAAATATCATGCGAGTGTTTCTTTTCAACAAATGCGTATTTTTATTTATGTAGGTGCATTTAAATTCAAATTCAATGACCAATCGCGTGACCACAATTTTAGTATGAAGCCGGCCTAATAACAGGTACCTACTTACTACCCCCTCTTGTTTATTGGTCGCATGGTGTATGTAACGGACCAAGATATCGAGGTCCAGGGTTCTCTGCCAAATTGGGCAAAGAGTTTCGAATTTCCGAACATTCCTAGGGTTTGTGAAAGCCACACACACACAATTTGCACACAGCCAATTTCAATACCTTTCATCGCTCTTATACAATCGCTCTAACAAAGAACTACAACTTTATCCGATGACAAGCAGAGAATGTAAAAGGACTCTGTCAATTTGGTTAAAAACACTAGATTACACCGAAACTGAACTTCTCCTTAAATATTAAAATATTATACTATATATTGGATATCATGACTAACTCCCTCCCACCCACAATCACAAACATACAAGCACACACACGCACGCACGCACATACATACACACACACACACACACGCACGCACACACACACACACACACACACACACACACACACACACACACACACACACACACACACACACACACACACACACTAATCTAAAATAATTCATAAAATTAATTAGTTTCTAAATTAATTGCATAAGTAGTGCTACATAGTAAATAAATAAATTAAATAAAATATTAAAACATTAGCGTTGGTTAAGTTAAAGATAAATCAATTATTTAAGGTATAGAAGAGGCTTCTGATTCAGGTGCACAAGCACTTACTAGAATGAGTCAACATTTGTAATAGATTAAGACAAACTTTGTTAATGAAATAAACTTTTTATTATTTTTTATTATTATTTTGTGAACACCAACCTTTTTGGGGTGGTGGGATCTACCTTCTAGTGGTCCACCCTGGGCAACGACATCTTTGGTTTTCTAACCAATGATTGCGGCTAATAGACCCCTCTGCGGTGGTAGGACTCGTGAGAGGCTGCCTGGATGCTACCACCCTCCTGCCAAAGTCCAGCGCAACAGTTGTTCTGTGTTCCGCTGGTGTGTGGGAGCACCAGAGCCTCTGGGTAAGCTCACTCCATCTTAGGCTTCTGCTTAACCGTAGAAATAAGTAAGTAGTCAAGCGCAAGTCCATCTATACTACCGCTGAAGAGTTTGTTTGTTTGTTTGTTTGTTTGACTACGCGCTAATGTCAGGAACTACTGGTTCGATTTGGAAAATTATTTTTGTGTTGGATAGTCCATTTATTGAGGAAGGCTTTAGGCTATATATATAACATCACGCAGCGACCAATAGGAGCGAAGCATGAGTGAAAAATGTTGCAAAAATAGTCGCGATCATAATAATAGAAATTGACGCGGACGAAGTCGCGGGCAACAGCTAGTTTATTATAAAAAAATCTGCATTTGGCTATCTTGGTGATTATGCCTGTACCCATCATTGCTGTGGTAACTTGAATTCAATGATGGAGGCTTTTGCCATGCAGTGGTTATTAAAGGACGGTAAACAACATTACCCTGTGTCTATGGGTAGGGATAGTCGGAGGCAAATTAAATTAATACGGCCAGAAGAAGACTGAAAGCATCTCTTTGCACTCTTTGCCAAACTGTCGCCAACCCGCTTGCCAAGCTAGTTGACTGATGTGACGATAATGAATATCGGCTTGGCTTAGCGTCATCTTTGCACTGTTGGCCAAACTGTCGCCAACCCATTTGCCAAGCTAGTTGACTGATGTAGGCTGACGATGATTGGTTGGCGTCTCCGTTGCTACCGACTTTGAAACAATGATAATGTTATCATTTTCACCTGATAAGGATAACAAATGTTTGCGGCAAGGTGAGCTATAAGCAAAAATAGATGGTACCTAGACACGTGGATGTAAATTGCTGATTCGAGACTTCAATGAGAAATGTTACCAGTGTATAAAGTAAAAATTTAAGTGTCTGTTCGTTACTTCTAATTAATCCCTCGATCGTGAGTTATTCCAGGCACAATTGAAATCAATTGTTATCGTGGCACCCGGGTGCCTCGTGGGGTTCAAAGCATTAACAGCTTTTCAATAGATGCTTATGAAAGTATATCCTCTGACCTGTGACGTATCATTTTCCCCTACACGTCCCATCTGTGATGCAGAATTCCGCCATCTCATAGACGAGAGGATATACGACACTTAGGTATATCAAAAAATTAAGTCTTAATCCCTCGATCGTGAGTTACTCCAGACACAATTGAAATCAATTGTTATCGTGGCACCCGAGTGCCTCCTGGGGGTTAAGGGATTAAAACTGTTGTTATCTGTTGGTCTGTTAATTCTGGCTAATGTCTAAAACGGCTATATGGTTAGATATTTTAACCAACGGATTTAAATGCAGTTTTCACGGATAGAGTAAAAAAAACATGTCACAGGCAGAACCACCTCTTCGAAGTTGGTTGAAAGAGGTAGTTTTATGTTGTTTTGTGTTAATTTATTGAAAATAAATATTTATCTACATTGTACCTTGTATCGATTCGATTCACTTACTCCAAAAAGATCCCGGGTTCCATTCCCGGTCCTCTTTTTGCTAAATTGGCTTGGGACTGAAAGGGGCACTAAAATGCACAAGATGCTAGTCCAGGCTTTTGTAGCAAAACGGTGATCGTAAACGCATATCGTGACCGAAGCATGTAATAACCGAATAGGGAAACTCTAGCAGATTACGCCTTGAATCCAGAAATGAAAAAGATCGTGCGAAACAGCAATTTGCTAGTTACATACTTAGGTCTTTCAACGTTATCACTTTATTGTGTTCCTAGTTAAGGCTTAACTATAATTATTAAAACCGGCCAAGTGCGAGTCGGACTCGCGCACGAAGGGTTCCGTACCAAAAAGGCCAAAAAAACGGGTTTGTTGTGTGGGAGCCCCCCTTAAATACTTATTTTATTTTGTTTTTAGTATTTGTTGTTATAGCGGTAACAGAAATACATAATTTGTGAAAATTTCAAATGTCTAGCTATCGCGGCTCTTGAGATACAGCCTGGTGACAGAGCGACGGACAGACGGACAGACGGACAGTCGGACAGACGGACAGACGGACAGACAGCGAAGTCTTAGTAATAGGGTCCCATTTTTACCCTTTGCGTACGGAACCCTAAAAAAATCCACCCAGTTTTGTTATTAAATAGAACGGATTTCAATTTACAATAACATTTTGGATACATATCCGATGACATTTTATCTAAATGTATAGTTTAGCGAATGATAACGTAATAAAAAGGTATTATCACGCCTCGATAACATCAATCTCCATTTTATTTTATCAGTAACCGATTGGTAGTTATTTGTACAGAATTTTTTACACCTAGTCTCTCTAAACGTAAAGTCAAAACATTAATTGAATAGTTTCCATATTTAACGGTAAAATTCACTTAAAATCAAACGGGAAAAATGCCTTTGCATAAGTATTCAGCACAATTAAAATATTAATTTAAAAATAATGTTTTCAATAACAACAATTATAATCAAAGAATTCAAATTACTTCCAAATTCCACTTTTGCATTGTTTGAATAACTCAATTACTTATTCAGTTTTTGCAGTTTTCAGTGCGAACAAACATTACAAGTTTATACAGCATTTAAAATAATCTTAATGAGTTATGTAAGTAAATAAAAACTATACTTACAGGTAATATAAATCGAGAAAAAATCCTCACTGTTGTCACACAAAATAACTACAATCCAATAAATATCACGTAAAACGGAACAAATTTAAAAACCAATATGGCGGACGCGTCTGGCGCGGGCTGGCGCGCAATCGTGAATACGAAATTCAGTTTTTAAAAATTGGAACGTAGAGTGGCCAGTCGGTAGACCTACGTGATCTCAAGCTTTCACCTGGCGGTTATCCATTATTCTATACATTCACGGGGGTGGAGGAGGTCTTGTCTGAGTGGTCATTTGTGAGTCCTTACAAAGTTTTTATTGCAAGTGGTTATAACGAATTAGACTCTACTGCTTTAAAAATAAAGGATGTTGTGTAGATTCAATTGAATTAATAGAGTTGTACAATACCCATAATGTAACTTGGAGAAGTGATAAGAAATACAGCGTGTCCAGACTTCGAAATGGTTTGTTTGAATGATTATAATGAAATGGAGATGGTCTTAGTAAATAAACTTAGTAAATACGCCAGAAAACGTTACAAAAATCATGTTTTTGTACGAAATATACATTAGGTAATATTTTTGGGTGTCAGTTATAAAATGATGAATTTTTTTTGGATTACCCAGTTAACTTAGACTAGAAAATCCAGAATCTTTTTTTAATTAATTAAAACCGGTAATGAATTCGTTGGACATTGCATTAGATAATAATTATGTAACGACACAAAATTTAGTCACACCTGCAAAGTTTAACTAATTGTGGGAAATTTTCTATAACAAATAACTAAGCCGCGAAAATAGTTATATAAGTAAAAAGTAATATTAAAGGTATATGGACAACATCACATAGGTACATTGTTCTGATCACAGTTGAGAAACTATTTAAAGCACTCGTATTTTGGAATTAAGAAATAACGAAGGTACCACAGGTAAAAAATGAACATTTTTTGCAATTTATGCTTTGTAGCTTTAACGTTAATAATACCAACTGGCAGTAGTATATTGAATAAGCAATTCTTTGGCATTGGTATATTCAAGATTATTAATACTGCGTTGTAATGTATAGCAAAAAAAAATAATGCTGAGGTATGTCATTTATTTACTTTCTTTTCAGCTTTACATTGTAATTTATGTATGTAATATTTAATGACTTTTTATATAAAAAATATTAACTAAACGAAGTTTAAAATTAAATTTACATGACAACAATATTGTTAAACATGAGGACATAAATAAAGTTAACATCTTTGCATCACCGTCTTCTAACCAAATAAATATGTTTTATTATCAGTTCACTAACATAAATTATCATTATCATAAAAACATCAGCCTATACAAATGATGTTTGCAAGTGTGCGCGCCCACCTGTTGTGTTGTGTGTGTGATCTCTACGTATTGTGTAGAGGAGTCCGTGTGGAACTTCCGTGAAAGGTACTCTACTTGACCGACTATAGATAAAAGAGTTTGTGTGCTTTTTATTTTATTTAACTGCAAGTATCAAATTAAATAATGTATTTTAATGATGAGTACTCAATTTTTTAAATAATTTTTTTTACCTAAAATTTACGTAATAATAATTTGATTTTTTTTTAAAACAAAATTATTTCTGAGTTAATATCAAACTACTGAAAATCCAATTCCTTGAATAAAAATTTCAAATATATTATTTAGGACTAAGTTTTGCTTACCAGGCGACTGATCTGAATAGCTAGTAATTTTAATTTACTCTAGCAGCTTAACGGTTTGAAAAACAGTTTAAAAACATATCGATATGTTTAAAATCAATATAAGTAATGATATCAGATCATTATATTGATTTTGCTATTGTATTTATATAAACATGTCTTAAGATGTCTTAAGCAAATTTCGGTTTGTTATACCATTTACCTGTCTGTGCATTTAAAATTAAAATAACTCCTTTAGTTTTTAATGAAAAATCTTGACTTTTATTTATGACCTAACTCTCACCTATCACCTATGGAGAGATGGGAATGGCTGAAAACCAGCGCTGAGTGGGATCAGTTTCTATATCAGCACAAACTGAGCCATTTTCCATTTGCTTTCTTTTCTACTTCTTAATTGTTCATGTTTTTCTACTGTACCATCATTTCTTTGTAACGAAGGCATTAACTTTATATTATTCTTATTATTTCATATACATTTACGTAACTGCTAAATAAAAAAGCACAAAAATAAATACAACAAAATAGCTAGTCAATGAAATAATTAATTATGAAGTAGAGCATCTTTCACCGCATATCATTAGCACCGGTAGAGTCTCCACGCATGGCGAGTTAACACATCACCCTTTTAACCGACTGCTATGGTTCACGGACTCATATGGTTCACTGGTTCGATTCCCGGTGCGGGCTTGACTCATACTATAACGAGAACTAGATGTTTATGACATTATTAAGTTATATTTTTAACTGGGATACCGCTAGGCGCTAGATTACCCGTCTATCCGTATAGTGTGTTTTGTCTAATGGTTCGCCATAAATTTTGCGAATACTGATCCTGAATAATATTGTTATATTGTTTTGTAAAATTTAATAGAGAAGCATGTGGATTGCTTGATATATAACATCGTTAATGCTATATTTGACCCAAATAAAAAGTTTGTTTAATAAAAAAGCTTAGTATTTTTTTATTACAGTGTAAGTAGTGTAGGCCCGGCAGGAACTTCGGCATTTTTTACATTCTGTATGCGTAACAGCTACACTTAATTGCTAACTAACTGATAAAGGTATACGAAAATCAAAAAATGAGGTGTTATTTAGAGCTGTAACAATAAAGAATATTACACAAAATGTAAAACAATATTTATGGCATATACCTAAATGTTGTAGACAAAAATTGATAAACCATAATTCGTTTGAGCAACATCACAACATTTCCTTTTAATGTAGGTAGGTATGCACACAAACACACGTTCTTAAGTAGAGACCGCGTCTCGGCAAACGTAGTGTAGGACGCCCTCAGGCCAGGTGGAGTGATGATTTGCGCAAAATGGCTGGCAGGAGCTGGATGCGAGAAGCCGAGGATCGACCTATGTGGCGTGCATTTGGAGAGGCCTATGTCCAGCTGGACTGCGATAGGCTGATGATGATGACGCAGACAAAACCAAAATGTTATGTGTAAAAAAATAAAAACCTTCCAACTTGATCGGGTTTAAATAAGTTCATAAGTTATGGTCGTTTGATAAATCTGATTATTATTGTTGTTTTACTGAGAGCATCATCACTATATTGTTGGGAACATTCCTCATTAAGGGAATTCAATAAATGTTACAGATTTGCGAAAAATACATCTGAACCTTTGTTCTTATCTGTTATGCATTACTGTCTATGTTATAAGGTGCGCCTGATTATTTCTAGATGCACGCTTTGGCACAAAACAGTTGTAGCTAGGAAGTAATATTAGGCGCTTTTAACTCATGCAAAAGTCTCTTTCTCTGATGCGTTAATGTTTAAATCTTTTACTAAAATATTAAAAATTTGTCATAATGCTAACATCGTGCCTGGATATCGTTGGATATCCAGTTTTTGTACATCTAATAATTATAATAAGCACCTAGTATGTTTGTTTCATTGTAAAAAACAGGAATATTGTTTTTTGTGATATTACGGAAAGAACATAAAATACTTCTAAATGGGGTTAAAGTTCGTATGGAAAATCTATAACTTTTAAACTCACTTAAATGAAATTCGGTATAAAAAATAATTTTAGACTCAGGGAATCCTTTCTAAAGTTAAATCAGCGACTTTGTTTAGCTAGTATTTGGGGTTTTTCAATTCAAACGCATGACCACAGACTGCAGATTTTGTTACACGAATGTTTTTTCATATCGGCTGTGTGTTCTTTTAGCCGACTCCGTATTATGCGTATAGTTAGACCTATGTAAGAGTGTATAACCATTACCACTGTAAAGAGATCGAAACGTTGGAACAAAAAATACGATTTTAATGAACATGTAAAATCCGTCATATCTTTTATTGCAATGTGAACACTAAATTCACGTTAATTTCAGATTTTCAGAAAACAATAAGAAAATAAGACGGCCCCGTTGGTCTAGCTGTTTAAGTACCGTCCAAGATCTTTAGGTCCTGGGTTTATACCCGGGTCGAGCGAGAAGAGTTTGGAATAGAGTTTGGAATATTCAATGATGGAGAGGCCTTTTGTCCTGCAGTAGAGTATAGGTATATACAGGCTGAAATTTTAACCACCTTCCAAATTTTAATATAATCAATCTACGGGACGAAAAACAAATGACGTATTTTTTCTTTTAGTATAGCCCAGTACAAAAATTTCAAGATAAAGCACTTAGAAAATGTCCGCAAAAAATCAAAAATTTTTGATACGGCCGCCTAGCGACACCTTTTTTACGTGATTCACATTTGATTCATTCATTACGATACTAAATTAATAAGTTTTTGATTTTCCATTTATCCTTTATAACAGGCCTAGGACCGTAAAAAATAAAAACTATAATGCGAAAAATATTTTCGGGTGAAAACTTGATTTACAATTTTTGCTTCATAAATGAGCTCAAAATACGATACTGAACGCCTATAAAAATTTTGGAAAGTGGTTAAAATTTCATTCTGTATACTTTACTTTAATATAATCAATCTACGGGACCAAAAACAAATGACGTATTTTTTCTTTTGGTATAGCCCAGTACAAAAATGTCAAGATAAAGCACTTAGAAAATGTCCGCCAAAAATCCTAAATTTTTGATACGGCCGCCTACCAACACTTTTTTTACGCGATGCGCATCTCATTCATTCATTACGATACTATGCATTAGTTTTTGCCTTTCCCTTTATGCCTTAACAGGTCTAGGACCGTAAAAATTGAAAACTATATCACGAAAAATATTTTTGGGTGACAACTTTTTTTACATTTTTTACTTCATAAATAGGCTCTAAATACGATACTGAACGCCTATAAAAACTTTGGAAAGTGGTTAAAATTTCATTCTGTATACTTTACTTTACTAAGACGATATATTGCTATATAGGTACCTACTGATTTAAACTTTCATGGTCACTATCGTAAGAGTTAGTTGTTTCGAGATTTCTACCATGTACCTTGTTTTTATGAGTTTCCGATATTTCGGCACTGTTGCAAGCGCCATGATCGCGGAAGAACTCAACGGAGTTTAACATCGTAACTCATAAAAACAAGGTACATGGTAGAAATCTCGAAATATCTTGCTAAGTTAATGCTAGCAACTATTATCATGTTACTAAACTTTAAACCCTGATACAATCTAATAAAACATAATTATGTTGGCCGAGTCTACAGAAAGCACAAAAACAGACACGAACTCGATAAATTCACACGTGATCTAACAATAGTGGACTGCAAATAATTATATCACGCAAGTTAATGGGATTTCCTTAGTTGCAAATGTATGCACCTTCATACAACTCTTAATTTTCCAGAGAAAGGTGACGTGTTTTTGTTGTCTGACAAGTAGCGTAGCGTGGGCCTTTGCCGCCCGGGGCGGAAGATAATTTTGCCGCCTGGGGTGGAAAATAATTTTGCCGCCCTCTTATTTATACCAAGTTGATACAATGAACAATGTCATTATTATACACTAGCTGTTGCCCGCGACTTCGTCCGCGTCAATTTCTGTTATTATGAACGCGACTATTTTTGCCACATTTTTCACTGATGCTTCCCTCCTATTGGTCGCTTCGTGATATTATATAGCCTAAAGCCTTCCTCGATAAATGGACTATCCACCATAAAAATAATTTTCAAATCGAACCAGTACTTCCGGAGATTAGCGCGTTCAAACAAACAAACAAACAAACTCTTCGGCTTTATAATATTAAGTTTAGATATACAATATTTGAACGAAAGGTAATTCCCCGATTTCGTCGCAGGTTAGGAAGTGACGAACTAATTCCGGGCTCATTGTCAATCAGTCCGAATGGTAGTGGCCAAAAAAATGAAATGATTAAAATAATTGCAAAATAAAAAAAAAAGAGGACAACATCACATACATTATTCTGATCCCAAAGTAGTAATCTCCCAAACTGAGTAACAATTTAAAGCATTAGTGTTGTGGAAATCAGAAAAAACGAAGGTACCACAAACACCAAGTTCCGAGAAAATAAAAAAAAAACACTTTTACCACGCTTTTTATTATTTTATTAGCTTGGGTTGTATCTATGTATGTAATGGAATCTTTGAGCATATTTTTTACCAATTTTTAGACGTTTGATTAATTTGAAACTTTGCACACGTATCAAGGACTGATGACAATGCGATAATTTAATAACAGTTTCCCAGTTTTCTTCTGTAAGAGGGAGTAAAAGAGATAGAGCTAGCGTGCGATCTGTATCAATTACGATTCCTGCATAGCTTTGGACTTACAGTCGATAAAGAAAAAATCTTATAAACTAAACTAAAAAGTAAAAAATAAATTATAGTTTAAAAAACTAAAAAACCACGCTTTTAAAACAGATTGAACTAAAAAATAAAAAATAAAACTGTAGTAATCAATTGAATAATTCATATTATTGCACAAAAAGCGTGGGGGGCTTGATTTAGATTGTTGTAAATATTTTATCAATAATTTACTATATCTGTGGATATCATAACAAGCACCCCACGCTTTTTGTACAATAATATGAATTTTTCAATTGATTACTACAGTTTTATTTTTATTTTTTTAGTTCAATCTGTTTTTAAAAGCGTGGTTTTTTAGTTTTTTAACTCTAAATTGACTTGTCCGGGAATGGAACCCGGGACGTCAGTGCAGGCGACACCTTGAAAACCGGTGTGTACGCCGCTCCGCCACGGAGGTCGTCAGGGTCGAAGATCATAACCATGTATGAAATATTTTGTACATTTATTGATAGAATTCTTGATACTATCGTAAAGATATTTATTACCAGTAGCCATTTTGTTTCGGAGAACCCTTTCATTATGCGATTAGCCGATAGGAAAAGATCATCTACAAATATTAATCAGTAAGTTTTATTTCATCACGTGTATGGCAAATGAATGAATGATTCATTGGAGATCCGGTCAAGGGTGAAACTGTGATAAAAGAGGTTCCGTATCAACAAGATATTTCTTACTCGTATTCACGTACGACTTTAGCAATAGACTTTTTGCCGTGCGATTCCATAGCTTTAATAGCACCACTCTTCTCGGCCTATGGGTTGGGGTTAGACATGTGACCGTATGAATATTTGCTTTTGTAAAAAATATATACACATAATATGCGTGAAAAGTCATTTCATGTGAATGTGACTTGAATGTACGCAAAGGAAGACATTTTAACACTTTTTTGCACCAAAACAATAAACAGAGCTACAACCTGAAGCTGACTTGTTAGTAACTGAAACAAGTATGTATATGACACTTAGGCTCACTTTTATAAGACTCTGTATCTCCTTTATTGTTTTAATCTTAGATTATAGACGCCCCATTGGTCTAGTGGTTTCAATAACGGGCCAAGATCCCGAGTTCCTGGGTTCGATCCTCGGGTCGGACAACAAGAATCGTTTGCTCGGGTTTGTGATCACCAACTCGCATTTGGCAAGCGTGGTGATTATGCCTGTACCCATCATTGTTGTGGTAACTTAATTCAATGATGGAGGCGTTTGCCCTGCAGTGGAATTGTAGGCAGTTACAATATACTTATATAAGTGAAAGTGATATTGAAAGGAGAGTAAAACGCCTTTGTGAATAGCCAGAAGATTTCTATGAAAGCTCGTCTGGGTGTGCATAGAGGGGTGTTGGTTCCAACACTCATATACGGAAGTAAAAGTTGGGTATGGCAGAAAAAGCATGAAAGTAGAATAAATGCAGTAGAAATGAGAGCGCTAAGAAGTATGTTAGGAGTGAAATTGAGTGACAGGATTAGAAATAGTGTGATAAGAGAACGTTGTGGTGTGAAAGAAGATATTTATCACAAGGATTGAGAAAGGGATGCTTAGATGGTTTGGGCATGTAGAGAGGATGAATGAGAGAAGAATGACTAGACAGATCTACAAGACGAGTGTGAAAGGGAACGTTGGAAGAGGAAGGCCTAGACGAACTTATCACGATCAAATCGGGGATGTTCTGAAGAAAGGTCAGGTCAAGAGTACTCTAAACCGACGAGCATGCATGAAAAGATTGATGAATGTGGAAGAAGCGAAAGATGTATGCCAGGATCGTAGTAAGTGGAAGGCCTTGGTCTCTGCCTACCCCGTTGGGAAGGAGGCGTGATAATATGTATGTACAATATACTTTACTAAGATTATAGTAATATAGAAGATATTATTATTAAGATAAGCCTATGTTCAGCAACAGATGTTAAAAAAAAGTAGCAAACTCTCAAACACGGTTTTATAATAACCCCACGGATCGATTTACTTGTAAATCGATACAATCGCTATCATTACAGTAATTAAAATCATAGATCATCGATGATAAATTCTGTTGTTCTCTGTGGGAACTTTAACAATAGTACAAAAACAAATGATTTATCTAATCCAATTAATAGGCCGCTAATCTGTGGTCGCTCGTGTCGACATAGGCAAAAGAAATCTTTGTTGATTTCCATAACTAATTATCCTTTTGTTGTGCTAATAAGGAGTCTCTACTTTTCTTACATCTTCTTAGGATTAAGGTCTGCCATACTGAATTAAAATAAAGAGCCTTTATGACTTAATCGAGAGTTTTTTTTTATCATTACTTGTTTGTTTTGACTGAGTAGTTGAAGAACTCCCTTTTGGAGTGGTGTTTAGATACACGGGTTTTCAAGGCGTCTTGCTCTTAAGTCTCAGGTTCGATTCCCGGACGGGGCAATGTAAAAAAAGAGGAATTTCAATACTTCTCTCGGGTCCTAGTGTTCGTGGTGCCTTCTTTGTTTTTGATTTAACAAGTGCTTTAAATAGTAACTTATTTGGTATCAGAACAATGTCGACCTGAGACAGTCGAAAATTTTTAGTTCAAAGTATTTATTTTCATTTGAAAGGAGAACATTGCTAGCAAGCTATACAGGGTGAAATTTTAACCACTTTCCAAAATTTTTATAGGCGTTTGGTATCGTATTTAGAGCCCATTTATGAAGTAAAAAATGTAAATCAAGCTTTCACCCGAAAATATTTTTCGCAACATAGTTTTAATTTTTTACGGTCCTAGGCCTGATAAGGTATAAAAGGAAAATCAAAAACGTATGAAAAGTATCGTAATGAATAAATGAGAAACGAATCGCGTAACTAGGCGGCCGTATCAAAAATTTTAGATTTTTTGCGGACCTTTTCTAAGTGCTTTATTTCGACATTTTTGTACTGGGCTATACCAAAAGAAAAAATTCGTCATTTGTTTCTTGTCTCGTAGATTAATATATTTAAAATTTGGAAAGTGGTTAAAATTTCATCCTGTATAGCAATTTATTTGCATGTATGCAAATACTTTTCTTAATTGGCATCCGCAGAATACCAGTGGCTATGAACTTATGACGTCTCTAGGTCGTTATGACCACAGACCGTTATGTACACACACACATCGGATACCATTATGGTACTTGCACCCTCTTTTATGTATTACTTGTAATTGTCTCATGTGTGTAGAACTAAATAAACCTTGCTCTTTCTTTATTTAAATAAATATTTTTACTCGATCAGGCAATGTTTTTTTTTATTCAAGGAGGTGTATTTTATATATAAGTATTAGGATTGTGATGTCGTTTGTTCAAATTAATTACTAATTTATTATTTGTTACGCAAGATTCACAGCATGGGATCAAACTTAGTTTTTCACCAATTTCTTGCTAGAGTTGTACCTTCAAATTATTATTTAGCCTCGTATACGATGTCAAAAAAAAGCTCGTATGCTAATAATTATATTCGGACCTAAGCAGTTTTAATTTTCTACACTGGCCACCCATAGTGGCTTGAACAATAAACGCGATCACGAAACTGACGCAACGATACCATTTCCCAAACGACAAGGTCGGTGTTGTTCTCACAACAATTTGATTGCAATGCGCGATGGGTCTATATACCGACTTAATACTCTTGATACTTGGTATATTTACCAAAGACATATTACAGATATTTATATTGAAAACAAAACAAGCCTTCTCACTTAGGTAATCTTAATCTTAACACATAGATATTCATAAATTAAAAAGTAAAGTAACGGTCTATAATCATCTCACAGCTGGGCAAAGGCCTCCATCATTGAATTCAAGTTACCACAGTAACGATGGGTGCTGGCATAAGCACGACGGTTGCCAAATATGGGTAAGTAATCACAAACCCAAGCAAAATTCGGAGATCGAACCCGAGACTCTGAGATCTTGATAGACCAACAGGGCGTTAATTAATCTTATTCTTTTTGATTTTGTAAATGTTTGGACGGATGTTTGTTAAATTCAATCACACCCGAACGGTTGTACAGATCTGGATGAAATTTAGCACTCAGATTGTATTAGACTCGAGTAGCATATAGGCTACAGTTCATTTCAGGAAAATGTACAAATCCTGTGGGAAAGCTTCATTTTCAAATTCTACTCCAGTGAAGTCGTGAGCAATCAGCTAGTTAATAATAGTCGCTATTGCTGTAATATCGTTGCATAAAATTAACATATTTCCGTATTATAGTGGTAGTATATTAAAAATAAAACTTGATGTTTTGAAATCATAGTCAAATTTAAGTTCTAAACAAAATTAAAGATTGAACTTAACACAGCTGACTTAGGTTTCTATTTCGTTGGACGTGTAATACATTACACGTCCAACGAAATAGAAATGTCCCTTTTCAAAAAATAAATAAAGTAAAAGCATCAAGTATCAATAAAGCTTGAGCCACGGATATCAAGACAGTCAACTATCACATCGGCTACTTTGATATAACAGAGTACATACCTCGGTAGGCTCACTGCAAACTAAAATATTTTTTTAAGAATTCCAAAACACATGATAGCAATTATCATCAACCAACCAACATCAGTTTAATGCTGGACGCAGCTGCGCAGGCCCCTTCAAAAGGATGCTTGTTGGATTATCATAATTGCCTGGTCCACAGCGTAGAAAGCCCTAAATGATTTCGTCGAGACAATGTCTTGGTAGAGCGGTCGCTCGGTAAGTGAAAGTTTGTGGAAAGTCCCACCTAAGTCACTCAAAAATCTTTAATTCGAGAAATTGTTTTTTTAATTTGCGGTACTTTATAATTTGACGTGTACATCACCCGTGGGAAGCAGCTGAGGCGTGTATAAATACTGAGACAAGCTTATCGGTAATTTATAAATATTCACAAATAATAAAATACGGCGATACTAAGTTCGCTGGGTTGGCTCAGCTAAATTATAATAAAGAAATTGTTTATCGTTTATTTCTAAGTGGTCATACTGTAATTTAAGTGTGTTGTGGCGATGTTTCGTCACGGACGGACGGTGTTATTATTAGTCGTGTTGAGCTTAATGAAAGCTCAAAGGCCAAGCTTCTGTATGATGGGCATGTCAAATCTGTTGTTATTATTAAAGTACGTATTATAATCTGTTTTACACCTGGTAATTTGATTAGAGTATTAATTGATGACGCCTCGTGGTTAAGTTGTATGTAGTATTTTGTTTCGTGTCTAAGTGTGCTGGGATATGGCTTCCTTGTAAAATGCTTGTATAAAATGGAGATCGTATGGCAGTAAGATATTTTTTTATACAGGGTGAAATTTCATCCTGTATGATTTAAATGCAAATTAGGTTGAATTGTCATAAAACTAAAATAATTTAGATTCATTGGATTCGCTGCATGTCGATTGAGTTGTTTGTTTGATTACAGGTCAGCTGCAAAAGTATTTAATACACTTTTGACTAATGTTGGCTCTTAATACAGCGATATAAGGATGGTACGTAAAACCAAAAAGTGCTGACATACTTTGCAGCTGAATGTACACTAGATTAGTTTCCTCATCGTCATCACATGACTAGCCAATACCAGTCGACTGCTGAACCCAGGTCTTTCTAACAGGAAAATTTATTTATTTGTTATTATTTGACGACCTCCGTGGCGGAGTGACATACACACCGGTTTTCATTGTATCGGTGCCGGGTTTGATTTTCGGACGGGAAATGTAGAAAAAATCTGTTTCTCTACACGTTCTAGGGTCTGGCTGTTTGTGGTACCTTCGTTGTTTGTGCTTCCACAATACGAGTGCTTTAATGAGTTACTTGCTTTGGAATCAGAACAATGTACCTATGTGATTTAAAACTTAAAAGGAAACACTACGGGCGAGAGAATTGAAAAATAGGTATTTGTAAAATCTATTGCTGTCGCGCAGTGCCAAACGCCTTCACCGCAGAGTGTGATGAAGACAACTGCTTCTTGGACCGAAAATACCTACTAAAAGCACACCAAATCAGCGTTTCGTAGTCCCCCGATTACTTTTCCAAAACTAGACCGATTTTAATACTTTTTTCATTAAAAATTAAAGAAAAGCTTTAGGCGTGTTTGTATATTTCCTTTTTTTCTAAAATTTAGCCAAATTTGGTTTTCTGGATGTTTGAACACAGCGGAAAATCTGGCTATTTTTTTCCATTTTTGAGGGCTCGTATCTTTTTTATTAATTAATTTATGAAAAAACAGAAAAAATAGAAACATGCTAATAGTGGCCATAGATTTTTGTAATAAAAAATATTGCTCTACTGGCTTTATCAAGGGAGGAAACAGGGGACTAATACGTTTGTATGGAAAAACGGCCCTTGTGTTTCCTCTTAAAACTACACGGGGTTTACTGCAACTGAATGAATTATTTAAAGGTAAAATATAATTAGAGTCTACCCGCGACCATGACTCGTGCAATCGGATCGAAACGTCGGGAAGGTAAATTATTTAAGTTTACTTTTAAATAATTCATTCGGTTGCAGTAAACCCCGTGTAGTGTTAAGTTTTAAGCTATTGTAGTATGTGTTCGCTCCACCCACACATTCACATAGCCATTACCTATATATTATGTATTGTCATTTAATAAGAACACATCTATACTAATATTATAAAGCTGAAGAGTTTGTTTGTTTGTTTGTTTGTTTGTTTGTTTGAACGCGCTAATCTCAGGAAGTAATGGTCCGATTTGAAAAAATCTTTTTGTGTTGGATAGTCCATTAGTCGAGCAAGGCTTTAGGCTATATAACATCACGCTGCGACCAATAGGAGCGAAGCATGAGTGAAAAATGTTGCAAAAATAATCGCGATCATAATAACGGACATTGACGCGGTCGAAGTCGCGGGGAACAGCTAGTTAATTATACGCGCATCGTTACAACAACACCTTTGTTTTATTCGTCTGCGCTCGCCCAACATTGCACTATAAAAAATGCAACAAGAAAGTTTAAAATCCTATGATGTATGTGATGTTGTCCACATTTATTTAATTATTTGAAAAATATAAACTATCAAACAAAACCAAATCAAGATCCAAATCGTTCAATTAAAACGTTAATAGCTCTTAACCGACTGTGCGAATTGTTAGACCATTAAATATGTGTTATCACACCCAACACAACTCTGAACCTTGGACCATGGCGTCATAACAACTAGGTACATTTCAAACCAAAAACAATTGCTTTGGCAATATTCTCAAACTTATAATTTGGTTTATCAGATCATAAGTGAACCAATTCACAGCTTATTTGCTATGGTCAACGTGTATAATTAGGTATAATTTATTATGCTAATGTGCTGATATAATTATTAATTGTCAGCTTTGTTTTTAATTATTTAGGTTGAAGCTTTCAGAAAAGATGTTTTTTAAAAGTTAACACTTAAGGAGATTTACTGCATCCGAATTAATTATTTGAAGATAAATAATATTTTACCTTTCTGATTTTCCAATGGATGGTCCACCATGCATCTCGGCAACAAAAAGTTTCGAACTTTCGAACATTGCTCGGGTTTCTGATCATCAACCCGCATTTGGCAAGCGTCGTGATTATGCCTGTACCCACCATTTCTGTGGTAAATTGAGTTCAATGATGGAGGCCTTATTCCTGCAGTGAGATGGTTATAGGCCGTCACTTAATTATTTTAAATTAAAAGAATAGGTATGTACCAATGAAAAGTATTAGTTTACGACTAAGTCTGTGTCGATGTCAAAAGCATGCACCAACTGAAAACTGGGTGGCTTATTCGGCGGTACACTACCTAATTGTTTGTGAAAGATCATTCAATTCAATGAGATGAAAGATACCTACATGGACGGATTAATTTGCATTTAATTGATTTTAATTTGAGAATTTTGCCAATTTAACATACTAACTAGCCCAATTAATTTTTAATCTATGAGCGACACACCTATTACACTAAGCTGAATCAAAGAGTACTAGGTAATCATAATCGACTAACAGTTTTGCGGCTTGATTGTTGGAAAGGTTCTGATTCGTGTCTATTTATATTAAATTTTTGCATAGGCACAATAGGCAATTAAGTGTCTTTCAGTAAACTTAGTACAGTCTACAAGGGTGTGATGTGCATCATTAACCCTATCACATAGATCGTTGTTTGGGGGATTCATAGCGTCTGTAATACTACCCGCGAATAATACCAGCAACTGCAGACAGTCCAGAGAGGCCATGCCGGCTCTTTCACCACGTCTGGCTCGCAATCTAATCACCCTAAACAGGAACGACCTTCGAAGAGTAGTGGGATCACTGACCGGACACATCACCCTAAATAAACATCTATTCCTATGTAGAGGCTGCTTAGATCAGGCAGAATCGGCTGCCGATGTGATTTTAGAATGCATAGGGTAGCTACCTGTCGGGCATCTACCCTCGGCACACCGAGCTCCCTTTCAGAAGCCTGCGAACTTATTAAAAGACTTCTGTGCCTCTGGAAGGAGTTGCGATGGTTGGACTAACCACCCCACCTCCCCTACGCATAATGGGCCAAGTGGAGCCTAAATGCGGAGCCCGCTACCAATACCAAAACCCGCGAATTTATCTACTACTTAAATGTATAGTGTTCGCTTTAATTCATGAAACCAATACATTCAATTCAATCATCCTCTTTAGTCACGCATTATAATCTCCTTTATCATGTCATCATTCAATAATGTACAGACATTTTTCACAGCATATATCTGGCATTTAATAATGATACCAAAAACCATTGTTAACTGGCATTCTGTAACACTTTGCCAGTACTAGATGACCTTTTGCAGTAATTTGTTTCTGCTCCAAGCGATGTTCGGGTCACGCATTGTCATTACTAGAGATGTTAGCCTAGTTACTCAAAGGTCTGATGACCACATGGTCAATTACCCTCTTAAATTACCCTCTAAACCTTTAGGTTTAGAGGGTAATTTGCAGGGGATGACCTTGGTAAAGTCGTGATTAATAAGATCCCGTGATAGCCAGACTTTGGTAATTTTATGGAAGTTGTAAATTTCTGTCTTGGGTTGAGATGATCATCATTATTTTTATCATCATCATCATCATCTTCGTCAGCCTATCGCAGTCCACTGTTAGACATAACTAACTAACATCCAGTTGCACGCCACTTAGGTCGATCCTCGGCTTCTCGCATCTAGCTCCTGCCAGCCATCTTGCACAAATCATCGCTCCTGGCCTGAGATCGTCCTACACTACGTTTGCCGAGACGCGGTCTCCACTCAAGAACTCGTTTGCCCCAGCAGTTGTCGGTTCTGCGGCTGATATGGCCAGCCCACTGCCACTTCAGCTTGCTAATCCGGTGGGCTATGTCGGTAACTTAGTTCTCTGCCGGATCATCATTTATTATCATATATTTACTGCCGAAAAGGGCCTCTACAAAAGGAGGATATGCGGCGGAGGATTTGAGAGGCGTCTCTTTTTGGTTCTCCTTTAGTTGCCTCTCACGACACCCATAGGAAGAGAAGGGGCGGTGTTATTCTTTTAACGTGCCTGCACCACACGACACATCCTATACAAATTGTAAGCTGACTACGAAAGTGCAATAATTTCAAATGTGTGTAATTCACTGTATTGTTGAAATATTTTTGTGTTTAGTTTTTTTTTAAATAAACATCAGGCTTGCTCTTGACTACATACTTAACTCTACCACAGACAATATAACTCTACGGATAAGATGTAGCCTAAGATGGAGCGAGCTTACCCAGAGGCACTGGTTCTCCCAAACACCAGCGGAACAAACAAAAACTGTTTGGCGCTGGACTCCGGCAGGAGTGTGATAGCATCCAGGCGGCCTCTTACGAAGCCTACCACCGCAGAGGGATCTGTTAGCCGTCATCATTGGTTAGAAAACCAAAGATGCCGTTGCCCAGGGTGGACCACTAGGAGGTAGATCCCACCACCCCAAATTGATTGATCGTCTTTCAATTGACACCCCACACGTTATATCTGCAAACTTTTTTTAAAGTACCCCAATATATTGTTTTGAGCGTTCGCCATGTAGCTTTTATTAACAAAAGGTAGCCTATATTACTTGGGCTATAATAAGGAATCGATTGATACTTCATTCACCCAAATCGGCTAAGCAGTTTAGACGCAAATGTGAAACTTGCATAAATTCCTATAGTATACACATATACAGCTTAAATCATATTACCCCTTCCAGTTGGTTTTGCCGAAGTCGGGTAAAAACAAAGAAAAGCTTAAAATTGCTAAATAATTCTTTTTTGTCGGTAAGAATTGTGTTGCAAAGCCAAAATTTAAACTATAAAATTGCCTACAATTAAACTTAAGTTAATCCAAGCTTTGTGTTGTTACATTCCATCAATTCCCATTTCAAAACGATCCTAAATGACAGTTTACGTTTCGTTTTACGAAAGTTTTCATTAAGAATTGCGACTGCGCTCGCGCAGATAAAGAGCGCTTATACAATAAAAAACATACAGTAAGCTCCTATGAACCATGTTTCGAATTATGCTTGACTCGATTTCAGCGTTATAACTCTTGTGAATTTTATTAGGAAACTTAGATTAGTAAAAGAGATTCACAAGTAGTGATTAAGTCTATTATTAAATACTCTTATATAATGTGTAACTAATTTCGTGCGTATACAAAATTCTGAATTTTTTTGTGTGTGAATGCAAGTTAATGACTTTCACCCAAAATATAATATACAGGAAATCCTAATTCAGGCAAAAGTACATTTTGTGTGGTTATAAGTTTATGTAGTCTTTTGTTACATTGTCAAATAAGTTTTAGTTTGTAATTGTATTTCAGCATTCTATTCCCGTCATAATTAACCAAACAGCGATTATAAACCAGGCGTTGCATAGTGTAACGAATATGGAATAATATTTATTTTAGAGAGACATGGTATATCTTGCAATAGACTGACGTGGACATCTGATAAGGAGTTGGGTCAGCTGAAATCTTATCGCGAATATCATTTAATGTTTTTACAGTTGGAGTAAGCTTATTCATTCTAATTGCATTGTGGCACCAATTTCATAGTTCTGCTCTAAGCGTGGGAAATTTTGCTTTTTAATGTGGATACGACGGTTTTTTGTTTCCTAATAATGTGGTAGGGTTAATAATCTAATATCAGTTCCAAAGACTTGAGCATACTTCCCGATTTAGTCAATTTACTGAATAAATAACTTAACTCATTTCATATCTGATTTCAAGCTAAGTTGAGCTTTATGTTCCCGTTGGTGTTGTGGTGTGGATATCTGAGAGCGACGGGTTAGAGTCCGGTATATGATATTATGATACAATACTAGCCTATCGCCCGCGATTTTACTCACGTGAACCTGTGGACAACTTAGCTGTACCTAGCAGTAGGATAAGAAATAGCCTATGTCCTTTCTTAATCTTTAAAAAAAGTAAAATAAAATCATTGTTTTAGTAGATCGATAGATCAATCAGTGTGAAAATGCAACAAACAGACAGACAGACAGAGTATTTAACATTTTTAGTAAGTAAGGATTGATGTATAAAATCGCTCCTTATTTTTTAATTTGGTCGATTCCGTGACAGATTAAAAGTAATTTCTAAATATTTGGCAATATCAGTATATAAACTTGAAAAATTTTGTCTCAGGCGGGACTCGAACCCGCATCTCCTCGCATGCCGGGCGGGAGCTATACCATTAAGCCACCGAGACACTGCGACTCAGCGCGAATTTTTCAAGCATATTCTTAACGCTGTAAGCCAGCGTTGCTTCATCAATGTTAGGAGTTTGCACCCTTGTTGTTTGACAGTCAGTTAAGATGAAACAGCTATTTATATACTTTATTTGATATTTTAGCAATTAAATTGCAATTATAATATCAGTATATAAACTTGAAAAATTTGGCAACACCTTGCATAATTATCCTGTAAGTGTTATTTTAGGTACTATTTTTTTTAACGTCTTAAATCTAAAGCAGTCTGGTAGAAACCATTATTTAATTTTAATACGAAGATTATCCGATGTCGCAGCGTGCAGCCTGCTCAGACAGACTAAAGGACTGTCAGCTTAGACGACGACACTGACATTTGACAATTAGAGTAAAAGAGGGACTATCGACCAAGAAAAAAACTTATGTATTTTCCCCATTCGCGACATTGGCGGAATCGTGTGACTCGGGCCAAAACACCGCTGTCGCCATAAATCAAAGGAAGAAGAAGAAGTTCTACATAGAACTTCCTTGCTATCGACAAGACAAAGAGACATTGTAAATTTCAAAGTGCTTTATTTTATATTAATAAATAATTTATTGACATAAGTAACAGCCTATAATCATCCCACTGCAGGGAAAAGGCCTCCATCATTGAATTCAAGTTACCACTGCAATGATGGGAACTGGCATAATCACCACGCTTGCTAAATGCAGGTTGGTGATCACAAACCCGAGCAACGTTCGAAAATACGAAACTATTTGTTGCCCGACCCGGGGATCGAACCTGGGGACCCCGAGATCTTGGCCCGGTATTTAAACCACTAGACCAACGGGGCGTTTATTGACATATCATATACTTACTTAAAGCGGGTTGGTGATCACAAATCTGGATGGAGGCTTTTGCCCTGCAATGGGATAATTATCTATAGGCTGTGCTTCACTTTACTTTTTTAAACATATACCGCCGGTCCCAATAACCTATCTATCTTCAGTTTTGGCATATCGGAGATAGAAAACAACTTCTGTCTTTGTTTCTCTGGACTGCAAAATCAGAGGCAGAAGATGTTTTCTATCTCTGATATGCCAAAACTGAAGATAGATAGATTATTGGAACCGGCCGTTAGACGTCAACAATGCGCCCGCGCAGAAACAACCTGAAAACCCTTCAAAACTTTTCTACGTCGGCCAACTCGTGAATGTATAAACATTAATAGCAAGCCAAACTAAACCCTCTGCCGTAACACTAAAGCGCTCATATATAAACGCGATCGACTCCTGCGCACCTCAGTGTGACGCGAGTGTTTGTGAGTGTACACAGCGTGTTGTGATTGGATTATTAGGTATGTTTTATTTTTGTTAATTAATCATGTTAGTTGTATGCGTAAAATTTTATATTATCCCACGGGATTTGTATTTATTCCGGGATTAGTAGCCTAGCCAGTTTTAAAACTATTTGCATGCCAAAATTTCAATCAGATCTGTTCAGCCGTTTTGTTGTGATTTGGTGTCAAACATCCTTTCAATTTGGCATTAATAATATTGGCCAGAAAATAGACTATCCAGCAGTGGGTAGGAGAGGCCCAGCTGTGGGCGTAGCCTGGCCTCGAGAATATCCAAGCTTCCTTCGTTTATTTAGATCAATGCGTTAAATTTTATGTTATGTAAGTATTCACACGAGTTTCAAAATAGTAACATTGTCTTACAGCATCGTTAATGACCTAACTTAAATAAGAAAAAAATGTAAATAGGGAACCTTTTTTACGTTAAACAAACATTTTTGGTTATTAAAAAATGGTTAACGTTAAATAAAATAAAAAACGTCCTACACTCGTAACTACTTTGGCGAGGCCTGTCATATGTCCAGCGTTGGACCTATATTCACTGATAATGTCTGTTAATTGAAATAGTGTGTTGACTTGTGAGTGAGTGAGTTGAGATATTTTGTTAAATTTTGAAAGTTTCTTTTTAACTAGAAAATAATATAGTTTTTAGACCTCGCGAATGGAGCCACAAGTAATTGCGTATTAAGTTAGCTTTTGACTACAGTTAAAACAATGCATGTAGACAGGTACCTACGCAAAAATATAATGTATTTGGTGTTAAAATGAACTACTTTATTGAAAGTGAAATAACTAGCTGACCCGGTATACTTTATATCACCTACCTTTACGTCATTAAAAATCTCATTAAACTTAAATTCAAATTAAAGTCTTACCCTTTAAACCTTCCCTGGACTACGACAAACATTCAAAACCAAGACAAACAAAAAGCATAATTGATTGTATATACTAGATGACCCGGTGTACTTCGTACCACCTATCCTAACATTTTCCTAACATTTGACGACCTCCGTGGCGGAGTGGCGTACACACCAGTTTTCAAGGTGTCGCCTGCTCCGTGGTCCCGGGTTCGATTCCCGGACGGGTCAATGTAGAAAAAATGTGTTTTTCTACATTTTCTCGGGTCTGGGTGTTTGTGGTACCTTCGTTGTTTCTGGTTTCCAAAATACGAATGCTTTAAATAGTTATTCAAATTGGGATCAGGACAATGTATGTGATGTTGTCCACATTTATTTATTTATTTATTTATTTATTAACATTAAAAGTCTTCTTACGATAAAATGGCTAAAAATTTGATTTAGAGCATTTTAATTTTAAAATTAAATTGTTGTTTAATTATCGCCCTGCTAATTTTTCCATATTTTCCTACCGTTTGAACCTTTCCTGGACTACGACAAACATTCAAAAGCAAAATCAGCTAAATCGGCCCAGCCGTTCTTGAGTTTTAGCGAGACTAACGAACAACAATTGATTTTTATATATATATATATATATATATATATATATAGACAGATAGATAGATTAAAAAGGTTTGAGTATGAATCTTGCCCAGTCCAAGCAATGAGATGTCGGTAGAGGCTTATTTATATTAGAACCTATGGGTGTTTTAAAAGCCTGCTTAATGAGCAAGCAAGAAAAAGATGAACAGTAGCGTCTCCTTTCCACCGCTGACTGCAACCCGCTCGCAATTATCACAAAATGCTGTATGAAAGACAGCCTGACCTTCTCTAAGGCTAGGCTATCCAGCAGTGGGCAGCAGTGGCCCAGCTGTGGGCCTAGCCTGGCTTGGAGAGAGAGGTGTGGGGTTTAAACCTCTAAATATAATCTATCCAAAAGTGCGTACTAGTGGCCCAGCTGTGGGCGTAGCCTGACCTGGAGAGAGAGGTGTGGGGTTTGGACTACTAAAGAAACTTAGACTATCCAGCAGTGGGTAGGAGAGGCCCAGCTGTGGGCGTAGCCTGGCCTCGAGAATATCCAAGCTTCCTACGTTTATTTAGATCAATGCGTTAAATTTTATGTTATGTAAGTATTCACACGAGTTTCATCTGTTATTAATTTATTTCAGACTCTATAAAGTTGATTTTTGATCGCATTTTTAACAAATGACACTTGATTATCTACCTAAACGATAAACATACAACCACAAATACAAATAAAGTTTTGTTTTTTAAAGAGGTTATTTTTATTTACATGCAATCAAAATATGATAACACATTTTTTTTATCTTAGATGATTAAAATTCAGCCAACTACACAAATATCTCATTTCTAGTCTAATATATGCTAGTAAATTAGTAAAAAATTACTACTTCTTTTGTATTATTTGGAGTAAAAAGGAATTGTGTTACAATTCAATGTTAATTTCCTGTAAGTATTAATGACAAAAAAATCCACTATTAATTCATAAAACAACGCGTCTAGACTGTAATAATTATAAATTGCAAAAAAGTAATGAACATTACGAGTGTTAAGTGATGCAAATGCATTTATTTTTTGTTTAAATGTGAATAGGAAATGACATCATTATGTAGTTCTATGGTTTAAACCGGTGCAGCAGTGAGCCCAAACAAAGGGTTTAGAAATTAAAACAAAATATGTATCAGTTAAAATCAGTTTTATTTCTGCAAATAGGCCCCAGGAGGCGCTTTTACACGTCCCAATATTTAAACCTACCACTGCTTCGGGACAAATATAGAGGAACACTGTTGAAAGCTATGAATATCCTAACTCCATTTCTTTAATTGACATTTAATTTGAGATATTTTAGTCAACGTTTTGATTGCCGTGAAAAGACTAGCTTCTTTTTGTATGGGTGTCATAAAAGATGGAGTAATGCATCAGAAAGACGAACTCTATTTACTATTGGCCAATAGTCCTTCTTTTAGATAAGAGAAAGAAAGAAAGAAAAACCGGCCTAGTGCGAGTCAGATTCACGCACGAAGGTTTCCGTACCAGGTAAACAACGTAGCTACATAAATTTAGTGCCTACCCGTTACCATTTATATCGATCAAAAATAGGCGTTTTTAGCATGAGAGCCTTAAACATTTATTTTATTTTGTTTTTAGTAGGTATTTGTTGTTATTGCGGCAACAGAAATACAAAATTTGTGAAAATTTCAACTGTCTAGCTATCGCGGCTCTTGAGGTTCAGCCTGGTGACAAACAGACGGACAGACGGACAGACAGCGATCTTAGTAATAGGGTCCCGTTTATACTCTTTGGGTACGGAACCTTAAAAATGATGTATTTGGCATCAGACGAAACAAATTACGAGTTAAATAAAAAAATATAAAAACAAAAAACACCAAAAAGAGAAGCCAAAGGGTCCCCCGTTCAGCGTTTGTCGTAGGTAGGATATTGTCCAGCAGTGGACTGAAGTGATCTTGATGATAATACCATCTTATTTTAGGCACAATATAAAACTAATCACCTACTCAACCACCGCTGTGGTCATCATCACCACTTGACTATATCAGACCCAAGTCTCTCCAAATGTTGGATGTTGCTAAAGTTATTATAATTAAACTTATATTTATTTAAATTTCCATGGTCACTATCGCTAGAGTTAATTGATACGGGGTTTATACCATCATGTACCATAGTGTTTATGAGACCGATATTATTAAGAGGAAACACAAGGGCTGTTTTTCCATACAAACTAGTCCCCTGTTTCCTCCCTGGATAAAGCCAGTAGAGCAAACATTTTTATTACAAAAATTCATGGCCACTATTAGCATGTTTCTATGTTTTCTGTTTTTTAATAAAAATAATTAATAAAACAGATATGAGCTCTCAAAAATCGAAAAAATTCGCCAGATTTTCCACTGTGTTCAATCATCCAGAAAAAAAATTTCGCTAAATTTTAGAAAAAAAGGAAAACATACGAATACGGCCAAAGCCTTTTTTAAATTTTTGATAAAGTATTTGAATCGGTCTAGTTTTGGAAAAGTAATCGGGGGACTACGAAACGTTGATTTGGTGTGTTTTTAGTAGGTATTTTCGGTCCAAGAAGCAGTTGTCTCTATCACACTCTGCGGTGAAGGTGTTTGGCACTGCGCGACAGCAATAGATTTTACAAATACCTATTTTTCAATTCTCTCGCCCGTAGCGTTTCCTCTTAACACTTTCCGGGACACCAACAGCCTGTCGACGTGATAACAATAAAACTTCTATTGTGTCTACTAGTTGGATCAGTGGGTAAACGCTGCTTCTGACCCATGGATCGCGGGTTCGATCCCCGCACAGTACAAATATGTGTGTGCATGAACATGTCTGTTTGTACTGGTCTGGGTGTTTTATAATGAGTATATATTTATAAGAAAAATTGTATACTTACATATAAGTAAGTTTATCGGTTGTCTGGCTGGACTGGATGGCTCTGTGTGACTCAATGAGGCATTTCTGAAATGTCTGAAATATTATAATATTAAAAATAAAACCGACCAAGTGTGAGTCGGACTCGCGCACGAAGGGTTTTGTGCCATTGACTAGGTAAACAACAGAAGGTACACAAATTACAAGCAAAAAAGGGCAAAAAAATCGCGTTTGTTGTATGGTAGCCCCCCTCAAATATTAATTTTATTTATTTTTTAGTATTTGTTGTTATAGGTAACAGAAATACATAATTTGTAAAAATTTCAACTGTCCATCTATAGCAATTCCTGAGATAAATCCCGGTGACAGGCAGACGGACAGACAGCGAAGTCTTAGTACTTAATAGGGTCCCGTTTTTACCTTTTGGGTACGGAACCCTAAAAAACTTGGCAAGCGAGTTTTTTTTTTTCAATATTTTGACAACATAAAGAGTCAAACAACACACCAGAACAAGAACACAACAAGTAGGACAAGTATACGAGTCTCAAGGTCCCGACAGAAAAACATCCATCTCAGCGTATGTTGTGTGCACGGGCACACAACGCTGGTCTTCCGTTGGAGCCACAGAGTGAAGCACGGACAAAAGCAACAAAAAATCTGCACGGTAGACAACACTTGCGTTACTTGAGCCATATAAAGATACAGAAAAATATTACAAAATAAATATAAATATGAAGTAAGTAATACAAAGCAAGCAAATTGAAACAGCCTACAGTCTCAACAATTCTAGGGGAATGCAGATAGAAGCAGAAGCAAAAATGCTACAACTGAAATTCATCGTGAATTATTAGAGCTCAAAGCGTCAGGTTTCAAAGCAGATATAACCTAAGCTTAGAAATAACCTACACAGAACAATTGGTTTGCTATTTATTGACTACGCTATTTGAATTTAAACTTTTTTATTAGTAATCTGAATGTCAATGTTATAATAGAAAATTTTATATGAAATTAGTTAAAAGAAGTATATGTACAATAACAAAAGAAATCAAAGGAACGACAAATCCTGGTTAACTTGCTCGTATTTAATTTGATGTTGTAAAAGAAAACTTTTGACCTTTAATCTAAAATTAATAATACTATTTCCAATGTTCCTAATCGGAGGTGGGAGATTGTTCCAACACTTCGTAGCTGTATAGCTGAAACGACTATGAGATGACCATTGCAACAATGGTAGAGGAAAACGCTGCTGCCCCTTATCTTCTGGCAGTACTCCCTCAGTCGCCTCTTACGACACCCACAGGAATAGAAGGGTGCTATTCAAAGTGCCGGTTGATTAATTGGTAATAAGTCAAACATAGTCGGTAGTTTTTCAAATACAAAGCATTGCTAATTACCTTTTGTCATGAACTAACTCGAGTTTCGGTCTAATGAATAACGCATTACACCTACATTAACGACCGACAAATAAGAGGGATGTACAACAAAAATATATAGGTATCGTTTTAACGATGAAAAAGAGTGTCAAACAAAAACGCTGGTAAAAACACTAAACAGTGAATTACATACTGTGCTAGGTACTATCTGTTTCAATATCTATTAACGGCCGGTTCCAATAACCTATCTATCTTCAGTTTGGGCATATCGGAGATAGGAAACAGTTTCTATCTCTGTTTTTGCCGTCCAGAGAAACAAAGACAGGAGTTGTTTTCTATCTCCGATATGCCAAAACTGAAGATAGATAGGTTATTGGAAATGGCCGTTAGTCAGTGAAAAGCCAAATATTGAGTAACGTTCGCCAACGTTAACACACAGGTTACATTTACACCGTCCCTCATAAAACGGCGCATTGGATACAGAACCTCCTTATTATCAGTTAATCATGCTAATCATGGGTTGGTGACACATACACACTACAACAAGCGACCAGTCCCCTAATTCGCGTAACCAAATCGTATCACAATCGTAATGGGGGCTATCGCTAGTGAATTTGCCACTAGAGGCGCTAGTGTCGCATGAGGTCCAATGTCATTCACTTTGTACTGGTTTTAGCGGAATTTGTTGCATAAATTATAATTTCTTTAATTTACCTGCTGGAAAGTGATCTCCTTCGTAAAATATCGCAAATATGGATTATTTGGCGATTAATGTGAACGCTTTAAAAGCGGAATTAAGAAAAAGCGCAAAAATAGGCGGCCTCAAGAGCAACTATTTCAGAAGTTAGTTTGTTAATTTCAAGATAGTTATTTATAAACAATATAACCTTAATTAGATTCAAGATATAACACTTTGTTTCGGCGCCAATCGCCTTTGACAGCTATAACTCCGGACCTCAGTCTACAGTGGCGCCAACTGGTGAGCAAAGAAACGGTAGTCCCCATCGAACGACAGGTTTTTGACAGTTCTAGTATGGGCTAAATGTCAAAATCGTCCAATTCAATCACGATCGAACTGCGATTCAGTTACGCGAATTAGGCCCCAGGGCCCCAATTCTGCTAATTTACAAATGGCTCAATAGAATCGCAATGGCATCGCAATCGTATATTTTCACATTACTACCATATTAAATGTGTCAAAATATACAATTATTGCGATACAATTGCAATTCTATTGAGCCATTTGTAAATTAGCGGAATTGGGGGCCAGCGGCTTTCTACAGATCGTCGTTCGGTGCGCGGTCGCCATTCCAAAGCCTTTCCGTCGCAACAACCATCGGTTCTTCTTACTATGTGTTCCGCCCACTGCCACTTCAGCGCCATTTTGATTCATTCAGGCCTCTCCAATTGCACGCCACTTAGGTCGATCCGCGGCTTCTCGCATCCAGCTCCTGCCAGCCATCTTGCGCAAATCATCACTCCACCTGGCCTGGCGTTTGATTGCTCATCATTTACTTGCCATAGAAAAAGTTTTGCTTAGTTCAAGGCTAGGTAATGGTAGGATAAAACGAAATAAATGTGGAAAATGTTTTTTTACTAACTCGTTCGGGAACCGAACCCGGGACCTCGGACCTAGCGACACCTTAAAATCCGGAGTAGGTATACCTACGTAACTCCACCACGAAGCTCGTCGAATTTGGGTTTATTTACAATTTGGTTGAGTTTTACATAATTTTACAAATGTGTTTCCTATCTTCAAGCGCGTTCGTGTTGCATGAACGATATTTATCGATATTAATAAAATTAAAATTTAGTTACTTCCCAATACGTACATCATGTTTAAATTTTTAAATTTCATTTATCAGTTTTCTTTTATCATGATTGTCGGCCCACATCAGTGCACCTAATCAGTACTATGGTGTGGACAAAAAAAAAATAGTTTTACCTTAATATTGATTGGCCTATAAAAGAGAAAAGACAATGTTGCTCATGTACTTATTCTTATTCTCTAACCCCTAATTGTGTTATCTATAGGGTAAAATTTTCTTTGCACATTGAATGTAACCAAGTCTTAGCTATATTTATACAAAAATATAAATACAATTAAATCGGACAACTCCGACACATACTCGTAAGTCAAAAATTTCAAAAAGTGTGCTGGTTTAAGTTATCCTTATTTTTAAGATTCACAAGGTGTATCCTTGAGGATAAAAAAACAGGGTTGAAAGGATACAAAAAACATTTGTGCTTACAAAAATTTTATGTTGTCATATAATATGTATGTCTACTACAATAAGAATTGCTCAATGAAAACGAACTAGAACGAAGTGAATAAACAATGACTATCGTTGCGTTTCGTTGTAGAAAAGCGGAAATTATTTAATAGGAAGGTTTGTTCCACGCATGCGTACATACGTTTAGCCGACTGATTGAACAGAAGATCTTATAACTTGGATAATACTTAAAGAAAATCTCATATTTAGTCTAGAGTTAGTCAGTCGGTAATCTTACTTAAAGATTAATTTACAGTTCTAGAGTTCAGACTGTATGAAGTAGCCTTTTTCAACAAACTTTCAACTGCAAATATATTTTCAATAGCAACTTAAGTAAACAGACGAAAGAAAGGTCACCACATTATCTATGTTTAAATACATACAATTACATAATAAAAGTACATATAAAAGTTTTAACAATTTTTACCATTCGCTCCTACAAAATAGTATTTCAGTACTCATCTTTCTTGACGACTTAAATCAATTTTTTTTAATTCTATTTTTATTGAAAACTTTCTTGTAATATAAAGATGTGGTAAATAAGTGAGATACAAGTACTATTTCTTAAAAATATAACTTTCAAAATACCGAATCTGTGGGAAAAGTCTCGGTCTGATGACCCAACAGTTCAGATCTAAATTAAATGTTTAATTTAACAATACTGATTTGGATTGCAAAAAACATGTGTCTATAATACCCATAAAACCAGCATCCGTCGACAAAGGTCAGAGATGGTCGAATATAATAGCCTTATTACAGCTATGTCGCCATTGCAAACATTTGGACAATATGACCTAAATCACGAGTGAAAATTATTATAATATTTTAACAATTGCACATATAGAAAATAGCTTTGTTTTACAATGAAACATGAATTAACTTTTATGTATATTCGATACTTTCTCTGCTTTGTTTCTTTGTTGGTATATTTAATTGTTATTTCATTAATTTTTGTCTACAATAGACTGGTAACCCAGTTGTCACATGTGTATTCCATTGTCAGTTAACTTTTGACTAGCAACAATAATGCTTATAAATAAGCTGTTTTACAAAAAACAATACAAAAGAGGTTCTCGTTTAAATTCACATTTTAACTATAACGTCAGTATAACGGGTAACCAAGCTCAAAGTGGTATCGAACCTTGGGCCTTTGCGGCAAGAGCGTACCGGCCACACCATTAACAAACCGGGTCGATAACCACACCGAAAAAAATTGCTCTTCTTGTATTTTATTTTTATTTTTAAACGTTTTGTAAGAAAATGAGGAATACCAAAAACCAATTTAAGATAAAATTTTTGTGATAGTGCCCTCAATAAAACATAGCGAAGGGTGTAATCAGTTTTATCATACAAAGTTATAGAAAATTAAAGTTTGAATATATTAAATTTTAAATACAAAATGGTGTTGTACAACATACTACGACGTCATATTCTTCTCTACAAGTAATATTTTTAAACAAATTATGTTCTTTTAATATTTGTATGTCTATTGTTCATATGTTGTTATTATTTTATTTATCCAAATTTGACATCAGTAACATTCATGTTTAACCATTATGTCTCACCGCCATATATTTTTTCATCTCACCATCTCGGAAAGAGTATTTTTGCTCTTCGATATCTGAGTGCTAGAGGATAAAGTAAATTTGAATTTATAACATCGCGTGCACTAGGTATATGATTTCAAAACATCATTAAACCTATTTACTTTCATCTCCATGGTGCCGTATTTATCATACATTTTTTTTAATTTGTTACAAACTCAGACTCTTAACCTCCTTGGTGTACTTTTGTTTTCAATTTGCTTTGCGCTCGCCATTTTGTTTTGAATTCGTATTTTATATTATTCGTATGTTATCCTAAATAAGAAACTTGAAAACAAGTAAAAAAAACGAAAATGAGTGATTCCAGCGACGAAGAAGTTTATTTCTGTAATACTTACATATCATAATGTTGTAGTAAATATATACCTAAACTCTAAACTGAAATAAAAGTATCTTGTGATTTTAAATGTTTTATTTTGAATTTAGTCATTTCCTCGCTAAGGGGGGATGATAAGTTCGTGTTGCGCTCGAGTGCAAAGATTTTCACCTTGTGCTCTTTTAATTCCCTCGCTAACGCTCAGGATTCTAATTTTTGAATCCTTTGCTTGCTCGGTCATCAAAGTTGAGCACGCGGTTAAAAAGGAACTTTGCACTTTTGTATAACAAATAACTATTATACTTCTTATTTTGTGCTAAACACGAAATAAAATAAGACGTGTCGTTTAGTATCGGTACATTTAGAAAATTTTAACGTGCGAAAATTGACGACCATTTGGATCAGCGGTAGTAAACGCTGCTTCTGAGCCATGGTTCGCGGGTTCAATCCCCGCACAGTAGAAATATTTGTGTGCATGAACATGTCTGTTTGTACTGGTCTATTTGTTTTCTATGTATTATAAGTATGTATTAACAAAAAAAAAGTATATAAGTAAGTTTAATAATCTTAAATATTTATTTATTTATTTATTTAGAGAATAGCGCTACTCTTCCCATGGGTGTCGTAAAAGTTGACTTAAAGAGCACTGCCAGAATAAGACAGTTGCACTTTTCCTCTACTATTTTTTATCTTTGCCTGCTAAGCGTGGTTACTATATCAATTTCCTTCTTTTGGCGAGATGAGTCCAGCAGTGGACTGTAGTAGGCTAGTTATGATAGTAAAACATAATGTGATTAATTATTATAATTGGTGCAAACCGTTATAATTAATAAATATAATAAATAAATAAATAAAATAAATAAATAATTCTACAGGTGCCTTCCAATAATTAATAATAGATAAAGCACTTTGAAAATGTCCGCCAAAAATCAAAAACTTTTTGATACGGTCCTCCTAGTAACACTTTTTTTACGCGATACGCATGTCATTCATTCGTTACGATATTATTCATAAGTTCTTAATTTTTCCTTCGTACCTTAACAGGCTTAGGACCGTAAAAATTGACAACTATGTGCGTAAAATATTTTCGGGTGACAACTTGACCTACGTTTTTTACTTCATATAAGGGCTCTTAATAATATACTGAACGCCTATTAAAATTTTGGAAGGCGATGAAATAGTCATCCTATATAATCTTAATCCCTTTCCCATACTCCATCCCACACGGAAGACATTTCATACGTTATACTGTTACAAGTTACTCAATAATATAATCTGTCACCGCAAATGGTGTAACAATTATGTCTGTTTGTGTCATACGGATCTGATGTCGACTTATTGACATTAATTTAGGTTTCCTTGTTTCGTAAACTGTGTAATCTTAGACATGAAAAGTCCCGTTTGTTTGACACCACCTCGTCTCGTCCCCTTGTCGTATTGCGATTCAAAGAGTGATGCCAAAAGAAGTCAGAGAGAAGCCTACACACCATTTACCAAACCGAGATAAAAAAAGGTTTATGGCAAAATATTCAGTGTAAATGTGGGCATTTTTTTTGATCCCATAGTAAAGAACTTAAAGCACTTGATCATGAACGAAGCTACGGCAAAAACCCAGATCTAAAAACTAAAAACCTCCCATTTATTAGTCGGCTAAACTAGGCAATCAAAGGCAACAGGCCCTTCGTATCCGGTCATGTATTGATCATACAATTACAATTCACATAATTGACTTTATCATGACATGTGACTATGTCTGAAACAAAAAGTGTATTGAATTGTTATCATAGTCTGTGGGAAACATGACTGAATCAAGTCTTAATCATAGAGTCGAGTTAGTTAGAAAAAACTCTTTGACAAAATTGCTTAAAGAAAACAAAGTTGGTCAAAAACTTTATTCATATAAAAATACAGTAGAAAAATATGGATGCCTCGTTGGTATATTGGTTTGAGTACCGGGTCAAGATCTAGGGGTCCCCGGGTTCAATTTCCAGGTGAAGCAACAAAAGTTTTGAATTTTCGAACATTGCTCGGGTTTGTGACCATGAACCCGCATTTGGCAAAAATCTGAACCCGTGAAAATAAAGAAATATACTTTTTGCATTGATCCGTCCGGAAATCGATCCTAAGAGCTCATTGCAGGCCACATCTTGAAAACCGCTGTTTCCGCCACTCTGCTACGGAGGTCATCCATGTTTGTTTTTCTTCTATGGTATACATTTCAATTACATATTTTCCAACTGTCACTAACCAAACCACTATAAATTACACTTTACTTTAACACATTTAACCAATATTAAAATATCAAGCAAATAATTTAAGTTAATTGTAAATAACAATGTAAATTAAGCTTTTAATAACAATAATTACAATAAACTGCAAACAAATGCATTAAGATTTCAAAAGAAGCTTGCTTTAATTATATTTTGTAATCATAATGGCGGCGGAATGAAACTCATCTTAACTTTTAATAATCACTTAAGTTTAAACCTTGGGTGTGTTGCGGAATAAGGCCCTTTCGTTTTAGTTTTTAAAACTTTTTACTTGTAAAAAGGTTATAGAGGTGTTGTGGCGTAAAGTAATTGGTCTTTGAACTGTAAGTATAATGCCTCATTAATAAATAGTACACTGTACTTTAGTACCCTTGGTTATTAATTATTCCCTCAACCCCCAAGAGGTACTCGGGTGCCACGATAACAATTGATTTCAATTGTGTCTGGAATAACTCACGATCGAGGGATTATTGTACCTACTTCTGAATATTAGTTAGTTATTTAGTATTATTTAGTTATTTAAAAAAAAAGTCGAAACTTAGAGTAAATACTCTATGACTATTTCCTTTAAAAACAATAAGAGGTCACAGATTTTCAACCGGTGAAGAGATGAAAAAGAGAGATTTTTTTTTTAATGATCTGATGTATAAATAAAACTTTTATTTGACTAATAAGTTAATAACTTGTTTAAAAATATCGCTCTTTTAATTTTGAATTAAATTAAATGATTAAATAAACACGCTATGAGTACCAATCGGTCATTGTTTTTACATCTAAGATTTTTAAGGGTAAAAATAATTGTGCACTTTAGCAGCCTTATAATTTATTATCCCTGGAATAAACAAACACAAACATAAGTATTATAATTTAACATAGGTATTTGAACAACAATATCTTTTTTTATTTGAACATCTATTAAATGATCCCCATAAACGTTAAAGTGAACCTGATTTTTTAACGTAACGACGGAAGACGGGCAGCATCGTCTTTTAATGTGCAATAGCGGATTGCATAGAATATAATATTATTATGTTTAATAATGGCCATTAGACAAACCGCCACGCGATTAGGACAAATACACCTTTTGGAGAGGCAGAGGAATATTTCATTTCGTATGACTTATTTGATAGTCTTGAGTAAGCGTCCAAGTCACCTATTATAATTACATTCTGATCATTCTGGCGTGACTAATTTTTTGAGGCTTCCAACCAACAGAAGCCGGGTTCAGTGGTTTGACGTACCTTCCAAAGCTCCAACCCGAGCCAATGGGGACTACCGTTTTTTTGCTCACCAGTTGGCGCCACTGTAGACTGAGGTCCGGAGTTATAGCTGTCAAAGGCGATTGGCGCCGAAAAAAAGTGTTATATCTTGAATCTAATTAAGGTTATATTGTATATAAATAACTATCTTGATATCAACAAACTAACTTTTGAAATAGTTGCTCTTGAGGCCGCCTATTTTTGCGCTTTTTCTTAATTCCGCTTTTAAAGCGTTCACATTAATCGCCAAATAATCCATATTTGCGATATTTTACGAAGGAGATCACTTACCAGCAGGTAAATTAAAGAAATAATAATTTATGCAACAAATTCTAATTCTATGCTAAAACCAGTACAAAGGGAATGATATTGGACCTCACGCGACACTAGCGCCTCTGGTGGCAAATTCACTAGCGATAGCCCCCATTGAGAAAATCATTTTCTAAATTCACCCGACGTATTATTGAAACCCTTGCATATATGTAGTAGGCAAACCAACTCATAACTCATAACTAACTACACCATACATGTTGCCAAGAAGATTACTGATGAGGGCTGACAAAGATTAATCAAATCCAGTTGACCACTACAGTTAAATTTTTATCATCCAATTTTAAATCCCAAATCCCATATTTGTTACATTCAAACAACAATAATTACACACTTGACTTATATACAAAATGGCGTACTAATTATATTGGAGAATGGAACAAAGGCCTTCCCTTAGTGGTAAAAAGTATTGCGATTGTGATTGAAATGTAATTACCGATTGTTTGATTATGCAAAATGTGTGGGATACAGCTGTATCGATTAGTGGTTGCGAGGTTTATTGTGACTGATATTCACTTGCAGATTCAGTCTTTTTGGGTTATCCTTGACGGATGGCTGATATCAGTAAAGTCAGTTAGATATTAAATGTTACTGCTTTTACTGAAGTCACAGGAAGAAAAGGCCACAGTAAGCGCTTTTTCATGTCCCAATATTTTACCCTACCTCTGCTTCGGCACAAGAGTGGACTAGTGTTAATTATGTATGATTGAAAAAAAATGTGCTACTCGTTGTTCGTTTTAGGAAAATTAAAAAATACGTTCCTATTTCCTATTAAAATGTAAGCATATCATCAACTATCTGTTTTTATGATCGCGACTATTTTTGCATTATTTTTCACTGATGCTTTGCTCTTATTGGCCGCAGCGTGATGTTATATAGCCAAAACCTTCCTCGATAAATGGACTTTCCAACACAATAAGAATTTTTCAATTTGAACCCGTTCTTCCTGAGAATATCGCGTTCAAACAAACAAACAAACAAACTCTTCAGCTTTATGAGACATTGCGGTGAAATACATGTCATCGCAGTGCGTAGGGAGTAATTATATATATTTTTTATTTTATGTAGTATTTAATTCTAATATTAATTTCCTTTTTATTTATTATTTTTTTATTGAGTAAGATGTTTTTGTGAATATGGGACTAAGGAATCCTGAAATAAATGATTTATTTATTTATTTATTTATAATATTTCCCACTATTCGCAGTCTGAAACCAGGAACGGCAAGTTTATCTTTATGTTTGGTATTGGAATTGTGTACGTTACTTTTCTTAAGATAGGTACATAAAGGTTTTTAAGCACGTAAATAATGTTCTCGAAAATGTATGAGTATATGATCTCTTTAAACAGCTCTCAGCTTAAAAGCACGTACTTTTTTGCAGAAAATAAAATATAACGACCAACTCAAAGTTTAAAGTATGAAATTGCCGATTATTTTCCCACTTTTTATTTTGTTTATAGCTCTTAAGTATAGTCATATTATTGCGTAATTATTTTTGTATTGTATCAAAAACTAAATAAAGTAACTTTTGACTAAAAAAAAAAAAAATGCAATACTAGTGCCTATTACTTCAAAGGAAGTCGTTGAAAAGACCCCTTACAATGTGTCAGCTGACCTTCTTGCTTCAATAAAGTATATTTGTATTATATACTTTGATTATTAGAAATTTAAATACTATAATGCGTAGCTTTATAACCATCTAACTTTTACCTTTAATTGCATCGAAAACGGTTCAGGCATTTTTAAAAAAACAAAAAAATTGTTAGTATGGAAAAATGACTTTTTTCGATTTCGTCCATACAAAACGGCAATTTCATACCTTAACCCCTAATATAATGCACAAAGTAAAACGGTCAATTGTTTTGATACAGGAGCAATCAGATTGCTTTTGACATTGCTTTGACATCATCATTACCATTTCAGTTCCCCGCTAGACCGATTTTGACAGAATCCCCACGCTTTAATCGATTTCATAAAATAGAAGGAGGTTCTGTGTTCTTCTGTATAATATGTTTTTTTACTTTAGTCTATGCTTGACCAAAAACGCTTTAAAATGTTCAAAACGTCGGAATAAACCGAAATATGATTAAAACCTCAATTAACGCGGGTTAAATTCGTCAATATATCTTTAGAGAAACGTTTTACAGAGATCATTTCAGTTAAAAGCTTCTGCAGTAGAGTGATGGAGAGTCTCTCAAAGAGACGACGTCCTTGATAGCCCAGTGCTTATAAGAAAGCCGTAAAACGAAAAACTGCTTTAATTTCAAACCCTAAAATCATTGTTGAACAACTTATTACAATATTCATTACATTTTAGTAGGAAAGTGCATTGCTAAACGCCATGATGCCCACATCGTGGGAAACAAAGGCAGCCTTGCTGGTAATTGTATTGTAGTGATCATAATATTATCTTCTCTCACGATGTTGGTTCATCATTTTGACACATGGCTAGTTCTGTTTGGTAATTTATGTTAGCCGTTATAAAACTGTGATGTGCAATATGGTATTAACTTAAACGTTTTTGTACCGTGTATTCGTGAGTTCTATTTCTACAAATAGGCGCCAAGAGGTGCTAATACACGTCCCAATTAAGGGGAAACACTACGGGCGAGAAAATTAAAAAATAGATATTTGTAAAATCTATTGCTTTCGCGCAGTGCCAAACGCCTTCACCGCAGAGTGTGATAGAGACATCTGCTTCTTGAACCGAAAATATCTACCTACTAAAAGCACATCAATTACTTTTCCAAAACTAGATCGATTTAAATACTTTATTCATTAAAAAATTAAGAAAAGCTTTGGCCGTGTTCGTATGTTTTCCTTTTTTTCTAAAATTTTGCCAAAATTGTTTTCTGGATGTTTAAACACAGCGGAAAATTTGGCGAACTTTATCGATTTATGAGGGATCATATCTTTTTTATTAATAAATTTATGAAAAAACAGAAAACATAGAAACATGCTAATAGTCACGTGGCTATAGATTGTGTAATAAAAATCATTGCTCTACTGGCTTTATCCAGGGAGGAAACAGGGGACTACGTTTGTATGGAAAAACGGCCCTTGTATTTCCTCTTAAATAAACCACTGCTTCGAGACAAGTGTGGGCTAGTGCCTAAAAAGCAGCGCAAGAAAATCAGGTTATATTGTCGGCCTCCTTTATTAACTACAAAAGATATAAGTCAGTGCAAACTAGGACAATTTATAGCCACGCGTTTTTATCATTAATTTAATAGGGTCCAATACCGCATCATTTGTTCTTCACTACCCCCTTCTGAGGCATTGGGTTACTGGGTACAAGTGAGTGTGGCCGGCTCCCCAGAGTAAAGTAAAAAAAAATAAAGTAAAATCAGTAAAATCAGTTTTATTTCTGCAAACAGGCCCTTGGAGGCGCTTTTAATTACACGTCCGAAGGTCGCGGTGAGCCACTGAATGCGGATGGAGGGGGACTGATCGTTGTGGAGATTTTCACGGGAGGCCTATGCTCAGCAGTAGGCGTAGTTTGGTTGAGATGAAACTTGTGTTTGTCATATAATTCCTCCTAAATAACTAAATGACTGGACTGATTTGGATGATATTTTGTATGTATAATTCAAGATTTAGAATTGTACAATTTAGGCGGTCTGATTGCTTGGAGCTATGTCGACCAACAGTTGATTTCTTATAAAATACAATCTTACCAATTTAGTACGGGAAATTATAAAACGATCGAATAAAATATTTATAAACAAAAAAACGCTCGCTTTAAAACTAACCATTTAGTATTCAACGTTATCTCTCATCTACTAAAACATTAACAATAGCATTTTTGTTTCAGGTAATTCCAGAACCCATTTTAGGTACCTCAACTATGGCCCAACAAACTCGATTACGACTCAGCCTGGGTTCCGTAGGCCTACTAGCCGTGTTCCTGTATATGGTGGATAGATCTATAGCTGTAAGTATAAATATTGTAAGAAAAACTTAATCACAAAATGAAAACACAAAAAAACACTTTAAAAAAAAATAATTATATGAAACCGGACAAGTGCGAGTCGGACTCGCGCACGAAGGGTTCCGTACCAAAACGGCAAAAAAAAAACGTTTTTTTTGTATGGGAGCCCCCCTTAGATATTTATTTTATTTTGTTTTTAGTATTTGTTGGTATTGCGGTAACAGAAATACATAATTAGTGAAAATTTCAACTGTCTAGCTATCGCGGCTCTTGAGATACAGCCTGGTGACAGAGCGACGGACGGACAGACGGACAGACGGACAGACAGCGAAGTCTTATATTATGGTCCTGTTTTTACCCTTTGAGTACGGAACCCTTAAAACCGTCGTTAAGTGTCGTAATGCATGATAAATGATAATGATGAGTTTTTCACGAGTTTCGTGGTATCAACTTTCGTTAAACTTTTTGGTTTTTAGGGTTCCGCTCCTCAAAAGAAGGAAAAACGGAGCTCTTATTGGTATCAATTAGTTGTCTGTCCATCCGTTTGTCCATTATCTCGGGAACTCGTGAAGGTTTAGAGTCGAAATTAAAGCCATTTATTTACTCTTTGAAATAACCAAAATTTTATGTTAAGATTAATAAAGTATGAAAATGATGAAAACATATTATTTATAGTACACTAACGGGTCGTTATCGCGTTTATATACCTATTTACTTACCCGACGTTTCGACTGGATTGCACCAAGCCGTGGTTACGGGCCGATAACGACCCGTTAGTGTACTTTAAATAATATGTGTTCAAATAGCGAAAGTTTAAAATCATTTATGATGAAAACAGTAATCGTATTTTTGTCAATGGCTATTCAATAAATAATTATTTAATTGAGAAATCATAGTTTTTTCTATAACCGCTTGTTTTTACCATAGCCAATTCAGATCAATTTTAATTATGATTAGATTGTGATTGTATTCATCTAATTACTAGTTATATTAATGACGTAATTAAGTATAATTATACAAGTCACTGTATCACCTTTGACGCGTGTAAACGAATAATTGATGTTTGCTGTAGTTGGCATATTTAGTGTCACGCTATTGTGGAAAAAATCCAACTTAATTGCAGATCTAGGATGGAATTTTAACGCCTGGTATTAACAGAATAGTGCTGACTTAAATTAGAATGGAAAAACATGTAGCAAAAGCAAAACCTCAGACTTTTTGGAACAACAATAAGTAACAGCCTATAATCATCCCACTGCAGGGAAAAGGCCTCCATAATTGAATTCGAGTTACCACAGCAATGATGGGTGTACTGGCATAATCACCACGCTTGCCAAATGCGGTTTGGTGATGACAAACCCGAGCAACATTCGAAAATTCGAAACTTTTTGTTGCCCGACCCGGGTTCAAACCTGGGACCCCAAGCTAAACCACTAGACCAACGGGGCGTTGAACAACAATAATATAAGTATAAATATAAAAAAAGTAATTTGTTGTAAAGTACATTGATCCCAAAGTTAATAATAACTATTTATGGGAGGGACAGAACCCTAAACCAACCTTAAATTTACCGAAGATCTTTATATATTTTACACTTTTTACAGGCATTAGACGGCTATGTACCAGGTGAAGACTATCCTATCTACACGGAGGTGCCGAGTGGACTGTCTTTTACCTGTGACGATAAAATACCTGGGTATTATGCAGACCCAGAGACAATGTGCCAGGTATGTTTATTATAGTTACATTTCAACAGAGGCAAATCCAGATTCTAAAGGGCCTAAAGTTCTCAAGCTCCACCCCGACCCCCTGAGCATCTGAGTTTTACCAAGAAATATATGTCTGATTCCGGTTACTTTTAAACTGCCGAGAGTAAGTCTAATTCTTTACTAAGCCATGGGTGAAGACCCATATCTAGACCCTCCCTGAATTCAAATCCTTAATCCGTCACTGATTTAAAATAGGCAATTCATTTATATGGTAAGTGGAACGTAGACGCCTTATAAAAAGTTAAGAGCAAAATATAAGATAAAGAAACATTGCTGCTAAAGTACTTATTGGCGGATTACGGTTTTAGGTTCTAGTCACAGAACATGGAAAAGAGGTTCTATGTTCTGTGGTTCTAGTATTATCATAAATAAGAGAAGATTACTATTATTAGATGGTGTTTTTTATCTTCTCGTGTTTTAAATCTTTTATCATTTGCATTGGTTTTTAAAACAATAGTGGAATCAGAAATGAGTAAAGAAAAATTGTTAAGCTGATGTGTGCAGTGGGCGGGACGCAGCATAAAGAACTGATAACCATTGGGGCGGGAAAGTTCTGTAATGCTGACTGCACTCCGGACGACGATCTGTGGGTAGGCTCTCTTTATGAAGGCCCTAGGTATGTTGAAGGTCGCGGGAAGCCGTAGATGCAGGGCCGATCGTTATGAAGGTCCCTAAGGGAGGCCTATGTCTCGCATTAGACGTCGTTTATCTAATATTATGATAATGTGAAATTTAATATTTAGGGTCTTGCACATGAGACTGTACATTGGTTTTGAAAAATCGCACCAATAAAGACATCTTAAGATTCAAATTCAAAATTCAAATTCGTTTATTTTTAACGTAATTAATAGCTGTAAATGTTCCAGTATTTAACCTAGTGCGTTGTTGCTTAACCCATACATTTAACAATGGCCAAGGTACGAGTATGATTCCTGATCTCTCTCATGTAAATTACTTATATCTTCTAGGTGTGGCATTGGTGCGTCCCCAGCATTGGAGGCAACGTGATGTACTCCTTCGTGTGCGCCCCCGGCACCGTTTTCAACCAGAGATCGAGGGTTTGCGACTGGTTCTTCAAGGTTTGTTAAATGCTTCTTTGGAATTTCATAAACTTTGAGGATCTGCCAATATAATTGAATAATAATCTGGTAAATTTTTTCACAATGTTACATGATATGTTCGTACTTATTAATGTCATCGAAAGGTAGTCGCAGGCAATGTAATGTATATGGTTCAGTCACCGCAAATTGCAGTGCGGTTCTCGATGGGGGTAATTCACGTTATGTTTGTTACCTGTTAACACTCCATACAAAGAAAAGGTTGGAAGTTAACTCAGGATCTTAGGTTCGATTCCCGAGTCGGGCAACGAGATTTTCAAATATTGCTCGGTTTTGTGATCACCAGCTGGCATTTCGCAAGCGTGGTGATTATGCCTATACCCGTCATACGCCCCGTTGGTCTAGTGGTTTAAATACCGGGCCAAGATCTCGGGGTCCCAGGTTCGATCGCCGGGTCGGGCAACAAAAAGTTTCGAATTTTCGAACGTGGTCACTTAAATTCAATGGCCAACATAAATGGCCATTCAAGAGGCCTTTTCCCTGCAGTGGGATGATTATAGGCTGTTACTACAGATACCTATGTAAAATGTACTGTATAAATTAAACGATACATGAACACATACTCTGTTACTTTGAATCTACCTAAGATAATGGAATCATCTTAATTATTTCCAGGTTGACTGCCCCAGTTCCCCAGCGTACTACGGCATCAACGAAGACCTATACAAAGACGAGCAAGGGAACTACATTACAGGGAAAAAGTAGACATAAACCCCTTAATTATGACCGCTAGTGTAGTACACTTGAAATTCACGTCACTTCACATCGATGTATATAAAATGCACTGATTGAGACTCTTTTTTGCAAGCATGACTTTTCTACTAAGTAATACTGTTAACTTTGACCGTCGCAACATTTTTTGGAAATACTGGCAAGTTTTGGTTTCTTCTTAAGAGGAAACACTACGGGCTAGAGAATTGAAAAATAGGTATTTGTAAAATCTATTGCTGTCGCGCAGTGCCAAACACCTTCACCGCAGAGTATGATAGATACAACTGCTTCTTGGACCGAAAATACCTACTAAAAACACACCAAATCAACGTTTCGTAGTCCCCCGATTACTTTTCCAAAACTAGACCGATTTAAATACTTTTTTTATTAAAAATTAAAGAAAGGCTTTGGCCGTGTTCGTGTGTTTTCCTTTTTTTCTAAAATTTATCTTAATTTGTTTTCTGGATGTTTGAATACAGCGGAAAATCTGGCGAATTTTTTCGATTTTTTCGGGCTCATATCTTTTTTATGTATTAATTTATGAAAAAACAAGAAACATGTAAACATGCAAATAGTGGCCATGGATTTTTGTAATAAAAATTATTGCTCTACTGGCATTATCCAGGGAAGAAACAGGGGACTACGTTTGTATGGAAAAACGGCCCTTGTGTTTCCTCTTAAACTAGCATTACGTTCCGGCTCTACACGGGCTTATAAATAAAGATAATGCAAGCAAATGGTCTGTGTGTGACCACATTGACCCTTGATACACTTATCATGTGAATATTTCGAAAACAGTTTTATTTTTCAGCAATTTGTATGAGAAGATCACTAATAAATATTCATATTATGACTCAAAGCTCCAAAAATACTTAATATGTGCGTTTTTTATAACTACAATAATATCTTGAAATTTGTATCTAAAAGCTGAATTTAATGTTGTTCAGTCGTAACGGTCTTACTCCTTTTCCAAACAAAAGATTTTAATGTGCCATGTATGTACTACCATTGATAAATAAAGACAAATAAAACTACTAAATATATGAAAACAGGTTTAGACCGAAATGTCGATTCAAATTCGTAATATCAACCCTCAAGTTTTAAGAGTTAGTTATTTCGCGATTTCTGCCATGTACCTTTTTTTATGAGTTTCCATTATTTCGACACTGTTGCACGATGATCACGGAAAAACTTCCGTGATCGAAAACTTAAAATAACTAACTTTTACGATGGTGACCATGAAAGCTAAATAAAGACTTTCCTTCTGCTAATAGTCTGTATACTCCTGCTCTTTTATCAAACCATACCACATATTGGTCGCCCTCCGTGTTAGAGTGGCGTGCACACTGACTTAAAGGTGTCGCTTGCTCCGAGATCCCAGGTTCGATAGCCAGTGTCAAAGTAGAAAACAAGTATTTTTCAATATTTACACGGGCCTGGATGTATGTGGTGCCTTCGTTGTTTCTGATTTCCTCAAAACAATTGTTTTAAACAGTTTCTTAAATTGGGGTCAGAACAATGTGTGTGATGTTGTCCACATTTATCATTAATAATAAATTTGAATATATCAATACTTAATGATGGTTTCCTGTGAAGTGTACAATATTTGATAGCTAATTAAAATGACTATAACTTAGCTTTAAGTGCCACATAAGTTACCATAATTTAGTCATACCAGTTATTCTAATGTGATATTTTTAATCGTACAAAGTAGAGATTTGTGATTGAGTTATGATATAAAATGGAAAATTTTGAAATAAAATATTTTGTAAACATTTGTAAAAATCTGATTTTTCTGTGTTTTTCTTACTACACCTATATTCTTTTCCTTCTATACTGGCTATTCTTGTATTGTGTTTGTATAAAGATCCAAACCAATCAATGCTTTTATTTTTTTAAGCATCTAATTATGTAAGGAGTCATTGTTATATAGATTTGTATCAAAATATATGATGTAGTAGCTTTTTACCTATGGCCCTGAATGCGTAAAGAGTACGTTACCTACCTCGGGTATTTAGGTTGCCCAGCAGTGGGATACAAAACAGCCTCTGTCAAGGTTTATTCTATTTTTCATCAAAATCAGTCATGTAGTTTAGATATGGAAATGTTGCAGACAGACACAGTTTTCTTTCGCATTCTTAATATCGACACCTCCTACGTAAAGTATCGTAACCAACAAATATGCCATTTTGCGTTTTTACTGAAAAATAGCCTAACTAATAGTATTACATGCATTCAAAGTGAAAAAACACCAAAAAACCGATGTTAAAAAGAATTTCTCAGACGTAAGTTGTTGTAACTTCCGTACGGCATCGAAGTAAAATGTTGTATTGTCCTTCGCCACAGTTTACGCGGTTTAGTGATACCAACCTAAAATATCGTAAAGGTTACTTACAACAGTATACGTTGCTTACCGTGCAATAACAAATGTCGTATATGTTACATACAACAATTTACGTGGTTAATTGTGCATAAAAAATATTGTATGTAATACATACAACATTTTACGTTGTCATTGTAACAGTAATAGATATTGTATGTAGTAATTACAATGTTGTACTTCGGAAGTTGATATTATAAATTCTGTCGTACGTTAACTTGCTATATTTTACGTTGCTATTTTGGCTTAAACTCATGTGGTATGTTTAAATTATTTTTAAAATCGTATCTTAAAATAATAATTAAAGTGTGTATTTTGACTGCCTGGCATTAGTGACCAATAATTCAATGTCTTAAACGCAGAATGATCCTAGTAAGCAATAAAATTAAGAGATTTTACCAATTCGTTCGTTATAAGAATCTCCTTAGCAAATAAGCTAAGGGTTCTTATTACGAACGAATTAGGAATTAATGTGCTGCCAAAAATGATAGATAGTAGCATGTTAAATAAAAAATTAGACGTATGTGACATTGCAACACATTTGAATACCATAAATCTTAAGACACCGTATCCTTTTCCTTATAGTGTCGATTACGATTGTGATTATGATTATTGGTAAATAACATTTACTAGAGTTTCATATTTCACTGCAACTCTCACAGGCATATATTTTTGTCGCTACAAGTGAAGAAGGAGTTGGTGACTGCCAAGTGACTGTTTCGTTTTTGTTGTTTGTTAGCGAGATCAGAGAGCCAGGCGTCATCATGAACTTAACGCCCGTCGAACACGCACGCGCCTTCGCCATTTATCCCTATCACTAGCGAGTTTCTTCCAGCTTCGAAAATCCATTCCAAAAGCAGCCATATCCCGCTTGGCACAATCTTTAAAACGCAGCATAGGTCTTCCCAACCCTCTTTTAGCGTTTGCCACAGCGCCAAGCACACGCCGCGGCATTCGAGTAGATTACATTTGATGCATATGCCCTAGCCACCGCAATCGTCTCTGCTTAAGCAGAACAATTTCCAGAACCCTGTCCTGCCAAGTTATATGCAAGATGCTTCTAACGCAGCGCATGTGGAATACATTATGTCGAAGTTCTTGTTTTGCGTACGATGTCCAGGTTTCAGCCCCGTATAAGAGTATGATCAGAACGCAAGTTTGGTAGACAATCATCTTGGTTTTTGTGGTTAGGTATTTATTATTCTACACTCTTGCACTAAGCCTGCCAAACATGGACGCCGCTTTACCGATACGTGTATCAATCTCAGCATCAAACGTGAGATTGTTCGATACAGTCGACCCCAGGTAGCAAAACTTGTCAACTACATTCAAGGGGGCACCGCTGAGTAAGATATTAGGGCTTTTGCGCCTTGGACTAGCTATTAACTAATTTTACTGTAAATCAAGCAGAATAGGACAACGTTCACGCTGTAATAGAACGTTTGTCACAGAATAACCTTATTTTTACACCTCTGAAGTGTTTGAGCTTGATAAACTGGGCTAGATGGGATGGAAAGCTACACGACGTCATTGAAATGAAGCATATCTATTTCTTTATCTATAAACAACTATTAAACGGGCACATTATTCAAAAAAAAAAGAGTGAGTCATGTAGATAATATCATCAACAGATCATAAAATCAGTCTAAGTAGAAAATCCTTCTTAATTCGTACCAGTGATAAACAGTATTTCTCCTAATACTATTGGCCATTAAAAATAACAATATCGATAACATTAACAATATCCAAAGACGCCAAAGAAATATCATTACGAAATTGAGTCCTCTTTATCCTACTACCTTTGTTTAAAGTAACCGGTAACGGTTACTTTAAACAAAGGTAAAATATGATGGCCTTACAAGTTTCTTAGACATGGCGCTATTCCTACCTCATTTGTTTCAAGTCAAATTATAATTTGTTTCCTTGGGTATTCTATTTTATTTGTTTCTACAGAAGAGTGAATAGGTTTTTTATGTTTATAAATACTAGAAATTTCATCAGCTAGCAATAGAAGATATTAACCGTTTGTACTTGTAAAAATGTGCGTTCTATATATTTTTTATGAAACATCCATTCTAAAATATCTAAAGTAATGTTTTTACTATTAAAAAGTGAAAAATTTCGACTTTGAAAATATCATTTTTTATTTTCCAACCTACAATTAGCTCATATGCAATAATATACACTCTAATTTTTAATCAGGGTATATAGCAATTGTCACATACAGACAGAGTAATAAGGCTTACATATTTCACTATATAATGTTGTAACTATAATATACAACATCGCAGGCAATCTTCATTCCGTAGTTAAATATGGCAAGTATGAGATACAACAACTGAATATATCTAGATTCCGCAGAATAATGTTGTAAGTATGAGATACAATTACTGGAACAGCCTTTGTTTCGTCGTAAAGTATTGTAAGAACCATATCTCTGAAAATACGTATATTTGTTTAACTATCTTTCAGCATAGTTAAGAATACTATAAATTAAACTCATATTCCAAAATTTATAAAAAATGGACAAGAAATGCAGTTTTTAGGATAGTTTGAACCTTTAAAACGCTCTCCTGTAAAATTGTAGTTTTGGGGATACGATACTTTACGTAGGAGGTATCGATATTAGTTAGGATGTTACCTACTCTCAAACTCATATGTACATAATTATTATGAGTATATGAGTATAATATATAGTATTATCGTAATATTGTGCAACCAAATTCCATTCTATTTTTCTGTTCTTACAAGTACTGTATATAAAAAATACACAGCCATGGTATTATTTTTTTGCTTTCAAAATAAGGTAGACCGGTAAGACAGTGGGTCTTTACTCTTTAGTCTTGTTTGCACACTGTTCAAGTTGTACTAATATAGTTCTTTGTAAGGACGATAGATGACTTTTCTATATACCGCTATATTGCGTTTTATTTATACAACCAATATTAGTGGGATTTTTGGGATTGTTCACACACTATAGACAATGTTCACTCTACAACCTCGGTTGATTTGGTAGTTGGTGCTAATCTTGGTTATCTTTATACGTTAATACATACATTAAAGATTATTATAACTTTCATTTGTTTAACAAAGCACAGAACTCCTTAGAAATTAAATGCTACACGGCATGTTTTCGCCAGTCTGAAGATATGGTATGTATTTTGTTGTTAATTTATATTTACACCTATCTAACGCCTGCGGCTTCGTAGGTACGTGTGAAAATGTACCACAGAAACTGTAGGTACATTAAAATCTGTTCAACATAAAATGTATGTTTTATCTATCTCCTCACCAAATTTCATATAGATCCGTTTAGTAGGTAACAAATATCCATTTGATAAAATTAAAAGACTCGGGCGTTACTTTGCGGTAACGCCTGAATAACGCCCGAGTCTATTAATTTTATCAAATCAGCTAGCGTAGCTGTACAGGCGCGTTTGTATATTAAATATCCATTTAACCACCGCTAAACTAGCTCTATCCAAAAATTCATGTTCAAAAACAATTTCTATCCGACTGGGACCGTGTATTTGTCTGGGTTAAAAGTAGCCTATTCAAGAATATTATCTATTTCTGTGACAACAGGATCCGTTATTGAGTAACAGACATCGATTAAAGCTTTCGCATATAAAACTTTAGTAAGATGGGCTTAAGAATAAGCGAGATTATTTTGCCATTTAACTATTTTCATCATCTATTTCCAGTCTATGTCCAGTGGAGGACATAGGCCTCTGCAAAGAGAGATCTGAACTATGCTCGACCGACAGGCTTGGCAATCACAGTATTCCACAGATAGCAGTATTCTGTTAACATACTTTGTTTTCTTGAGTTTACCTAATTAAAAGATGCAATACACAGCAAAAGACACTTTTCTATATAAAATATATCCTGTATAAAAGTACGAAACGTAGGCGAAACCAAAATAATATTTATAAAGTTCCTACACCCTGCAAACCCCTTTTGAATTAAGCTCTTTTAAATAGTTGCGTATTTGCCTGTAATTTACACATAGGCGCTTTCCACGCATGTAATTAAAAGACAGACAAACCTTTTATTGCAAGCTTTTATTCAAATACTTAAACTTATTAATATTGTATAGGATATATACTAAGTATAAGATGTGTAAGGATGCACAAATAAAATTTTTTATGACCATTTTTCTAAGCCTGGTCACTTAGTAAGAAAAACTAATGGCCATTGGGGCGGAAAGGTTCTAGATTTACGGAAGCCGCTGAATGCGGGTGGCACGGGATGCAGTGATCCTTAGCAGACGCCTATATCAAGCAGTGGACTTTGTCAGAAATTATGGCGATAGTAAAAGTTGAGCTGAGAGTATCGAAATTTTTAATATACATTTCGATATTTGCACTATTGCAAGCGTCGTGATGACCACTGAATGCACTAATAGTAATGGTCGAAAATTCCTAAAAGTAACCCTCATTACTATTAAAGAACATAAAGGAGACACAGAAGCATCTTTTTTACACAATCGACCAAACTACAAAAGCGGATAAACTATAAAAAGAATCATATTCATATTCATTTATTCACTCATAACATAATTAGAATGGCTACAAACATTTAGGTACAAGAGATGGTAAAATTAATTACATTATGACCTCAACGAGGTATTCGTGAATTATTATCAAATAAAATAAATGTCAACTAAGTAATTAAATCACATTAATATTACAATCAAATTAAAAATCATGTAAGTACGAAATAAGTCACTATGTAGAACAAAATACAATGTCAAATAAAATTAAAGGATGTCAAAAGAAAATTAATGATTATAAATGCTATTTAATAATGTCAAGAAAATAAAATAAAAATTAAGTAACAATTGTCAAAAGATGTCAAAATATTCATTTATATTCAATTAAAATTTGTCATTAAAATATTCGTTAATACTATAATATGCCTTCAGAATCCTCCTTTTGAAGATGCCTATGTGCAGCAGTACTCTGATATGTTAATGCTGACGACGACACGTCAATCGCATTTGAGATATGTGTATGTAATGTGTAGGTATATTGAAAATACAATTATATTATTAATAAAGTTTCGCCTACTCTAAATGGGACTTGATCCCACACCCTTTCGCTTAAACGGCAACTGCTACAACCACTCAAGCTAACGAGACATTGTTTGCGTCTACAAATTTATTTAAGGCTTTACGCTATAAGCCAGCAGAGTTTTCTCAATGTTTTACCTCCAACATACGAATTTTATTTTAGTTTATTTTGTAATCTTTATTTATAAATTTTGCTTTAAGCACTCTGAGCCACCTTCTCCTTTCTTCGTATTTTTTCCTGTACCCAAAGGTTGTCTGGTAGATATAGCTTTTTAGCGATAAGACCACCTAAGTTGTACTTCTTAATATAAAATTGTATGTGATTTCTTTATTAGGTGTGCAATAAAGAGTATTCCTTTTATCTATCTATTCGAGAAAATAATAGGGGTTAAAGTATGAAATATCCGATTATTTTCCCACTTTTTATTTTGTTTATAGCTCTTAAGTATAGTCATATTATTGCGTACTTCTTTTTGTATTGTATCAAAAACTAAATAAAGTAACTTTTTATTAAAAAAAACGAAATACTAGTGCCTATTACTTCAAAGAAAGTCGTTGAAAAGACCCCTTACAATGTGTCAGCTGACCATCTTGCTTCAATTAAGTATATTTGTATTATATACTTTGATTTTCAGAAATTTAAATACTATAATGCGTAGCTTTATAACCATCTAACTTTCACCTTTAATTGCATCGAAAACGGTTCAGGCATTTTTAAAGAAACTAAAAAATTATTAGTATGAAAAAATGACTTTTCTCGATTTCGTCCATACAAAACGGCAATTTCATACTTTAACCCCTAATATGTATGTGTGTTTGTTTCAGATATTCATCATCACACGTTGGCGAATTCAACCGCCGAAGGCTTACAGCTAGAAGAAAGAGACAGCAACAAGCTAGGAAGAGATCTATAGCCGAAAACGTCATCGAGCATGGCGTTTAAATATTTAATCTTTTCTATTTATAATCAATTTGATTTGAATCAATTTAGGTTTATAGATTGTACATTTAAGGGAAAGCCTGACTGAGACTACAATAAACAAAATAGCCTAATTTAACCAACAAAAAATAGGAGGTTACGAATTAGCTAGTATAATTTAACATCTTTTTATGGAATAATTTGGATTCCTTCTGGAATCAAGATAAAATAAAAACTATCGGAGAAGTATGGTTTTTAGTTTAGTAATTCTTTTACTTAGTAATTAATGTTGATTAAGTGTTAAGTTTCACATTAATTGCTTAGTAAATTATTTATTTAATTATTGCATTATTGATGATAAATGATAAAAGTGATAAAATACATTGAATAAAGAACCTTCTCTATATTGTTAGCTATAAAATTTATTTAAAATTTCAGTGGTTGAGTAGTTAAAAAGTTTTTAACTGATTGTAAATAATATTGGTATTTAAACTTGAAAAATTAAGTCTCAGGCGGGACTCGAACCCGCGCTCGGTATGCGAGGAGTAATATAATTTCTAAAAACTCCTAACATTTGATGAAACTACGCTGGCTTACAGCGATAAGAATATGCTTGAAAAATTGACGAATGTGACGTAATGACTCGGTGGCTAAATTGTTAAAGCACTGCGCCCGGTATGCGAGGAGATGCGGGTTCGAGTCCCGCCTGAGACATAATTTTTCAAGTTAAAATACTGATATTATAATTGCAATTATGTTGGTAAAATATCATGAGAAGTGATTAAACTGATGAATGATTTTTATAATCATGATCATCTCAGCTGAACGCCACCTACTAGTACATACACCTTGCTAAGAATCTCGAACAACTTATACTAAGAATCTTAATAAATACAAGTATTTTGAATTTAGCAGTAAAACAAATACGTATTCACATGTCGTGATTCTTAGTAAACATGGCATTACTTGTTTTTTTTTAAAAGTCATACAAAATTTTAATAAATATTCCAGTATTTTAGTTGTTTTATTTAAAGCCTACCCTATTTTCCTACTCTTAGAGTTCAAAATAGCCCTATTTGTTACATAGTGTTTGTTTAAGGGGACTACTAGAGCTAAATGCTACCCCCATTTGATTTAATAGCAGCGTTTTACCCTGAAATAAAACGCATATTAAAATACTTACCTCACTGGAAGCTTTATATTGAGATAGCATTTCCGTTTCCCGTCATTTGCCTACCCTTTTTAGTACGTAGTTTCCGGCTAAGTGGCGCCACCTGGCGGTCGTGTGCTTTTGAAGTTTCTTAAAATTTGCGGCACACCATTTTGCTCATTGGCTCAATTGCACCAGGCAGAAATAAAGTGAAAGCTTCCAGTGAGGTAAGTATTTTAATATGCGTTTTATTTCAGGGTAAAACGCTGCTATTAAAACACTGTACCGTAACTGGAAGCTTTATATTGAGATCTGTTTGTTATCGCCTGGTGACGCCACTTAATATTATAACGCCTTAGCGTAACGCCAATGTGACAGAATTAAAAATAAAAAAGTATTTATGATATTGAATACTTTTTATTTTAAGACAATATTCTTTTCCGTGTATTACACAGGAGTAACAATAAAAATTAACATGTAATATAACTATGAAAAGATAAAATTCAAAATAAAAAGCTTTCTAGGAAATTCTTCTAGCAATCGCATTAGTTGTGTAAAAGTTTATCAATACTTGATTTAATTTCACACATATAGGATTGTTGTGATGTTTTAGCTGATTACCAATTCCCATGAGCTAGAACTTCGTCGATGGGGTGATTTTCTAACCAGTTCTTGGAAGCTACACAGATCTTACGCTATCTGGGGTAGCTGAGTAATCAAGAAACGTTTTTACAGTTCCTGCTGTAACAGTAAGGTACCTACGTGACGTAGGTACTGCACCTCAACTGATGAAAATATTGAATAATTTAAAATCGTTTTTTATCTATCACTCAGCGATGTTTTAACTAGTAGTAAATATTATAATTTTAATCACCGAGACAGGAGGCTTACATTTTTATTATTTATATTCAAAATTTATCTGTAGACAGTCTGTCAGTACCTATGTATTGCTATTGGTTGTAGAACCAAATTCAGGCCATACGGTAAAGTTTTTGTATTATGGTTAGGTAGGTACTTTAGGTAGGGTATATTCTAAGGTCAGGTCATGAATGCATCTGCCTGAACAAATAAGTATTAAAATTGCTATTCGATGTAATGATTGAAACATTCTTGTGTCGGTTATAAATTTATAAGTACGCTGACATCCCATACGGTTTGGGGATTTATATTTTTTGTAAAAGCAATTAATTTAAGAATATGTTTTACTAGAACGTGAGTACTTCACTGTTCATGGTTCAGAATCGCATTATTTTCAGACAGCTAATTTATGTGTAAAAGTATTGTATTATGTGATAATGCACATATTAAATGTAAGCCTGATAAGAATTGCGCCAATTGCGGAAAAGTAAGGCTTTTAATCTTTATTGTTATTGAAATTGTCCTTGAACAACAACAATTCTAAGTTACTTGACAAATTTATAAAATAGATATCAGTATATAAACTTGAAAAATTTTGTCTCAGGCGGGACTCGAACCCGCATCTCCTCGCATGCCGGGCGGGCGCCATACCATTAGGCCACCGAGACACTGCGACACGGCGCGAATTTTTCAAGCATATTCTTACGCTGTGAGCCAGCGTTGCTTCATCAAATGTTAGGAGTTTGCACCCTTAACACCCGAAAGAAACATCTTTGCAGATGTTTGACAGTCAGTTAAGATGAAACAGCTATTTATATACTTTATTTGATATTTTAGCAACTTAATTGCACTTATAATATCAGTATATAAACTTGAAAATATTTTTCAAGTTTATATACTGATATTATAAGTGCAATTAAGTTGCTAAAATATCAAATAAAGTTTATAAAATAGACTCACCAAGAACTTTTAAGTAAAAGCTTTTCTTTAGAGGTCTAGCCTTCCACCGCCTCACCAACCCCCAGATTTCCTTTTTTCCATCGAGGAAATGTATCTGGAGGTTACTAAGGTAAGTGGTGCTGCAAGTGCTCAGTCTCTGACACGCCAGAACACTTTGTCCCATCATGGCAAAAACAACCATGTTAAAAGATTTAGTTGAGTGAGAGCACCCTGGATATTAGAAATGTTTGTAGGAAGACCCAAGTAATGGGTTCGCACCATGAAGAACCGAACGCATCGCCAATGTATCCTGAAATGCATTCGATGCCGATCTAACGTATGATATTTTCATTAGAAATAAAGATTTCGTACTTTCCCTTTGCGAAGATGTAGGTACACCTGTTATTATTTTGTCACACTAAGAATCAAACTGTGATGTAGTAGTGAATGTGGCTCTGAAGAGCATTTAGTATTGGTAGCATTTCTTTACGGATGCAATGACAACCTTTTCTTAAATAATTTAACTTCCCGCTATCGCAATACCTTTTAAGTTAAACAGTTTAACTCTTGACCCTCGATTTCTAAACCTTACGTATTTGGCATGCTTAAATGCTACAATTGCGTCAAACTGTATTCCTAGTTACGGCCTATAATCATCCTACTGCATGGAAAAGGCCTCAATCATTGAATTCAAGGTACCTAAGTAATGATGGGTAAAATCAATTGGAAAAGAGCTTGATCCAGGTCCAAGTCAAATCCAGGGTCAAGTGATTGCTGACAATGTGAGCAGCTTTGGAGGCAAATAGGTCTATTATTGGACATTCCCGTTTTATAATCACGAGATCTGTACAGTGTACTAGTCGGTTCGGACTTTGCAGTCGGCAGTGCCTATTTGCCGAATATGTGGAATTTAATGGAACTAGTAAGTTCAAAAATCGAAATATAAATGGAAATCAAGTCTAGGTTTAAGCGCAAACCTGCTTGGTCTAAAGCATCCGTAGTCAAAAAACGCCCCTGGGAAGGGCAATGCAACTGTCGATTTACTACTTCAGTTGTTCGATAACCACCACTAGGGGCTGGAATCTTATCAACTATCTATGATTTATGTGACAATGCGGCACGACAAAAATGACGAAATTCGTTCATATCATTAATTCAATTCATCTTTGTAATTATTATTTTACTTGATTGATTTCTTTGTTGCAGTTTTTCTATTCGTTCATGTTTTCACATTATTCCATTTTTCATTATATAGTTAATAATACTTTTTTGGGGACAAAAAACCGATATTTCTAAATTCACTTGCCATCCCAACTTCTGCAATGTTTGAACCATAACTTTTATATGCTCGCGAGCATTTAGATGTAACAGTAAGTGTCAAGTACACTAAGAAGGGTTCTGACATGAAATATTCGATTTGGCCTTATACAGGGATAAAAACCAACTGCATGACTACATTCGAGTTCACAAGTTGAGACTTTTGACACAAAGGAATGCGATACTATAATTCTTTCAAGTCAACTTTTTTTAATACCTCTTGGAGTATTAAAACGACCTCGGGTACTTTAATCGAGCCGCGAGCCCTTTTTTATGAAATGAACATCTGGCCATGTTGCAAAAGCAGGTCCATTCCTTTTTGAGGGTAGCTGGTACAAAGCAGGCGAGGTAGGTAGGTAGTAGCAAGGGTGGATAATTTTAGGCGTATCGCTTGCATGAAAAAGCCTAATTTTAAGTCATTGCTTGAATCTCTTTGATCTAGCCGCGAGCCCTGATTATGAAATGAACCTCTAGCAATGTTGCTATAGCAGGTTTATCACTTTTCGAGGGTAGTTCGTGCAAAGTAGGCACCCGCGAGGGTGGATAATTAAAAGGCATAGGCTTACATGGCAGAGCCCGATTTTAAGTCATTGCTTGAACCTCTTTGATCGGGCCGCTAGGGCCCTGGTTATAGAATTAACTTCTAGCAATTTTGCTTTGGCATAACTTACCTTAGGAGGATAGTTGATAAATAATAAGGCACCCCGCGAAGGTGGATAATTAGAGGCTTGCATGGCAGAGCCCGATTTCAAGTCATTGCTTGAACCTCCTCGAGCCCTGGCTATAGAATTAACCTTCATTTTTGCTTTGGCAGTACTTACCTTAGGAGGGTAGTTGATAAGTAAGTAGGCACCCCGCGAGGGTGGATAATTAAAGGTATAGGCTTGCATGGCAGAGCCCAATTTGTATACCAACTACCCTTAGGAGGGTAGTTAATAAATAAGTAGGCACCCCGCGAGGGTGGATAGTTAGAGGCATATGCTTGCATGGCAGAGCCCGATTTGTATACCAACTACCCTTTGGAGGGTAGTTAATAAATAAGTAGGCACCCCGCGAGGGTGGATAATTAGAGGCATATGCTTGCATGGCAGAGCCCGATTTGTATATCAACTACCCTTTGGAGGGTAGTTGTTAATAGGTAGGCACCCCGCGAGGGTGAATAATTAGAGGCATAGGCTTGCATGGCAGAGCACGATATGTATATTGTAAGTAGGCACCCCGCAAGGTTGAATAATTGATAGCATAAGCTATGAGACTTCTAAATTTTTTATGCCTCGTCCACACGAGAGACAGCGCTTTGATTGATTGTTCTTAGCTGTGTGGATTGCCCTTTGGAGGTCAAAAAGCTTTACGAATGCCATCTGTTTTCTCCAGAATGCATTTGAGTGGAATATGGATCTACACTAAATAAGACGGGTTTGTAAAGGTATGCAGGCTTTAGTAAGTGGATCTCTAACTTATACTGAAATCTCGTCGAATCTCTGTAAATGCTGCCCGGTGGCCACAAACTAATTGCACTTTATTAGAATCCGATTTTATTTGTGAATAATTCTTTTACCTTTGTGTACAAATTGTTAAAATTAACGTCTGTTTAATTGAAATAAATTTACGACTGAAACTCGCGTTTATCAATACGGACTTACGTAATAGTTTGGTAAATTTCTTCCATTTTAATGAATAGGTTGCGTGAATTCAAAAAATCTGTATACTTAGTAATCTGTTGATCAAAAAAGGGGCTCCACTGACCTCAGAGATCTTATATCAATACTGATCATTAGCGGTGTGTAGGTATGCTATTTTGAGGCACTTGTTTGCCAATTTTACCCATTTCATAAAATTTAACACTAACACGGGATTCTAAAGGCACTGTTTTATAATTTAAATGTAAAGAAAGGCAATTAACCCATTTCGGCAAGCAATTTAGCATTAATTTGATTAGAATAAAGATACATTTATTAAGCGTATTTATTTTATGACGGCACCCGAGGTGCCGTTCACCTCGTTAACCGGCTAAAGAGGAGCTCGAGGAGCTGCCAGCCGAGCCAAACAAACCACTCAATGCTAAACGGAAAAGACACCATACACTTTTACGTATTACATCATAACTTTAATCCGAACGGCAAAACCGTTAAATTCATTATTTAAGTCACACGAATATTTAAGCAAGATATTTCATGTTTTATTAAAAACATGTTGTTTTAAGCAATAAAATTGCTATTGGAAACTAAAAATAAAATTCCTTGAAATAAAATACATAACATTTTAAAATAATGAGGGTAGGACTTACCAGATTTGTGTACTAGTTTGTATAAAAACTCACTTGGTTATAATAAAATTCTGCTCTGAGAATTATAATATCACTGAATTTTAACGATCACCGAGACAGGGCTTGCAGTGAAGGTGTTGTTACGACGGTAAACTAAACGCCAAATGAGCAAAATGGTGTGCCGCAAATTTTAAGAAACTTCAAAAGCACACGACCGCCAGGTGGCGCCACTTAGCCGGAAACTACGTACTAAAAAGGGTAGGCAAATGACGGGAAACGGAAATGCTATCTCAATATAAAGCTTCCAGTTACGGTACAGTGTTTTAATTTAATTAATTCTGAACAAATCAAATTCTCTTAGCAAAACTAGAACGGTATCATTTTAGCAAGTTATTTCTAGTATTTATTGAATTACAATAAACTCTTCATTATATAGTCGAATTTGTCGCTAACGCCAAAAGCGGCTGCTTTTAGCAAAAATGCACAATACGAGAGAATGCCAGAATGCAAAGCAGTTAACAGTGATTCAAAAAATACTAGAGATAATTTTCTAAAATGATACTGTTCTAGTTGAGTAGTCGATTTTGATTGGAAGTAATAAAATTAAATCAATTGAAGGCAGCACTTAGGTCTAGCAGTCCCCTTATAATCGGTGCTAGGACAAACAAATAGTTGATACCACACGCTCATAATCTTAGCCAGAGTCACGCGACTCTGACCGAACTAACGTGCACTGACTTCAATTCAATTCAACTCAATAAAATGTTAATGCACTAAAACAGGTTACATAAAAATATACAGGAAGAAATTTTAACCAATTTTTAAATTTATAATTTACGAGACACAAAACAAATGACGTTTTTATTCGTTTAGTTTAGCCCAGTACAAAAATGTCAATATAAGACACCTATAAAATGTCCGCAAAAAATCTAAAATTTTTGATACGACCTCCTAGCAACATTTTTAAACGCGATGCGCATCTCATTCATTCATTACGATACTATTCATAAGTTAGGACTTAGGACTTACAGGCTTAGGACCGTAAAAATTGAAAACTATGTTGAGAAAAATATTTTCTGGTGAAAAGTTGATCTACAGTTTTTACTTCATAAATGGGCTCTAAATACAATAATTAACGCCTATAAAAAATTTTAAGTTATGAAAAATTTATGAGAAGTGTCCTGAAGTGGACATAATATGAAGAGGTGGTCTATGGCTGAAAGCTCTACCAGAAAATCTTTGGCTATAGGAAAATGTGTCGTTGGCGTAGTGGGTTAAATTCTGGGCCAAGATCTCGGGGTCCCAGTTTCGATCCCCGGCCGGGTCGGGCAACAAAAAGTTTCGAATTTTCGAACATTGCTCGGGTTTGTGATCACCAACCCGCATTTGGCAAGCGTAGTGATTATGCCAGCACCCATCACTGCTGTGATAACTTGAATTCAATTATGGTATCCTTTTCCCTGCAGTGGGATGATTATAGGCTGTTACTTTATTTTTTTAGAGGAAAACTATAATTAGGAAATAGGTGTCATGCAAGATAAAAGGCGAAAATGATATACATATTAATATATACATGCCTTCAAACACATCAGTCATACAGCACGGTCTAGTATTAACTTTCCACTGTTTTTGTATAGAGATTTTTTAAATGCAAATATATTTCTTGCTTGTCAGTGGTATAAATACTCGTATAAAATAGATTTAGTGGTACAGGCAATGGCAGGTCAACATACCCAAAAAGTAAAAGGTCGTTGAATTGATTTTCAACTTTAACTTCAACGAGTAGATATCAATATCAATTGGGAAATTTTGACGTTTTTTGGTAGGTTGACGTGCTGCTGTCTATACATCGGACACGGACATCAGGCTTCACATTATTGTTGCAAGCTCGTTCTTATGTCAACTTGGTTAAGATCTGTAAGTAGAGGTTTAGCAAGGACAAACAAACAAACAGACTTTCATATTTATAATGGTAACTAAGAGATTTTATTGTTTGTTTGTATTGAATAGGCTCCGGAACTTGATTGAATTTAATTTGAAAAAATATTTTACCATTAGAAGCTGACATTATCCCTGATGAACATAGGCTACTTTTTACCGAGGGAACCCGGTAGGTGGCGCTGCTGTCGGTATGACAACTAAATTATGTGTATTTTCATAGTATTAAGTAAGCCTACTCAATCTATCTTTCTATATGCCACCGCTAGGCACAGGTTTCCGACCGCCCTATATGACGTGAAGTTCATGCGGGCAGAACCGCGGGCGAATTGCTTCTTCTTCATTGCTTCGCTCTTGGTAGAGGGGTCGTGGTCATCACGAAGATTTTCGAGTGACCGATTTTCGAGTTTCACTACACGCCGCCACTCTTCCTGAAGAGCCGCTTTGCGGGAGCATTCGTTGATGGTTACCGACCAACTAGCTTTGATCTGGTCGGTCAACCTCATTGGGGTGTGGGGCGAATAGCTAGTATGCCATAAATAGGGTTCATATCACATATTTTGGGTGTTGGTACTTTTATAGTAAACACTTTAACCTATGTAGCTATATATTTGTAGCATGTTTATGTTATTTTTTTACATAGTTTAAACATTAAACTTATCTATAAAAGAATTATGGCATAAATTATTTAAATCTTCAGTATAACATGACTGCTTCCAGAAGCAAATGCCCGATAGAGTTACATACGAAAATGTAATGTTATCCCCTAACTCATAACCTTTACGATTTGCTACAGGTTCCATCATTCGCTTAGCATTATCATAAGATGGTTTCCTGACTCTTTTAACTGAATATCTTAATTGAACTCGGCAAACGCATCTCTCATGCCTGTAAAAATCAACAGTATTCTTCGTTTTCACCAGCACCTGATCTTGATGACCATGAAACCACCTAGAAAGAATATCGTTTAAAAAATACATTTAGGGTTTCCGAGTAACATACATCAAGAATAAAATATAAGTTTTTTTTTAATTTCTCAATAAACTAAAATTAATTACTATAAAATCTATATGAGGGGGAGGGACGTGGGAACGTTGATTCAATCGAGGACGGTTCGAAATGTAATTTTTGTAATGTCATTCCACCTATGCCTAATATATTTTCAGGGTCTAGTCTATCTTCGTACACACGGCGGCATATCAGACTATACATGTTGACCTTGAGACCGCCTTTATGCCCTACGTAATAAAAGCTGTTATCGCAGTTCAACTGTTTAACTTGATGTGCTGTCGAGGGTACAAAATTTCATCAAGATAGGTTCAGTGATTTCTGCGTGATATCGTAACAAACAAATTCAAACGCATTTATAATATTAGTAGGGATATGGCCAATATCATCTGACCAGGGTCGTTAGTCTTCAAGCTTTTGGTGCTAGTGACGTATTTTTTTTTCGTTGACAACAAAACTGTCCATTTGCATACATACTTTAAAATTATCTGTGATATAGGCAAACCAGTGCGCAATAACTAGTTAACGTGAATGCATTCTGACCACGTCGTTATTGCATGCAGACAGTTTGAATGTGTGAGTGTAATATGCATAATATAAAGCCTCATTCACACTGGTCATAGATGTGGACACACACACATATTTTATAATGACATATTTTATTAATAACTAGCAGTCCCCCGCGACTTCGTCCGCGTAAATTTTGGGTTTTACCACTAAATACATCATGTTTATCCAGTTCGAAACATCTTGGAATCATTTTCAATTATAATACACAGATTATATAGTATGACCCTCCATTTTTTTTTGTACACAGCCGACAGGTCGTTTCCTATTAAAACGATCGCTCGACCGGCAACCCTCCCACGGGGGAAGGATCAGGTTTACCAATTTAGCTATTTGAGAAAAATCGAGTTTTACCGCGAGTTAAAAAGGTACAGCGCCATCTATGGCCGATAAACCGAACCAGAGTCACTAAGAGCAGTAGAATCAACTGATGATTTTGATAAATATTAAACTCATGATATCTTTTGAATAGTATGTCCGATTTGAATAATTCAAAAAGTTATTTACAGGTATTGATATAACCTTGAATATGAAGTTGTTTATTTGGATAAGGATTAATACCAAGGTACGAATAATGTAACCTACTTTGTACCTTCCTTAATCTTACATAAAAAAGCGTTAAAGTGGCGTATCTGTTATAGTTAGACATATAGTATTGCAGACTTTATTGTAGATAATGATGTCCTCTACAAAACTGTAGTACATTATTTTGCTCTATTGTCAATACTTTTCGCAGCGTTCGCAATTTAATGATTTTCCTTTCACACCTTCGGTTACATAATCGAAGTTTTCATACGGATCCCTTACTTTTTTGATAATGTAATATAGCCTATGTCCATCGCAGATAAAGCAGGATTCTTATGGTGAAAGAATTTTTCAAATCGGTCCAGTAGTTTCGGAGCCTATTCGATGCAAATAAACAAACAAACAAATCTTTCCTCTTTATAATATTAGTATAGATCAGCTGCTATAGAGAATAGGAAAGCTTACGGAGCTTATAAACCAACTAGCTGTTTCCCGCGACTTCGTACGCGTCAATTTCTGTTTTCATGTTCACGATTATTTTTGCAACATTTTTCACTGATGCTTCGCTCCTATAAGTCGCAGCGTGATGTTATACAGCCTAAAGCCTTCCTCGGTAAATGGACTATCCAACACAAAAAGAATTGTTCAATTCGAATCAGTACTTCCAGAGATTAACGCGTTCAAACAAACACACAAACAAACTCTTCAGCTTTATAATATTAAGTATAGATGAAGCTTTATATCTGAGGCATTGATGTTACATAAATACATAGATTCACAATCAGCGTTAAAGAACTCATTTGACACAAGGGTGCACCTTTAGTACAACCTAATGGAACAGATTCAACACATAACATATCTATATTATTGTAAAAAGTAAAGTAACAGCCTATAATTTAGCTATTTACTGATTGAAACTTTCATGGTCACTATCATTAGAGTTATTTGATTCGGAGTTTATACCATGTACCTTATTTATTATGAGTTTCCGATGTTTCGGCAGTGTTGCAAGTCATGATAATGGCGCTTGCAACAGTACTGAGATATCGAAAACTCATAAGAAATAGGGTTCATGGTATAAACCCCCATTCAAATAATTTATCCGGTTTATAAAGTTGCAATAAAATCTACTTCTTTTTTTTTTTAGTATGTTTAACGGCCTCGGATACTTGTCCATACAGCCAATTCTTTAGTAATATTGTCTTTATTTTTGCATTAAAACGTTGATGTTAGACGTTTTAATGCTTCGATGGAGTTATTGGAGACAGTCTAAAGATTGAAGGAATGTAGAGAAGTACCCAAGAAAGAGGTGAACTGTTCGCGTTCCCGCGCAAACTTTTGTTGGTTACGACCCATACGCCATGTTATTTCACCGAACTGTATATTGCTAACTCGCACGACACTCTGTTTCGCAAAATAACACCACTTTTACGACCCAAAAATCACTATAAACAATAAAAATTCGATAAAATAAACGGACTCCAAACGTATCTCACGAAATCCCGCCAAAAACTCAAAATCTACTTCAATCATTCAATCGAGGACAGTTCTAGATGTCATGTTTGTATCGGACTGTAGTTCTTAAATATCAATGGTCTGAGATAAGAAGAGATCCGATGATGATGACGTAATAAATGGTAGAGCACCACAAATATCTTATAAATAACACTAGTGGTTATGGTTAAGAAGTTTATGGCCGTGCTTTGAAAGGTACAGACAATAGCACGTAAACCTACCAAACAAACGTCAAATTTTCTCAATTAATATTGATCTCTACTAATTGGACTTAAAGTTGAAAATCAATTCAATGACCTTTAACTTTCCGTTGACTGTAAGGTGCACCGTTGGTCTCGTGTTCTGCAGCAAGATTGACGCCACAAAAACGAGCCTCGTTTAAGGCTTGTTTTTCTTGAACACGTATCTCCTCGCATACCGGGCGGGATATGCTAGGAGATGCGGTTTCTGGTCCCGCCTGAGACATAATTTTTCAAGTTTATATACTGATATTATAATTGCAAATAAATTGCTTAAATTTCATATAAAGTATTTCCAAGCAGTAAGTTAGCAGCCTTAGAAGATTTAGAAGACTACTAAAGTATTTCTTTATTGTCAGTTATTTCAATTTGCCTGTTAACATTAAACAATGTGTAAACTGGGCAATACCAGCAACTATATAAAGCACTTGTTTCGTGGAATTAAGAAACAACTAAGGTATCACAAACATTGAGCTCTCCAAGAGTTGAACCTGGGCCCACCGAGCAAGCGACATTTTGAAAACCGGCGTGTTCGCTACTACAACACGTCAGATCGTATACATGTTAGCAACACTATAACCAATCTAAACAAGTCTTTATTATAGCGACTTTGTAAACCAAGTAGCCATATTCCTCAGTCCACTCTGATCGGTCGAAGCGACTGCACGTTCAGTCGCCATTATAAAAAGTCGCGAGTGCCATCTATTCCAAATTCAAATTCAAAAAGTGAGTTTCGTGTGTGTCAAAGGCTCAAAAACGTGCGTTCCACGTTTGACAGTTTATATTTTTAAATAACCGTTGCATAACCGTTATTTCATAACCGTTTTGAGTAATGGTAATATAACCAGTTCGATATTCGGGTCAGTCGATATTATTCTTGTTGTCTCTTATTACGAGTGTGTTTGGGTTCATTTTTGAATATGTTTCGAGGTTATTATTCGTGTAGGTCATGTTTTTGGCAAATGTTTTTATTTTGGTTGCAACAAGTTGCATAATAGGAAAGCAGGCTCTTTTTTAAAATAATTATGCAGAGTATTATAATGAGAATTCCGTTTCGCCTAAGTTAATTTGAATTTAATGGCTTTACACATATTTGCTGGCTGATTTTAAACATTAATTATTTGCTTTGAAGTATTGGAATTTTCGAATTTTTAAACTAAATAATTGAAGTACAGAAACGTATTTGTTTTTTGGTTTCTTTCATTGTTATAAAAAGTTTGTAAATAATTATTTTTTGTTAAATAATAATTAAGCTTGTAAATAATGATGTCTGTTCGTTATTTATATCCCTATTTTTATTCTTAACTTAAATCATTATGAATTTTGTTTAAAATATAATAATTTCTAACTACAACACTAAAATTTCATTCTCCACCATTCCATGCATTTGAAAAGTTACACATTACGTCAACTATACAAAGACCCCTTTTCTCAACCAATCACTATACTGTTTATAGATCTCATTAATATAGACCAAATTTAACTAGAACCACTGTCCCATATACTCGTCCCAATTTTGTAGGTCAGGATATACTAGATGCTACGTCTGGTATAACAAGAACTATGATAGTGTGTAATGCTGATAGTAGTTATAGGTCGAATTATACTGGACGCTAAAACCAGTATTGAAATACCTATATTGCAAAGTGATTCGCATACTGATCGCGTTTCAACATAGTATGGTTGGAGCGAGTACTTTCACTTGGTAAGGCCGGCTTATAATAGACGTTTGTTGTGTTATGTGACTTATTTCGGCCTCGGTAATATTCCTAAGGTCGTCGGTTCGATTCTAGGTAAGTTATGTTGCTCAACTGTGTGTGCTTGGCAAATGGATTGGCATTCGCAGTTTGTCCAATGGTGGACTGAGGAGGCTGCTGCCTGTCTTCTGCTGGCAGTATTTCTTTAGTCACTTACCCGCACCCATATGACGAGAAGAGGTAGTGCAATTTGCTTTAAAGCCAACTCCACACAGGGGGAATTCATATACTGCAATATATTTGTAAGTCAATAGTAGATTAACACTTTGATACATTTAAAATTTTATGAAATTTTCTTTACAATTTACTCATACAAAAGACATCAACGAGCTAGCACTCTATTTCCATATTCTGTTCTATATACAGCACCGCTGTTACTATTGTTATTTATGTATATGCAAGGTAGGTTTTCAAGCTGTTGCCAGCTCCGAGACCCCGGGTTCGATTCCCGGAAGGTTCAATGTAGAACAAAGTGTTTTTCATAATTTTCTCGGGTCTGGGTAATTGTGATACCTTCGTTATTTCTGGTTTCCAAAATACGAGTGCTTTAAATAGTTATTCAAATTGGGATCAGAACAATGTATGTGATGTTGTCCTTATCTACTCATTTATTTTATTATTTTTATATGTAGTTGATGAGATTTTCTCGTATTTGTGCTGTATAGTGTTGGTACAAAACTATAATAGCATCATCCCTTCTCCGGTGCCGTAAGTAGCTACTTAAGGATTAACAGAAAAAGATGGCAGCAATGTCTTCACACACTCACTAGAAGCTAATGTGATCATCAACCCAGTGGCAGTTCGACGACCATTTGGATCAGCGGTAGTTAACGCTGCTTCTGAGCCATGGGTCGCGGGTTCGATCCCCGCACAGTACAAATATTTGTGTGCATGAACATGTCTGTTTGTACTGGTCTGGGTGTTTTCTATGTATTATAAGTATGTATTTACAAAAAAAAAAGTATATAAGTAAGATTATCGGTTGTCTAGTACCCCATACGACAGGGTACTTAATACTACCTTAATTTGGGACTAGATGGCTCTGTGTGGCCCAGTGAGGCATGTCTTAAAATATTTATTTATTTATTTATTTAGTTATATTAAAATTTCCCTTTTGGAGAGGCTTATGTAAAGCTGTGGACCAGGCACGCTGATGATGATAAAGAGAATTTAATTAGTTTTAAGGTCAAAGGCACATTATCAGTATACATAAGATGAGAAACTAACGTTAGGGGAGTTCCCCTCATAGCTTAATTGATCAAGCGCTTACGCGATGAACAGGAGCTTCAAGGTCATAATTTTATAGCGTTTTTTGCTGTGATGACCTGACATAAAATAGTCTTCCTACTATCGGGCCCGATTCTGAGTCAATTAAAATCAGTTTTATTTGTGCAAATAGGCCCCAGGAGGTGCTTATACAGCGTTTTTACAGGCATAGGAGACGAAGGAGACTTGTATTAATAAAAGGACTTCTAGACCAACCTTTAAAATTGGACGTTTTTGCGCCCTATTATTATACCGGGTATCAAACGGCCTAACAAATCCGTACCACATTTCATTGGTTTTTTTTTTAAATATAGCTAGTTTTTCAAGTTATCTTAGCATCATGGAAAAAACATTTGGACTAAAATACTTAACGGATGTGAGTCGTGGAATTTAACCAAGAGAAATAAGGAGATGCTGGAGGCTTTTGAGATGTGATGCTGGAAAACTGTGGATCACATGAAAAAGGAAAGATAGTAATAGAAAAGAAAATTAATAAAAACGATGAAAAGTAGAAGAGAGCGAATTTAGGAACACCTAATTCGATACGTCAGAGAACAGACAGAAATTCATCAAAACTATAATAGAGGAAACAAGGAAGCGAGAAAAACCAACAATCTATACTAATATTATAAAGCTGAAGAGTTTGTTTGATGGTTTGAACGCGCTAATCTCAGGTAGCACTGGTTCGAATTGAAAAAAATATTTTTGTGTTGGATAGTCCATTTATCGAGAAAGGCTTTATGCCATATAACATCACGCTGCGACCAATAGGAGCGAAGCATCAGTGAAAAATGTTGCTAAAATAATCGCGATCATAATAACAGAAATTGACGCGGACGAAGTCGCAGGCAACAGCTACTAAAGTTAAATTGGATTTTGTACCAGGAGGTCAGGAGAAGGCTGGAAGACCGAAAAGAATGGAAATAACCCAATCGATCAGAGCCAAGCTATTGAATTTTGTCATAATGATGATGTTGTCGCAGATTGCTCTCAGCTTGTTATATTATACTTACCATTTACCTGACATTTAATGTCTGCGACGAATAAAAACCTGCACAATTTTGAAACCAGTAAAAAAAACTACGACACCATCGACAAATCACTCGCCAATTTAACGATACTGACAAACAGACCGACTTACGTAACAGCTTGTGTAACATTAGCGCAACGCGTTGACGTTTGCACATGCAAGGTCGGGCGGCGGGCCTAGGCTAGCTAGGACAATAGGTAATTCAAATATGTGCTTGTGTTTAGCAATATTCCTTGCGTAGTGCAGAAACATTTTTGTCAATAAATTTAAGGACGAAAATAAATTTTGCTTTACTGTCTGAAATTATTGTGAGGTACCGATTTTAGATTGGTAATTTCTTAATATCCAAATTTATAAGAAATAGGAAACCTCGATGCAATTCTCAAAGTTAGAATTTCATTTGAATCATATAAGCCAATTTCAGGCTTTACCCACATAGAAAAGCGACGATTCAGAAGATGAAATCGATCAAATCCCTAAAAAGTTTTTTCCTGTTTCGCATAAAACTTGCTACTTACGACTAACGATTTTATTAATTACAAGAATAAAAACTACATGCGTCTGCTCGCGACCATAATTAATAATAATTCGTGCAATCGAATCTTTCTATCTATTTCACATTTTAACTATAAATATAGTGCATTAAATCAGTTCATCGTCATTAATACAGTTCAGTGTAAATATTTTAACTAAAAATTAGCCTTTTATTAATACGTAAAACAATATGTCTGTTTTGCGAGTAACTTGAAATTTACATCTCTATATATCCAATACTAAATTATCCTTAAGGATTTTGACAATTTAAACATTTTAAATGTATGTCGTTTGACTTATGTTGTTGTTGTTGTTTTCTTCATCCATTCTGGGTAGGCAAAGGGAACTATGCCCATACAGCCAAGTCTTCAGTAGATTTTTTTAATGATATGAAATGAAAATGAAATGTTGATGAGATGAAATGAAATGAAACCTAACCTAAGTCATTGAAATGTATGGGTGGTTTATACATTTCAATGATTACAGGAGTTTTACGCGAGAACGTGGATCAGAGTCAAATAGGAGCGCCTTTCCTTGTTTCTCACTTTTATTTGATTTATCCTACTCACATTATTATAACAATGCCACCACTTTATCACAATAAATGCCGCTTAGGATAATTTCACAAAATTACGAAACAAAGTCCATCTTTCTCTTCTAGTTTCCCGCGCAAAACTCTCTCGTTTGACATAACATTGACAGAATGCGTGCTGCAAATATCGTCAAATAGGGGGTAAATTCTATAGGGGGTAAAACTAAAAACTTAATTTTGCATATGCCCGCTCAGTAATATTATGTCGCCTGTTACCGTGTCGGAATACTAACAAAACTTTTTATATACTCGCCAGAAAAATTGCATAATAATATTAAACAAATGGTATTTTTTTAAATTAATCTTTTTCGTAATCAAAAATTCATAGTTAAGACAGGACAGCGTCTGTCGGGTCCGCTAGTAATTTGTATAAAAATAGCTGATGAATAATGTCTACCAGTTCTGATTTCTGGTTGAAATGTTTACAGAAGGTTTTAGCAAGTATGAGCTAGGACAATTTAATGCCGTACGTTCCTATTATTTAAATAATTATTAATAGTGTCATAGCTTTTTTTTTCATGAAAATTACTTTGACATACGATTTAAGTTCATGTACAGGGAGTTCAGTAATATGGACTGGTGTAAGCTGGTAATTCATAAAGATGATTCTTTTATTTTTATTTTTTAACAAACTTACACAGTGATTCTTATAGAATCCCTACATAAGAAATGTAAGTCAAATCGTATTCCTTACATAACAGTACATTAAAGTTATGTATGTATGTATATATTGCATAATTTCTCGCATTTTGTATGATGTCTGATTTTATTCAGCTGTAGAGATTACTGAGATCAGTCTGTGGAACGAGACGGGTATACTTTCTTGGCTTTAACGTCGGCACGCCTTTCCCACTTACTGATATTGTGTAGATTATGCATACTAGCTATTTACCGTGGCTTTGCTTGTTTTTTTTTATATCTGTATCAGATCACATTTTATTTGATGAAACAGGAAATTCGCAATTCGGAGCGTATAATAATTGCCTTTTTAGTTATGGCCTTAGAAGGGCTGATGATCATTAAGTTGAAGATCCGAATCAGAGAAAAAATCTTTAACGGGAATACTTATTAGGTATACTTTCCTATAAAAAATCATGTGATGTAACTAATAGTTTTTAATTATCCCACTGCAGGGCAAAGGTCTTTATCATTGAATTCAAGTCACCACAACAATGATGGGTACAGGCATAATCGCCACACCTGTCAAATGCGGGTTGGTGATCACAAACCCGAAGATAGAACCCAGGACCCCGTGATCTTGACCCGGTACTCAATGGAGCTTTTTCTGTATATTAATAAAATTAATCTATACTTCTATACTAATATTATAAAGCTGAAGAGTTTGTTTGTTTGTTTGTTTGTTTGAACGCGCTAATCTCCGGAAGTACTGGTTCGATTTGAAAAATTATTTTTGTGTTGGATAGTCCATTTATTGAGGAAGGCTTTAGGCTACATAACATCACGCTGTGACCAATAGGAGCGAAGCATCAGTGAAAAATGTTGCAAAAATAATCGCGTTCATAATATCAGAAATTGACGTGGACTAAGTCGTGGGGAACAGCTAGTCTACTGATATTATAAAGCTAAAGAGTTTGTTTGTTTGTTTGTTTGAACGCGCTAATCTCAGGAAGAACTGTTCCGATTTGAAAAATTATTTTTGTGTTGGATAGTGCATTTATTGAGGAAGGCTTTAGGCTATATAACATCACGCTGCGACCAATAGGAGCGAAGCATCAGTGAAAAAATTGCAAAAACGGGGAAACTTATTCATAGGTATCATTTGACGCGGACGAAGTCGCGGGCAACAGCTAGTCATATATAAAATTAATATCAAAACTAATAAAAATTCAAATAAATAGTCCAAAAAGTGTCATTGTTATTATATTAAAGTATATTTTGAAATAGCTCTAGTTACCAAACTAAATTATTTATTAATTTAACGCGTGAATGATTTTTCATTGGACCAACACTGGTTTTGGTGTATCGTAATATTTTTGCAATTAGTGATGCAAATGCGCCACAGTACAGTCCGGTTATAGTAGGTTTATTTTGTGCATGTTTTTTTGTTATTCTCATCAAATATTTCCCGAAATTAATGAAAACAATATTTTAATTTCAGAGAAAAAAAACTGTGATCAGTTTAACAATTATAATTATATGAAACTAGCTGTTGCCCGCGAATTCGTCCGCATCAAATGATATGAATAATTTTTCCGTTTTCGCAACATTTTTCACTACTGCTTCGCTCTTATTGGTCGAAGCGTGATGTTATATAGCCTAAAGCCTTCCTCGATAAATGGACTATTCAACACAAAAAGATTTTTTTTAAATCGAACCCGTACTTGCGTAGATTAGCGCGTTCAAACAAACAAACAAACTCTCCAGCTTTATAATATTAGTATAGATTACGCTTTCGGAGGATACTTAATAATAAAATATCGTGCTATACTTACTCAAATTTTAATGTACTTTTTTGTCTTGATACGATAAAAGTATTTATTATGGAAATATTTAATTACTCAGTAAAGAAATCCGAATTATTTCTATTTGTGACACTTATATCGATTTTACAGTTCCGATTTTGCATAATATAATTCCTTAACACAATAAATATCGCCCCTTGTACCGGAATTATTGTTGGAACTGTGCTCCGTGTGTGACCTCATAAACATTTTAACGATAAATAAAAACTCTCAGATTTAATGAAATATTGTTATGTGCCATCATCCCTATATTTAACAAATTCACACAGGATTCTTCTTGAACAACGCCATCACCGACGTTTTTTAGTACGGAAATGACCATGAGTAAGAAAAGTATAACCGCAACTTTTTGTCCTAGAAAAAAGTTTCGATGGCATATCTTTCTTATAAAGTCGCAGACAACAGCTTATAATTTATATACATAAACATCACAAACCAAAAATTTGCTCATAGTTTTTATAAGTAAATAATAATAAATGATGAATAATGAATATAATGAATAAAGTATTTAAATAACGATTCGACCATGGATATTTGTTGAAAACGTTTCGAAAGAGTTACTACATCTACTTGCACTGTGGCAGCCAGTAAATTAATGTCAACTGTAATGTTTGTCGTTGGCTGTTGAGAAAGAATCCTGCGTGCGAATATTTGCAATTTGCATACGACAACTATTGAACCGTGTACGAAATCGAGAAGGGAATGTATTAGTGCTATACTAAGTGCCTCTGGTATAACAGATTACAATAAAATTATACTTTTACTGGCTTTATGACGGCTAATTTGAAAACACCGTGTCGATAATCTTATTGGCGAAAAATATAGACTTATTGTTTGTAATTGTTTTAATTACGTCCTAGCGACAATTGTACTGTGTGACATCTAAGCTGTTTGTTTTCCATTAAAATAATAAAAATAAAAAGTAAATTGCAAATTGGAAGTCCTACAATAAGTCACAGCTTAAACTTAAACACATTTCTATTTTTAACACTATAGATTAAAAGTTATAGCAGACTATCAGATACATTTAAGTTTAATAACGAAATTCATACCAAAAGAGTTACAAACTAGCGTGACTTTTAAATATTTTACCAAAGATTTTACCTTAAAAAACTAGAATATAAGTAAGCCACCGATAACTACATATTGGTGACTCAAATTAACACTTTATAACGTTCGCTGTAACCTGCTCTACCTGTGACCACGAACGCTGAAGTGTTCAAAACGTAAAAAAGAATTATGTGAAAACCCTATTAAATGGAAATGAAATCCGGAATTTTATTTAACTTGCATTTATTTGGGTAATATCAAACAAGTTAATATTTAAATTCTTAATACCTTTTATTTTAATAGCCAAATAATGAGACGGCTATTGAAGTTAAGTATATAAAGTGTGTTGTTATTTAAAATTTTAATATTTGAATCTTCATTTGATTTATCACATCGAAGCGAGTGGAGTTTTCAATTTAAATTCTTTGATAATTTACATTGCAGAACAACATTTGCTATGTCACCTATTATTTAAACAACATTTAACTACAAAACAAGCAATTGCCGTCAGTTGCCAACCAACTATCCATTACTTAAGAGCACAAGGTCAGAACATTTCGACCCAGACGTCGAACCCTGGGCCAACATCAAACCGGTCCGCTTAGTACAATTTTGCGTAATAGAGAAAGTCGTCTGATCCATTGTGACGCTGTTTTCGGTAAATCGCGCTTGATAAAAGGTTCTCAGCGTAATTAAGGCTTTATAATTGTTTCACACGAACTCCAAAACGACACAAACTTATGACATTATTAAATAAATAAATGTGGACAATATCACATAGGTTTATGGGTTTGACCTTAGGGGTAACTGTTCAAAGCGCTTGGTTTGGTAGAAATCAGTAACCACGAACTCGCGAGTTAACGAGTTCAAACATCATGAGCATCATAAGAACCAGCCTATATCTGTCCATAGCTGAACACAGGCTTCTCCAGAGCCTTTACTGCAATAGTAGCCCTCGGCAGGCGGGGTGGCAACCTCTGTTTGGTCAGAAGTGGAGAGAAGACGCTCTTTTCAGTCTTAGTCGACTACTTACGACACCCACGGGAAGAGGAAATGTAGATTATTTATTATTAAACCAGCTGTTGCCCGTGACTAGGTTCGCGGATATTTAAAAAAAAAAGTATCCCATGCCACTTCAAATACCCCCAAAAAGTTTTCGCGTGAAAGCTTAACAAACAAACTTACTTACGTTAAAAAATTTTATATTAGTAGGTTTTTTTTAATATTTAATGGGCTTGCTCTTGACTACATACTTAACTCTACGGTTAAGAAGAAGTCTACGATGGAGCGAGCTTACCCAGAAGCAGCCTATACGCTTTTTCTTTAAAAAATTTAGAATTTTTAATTTTTCGGAAAAAACAGACGCAGGTAGGGCGTTCCACTCCTTGGCGGTGCGCATCACAAAAGAAGAGGAAAAACGCTTGGTACGCAATTGCCGGCACAAAACGACACCCAAAAGGATTTTGACATATTTGCCACGCATGGCAGGTAAATTGGCAAACTCAGGTTTCCCAACATAATAAAGGAGATGCGGGTTCGAGTCCCGCCTGAGACAAAATTTTTCAAGTTTATATACTGATATTATAAGTGCAATTAAGTTGCTAAAATATCAAATAAAGTATATAATAAAAAACCTCTGCTGCCTGTTTTACCGCACTTTTACCTCTAGAACTCTCGTCCTTAATTGAATAATTAATTGATGTAATTATATTGTAAGCAACACAAGGCCGCTGTTTTGCTCTGAACATACTCTATTAACTGCTTCTTACCTCTACATCGAAAACAGTGGGTGTTATTCTATTATAGGGCGCTGATGTGTGGGTTCGTGGCCCGGACATGTCAGTGTAGGGAAAAAGTGTTTTTCTACATTTTCTCGGGTTTGGGTGTTTGTGGTACCTTCGTTGTGTCTGATTATACACAAAACGAGTGCTTTAAATGGTTTTGCACTTTGGGACCGACAATGTATGTGATGTTGTCTACATTTATTTAAAAAAAAAAATAACAGAGTTGACTGCTTTTATTGAAATTAACCAATACAAACGGAAAGTATCCTAAATCGATTTTGTAACTCCTTGTAATGCGTCGCGAGTGCGTTGCTACAGTTTTGCGTAACGGCGCGGAGAAAGTTTGCAATGCAATGGTACGCTTACAGTATAATCGTCCACTGCTGGGCAAATAGACTGAAAGGGATGGACTGTATGCTACTTAATAAAGTAATAGGAGTAAATGTAATAAGTGGATACAATATTATACGAACTAATAATGATAATAAGATAGAAGAGAAAACTGTAGTAGCCCGGACCCTGAGAACGTATAATAGACTCTTCTCCTCAGTAGACGTGTTCCACCTATCGAAGGCAGCGTTCAAAAAAGCTATCATGAGCGTACTCGAGCCTCTCTCTCTATCTCATCGTCAGAAAGAATATTGATTTGTAATATGGTTTTTGAAATTTAAAGTAGTGTTTTAAGATCGTGAACAGAATAATATATGTATACATCTAAATTTCATGTTAAAATTAATTCCTTAGTATTGTTAGTAAGTATACACACGCACTCAAAAAACTTGTAGTTGATTGCCCATGTCAACTGTGATTTTATTTGCTCTGTTTTATATAAGGTAAATTCATTATTAGCTGTTAGTTTAGAGTGTAAGTTTAACATAATTTGTACTAAGAGCTGTGAATATTGTATCTATAAAAAAAAAAACACAGCTTACTTGATGACATGATTTAACTTATAAAGCGATATCAGTATTTTTTAAATATAAATAAAAAAGGAACACAAAACAAATACTCTAATAATAAGGTTTGAATGAAGAATTATGAAGTAATTAAATTAAATTAAATTAATTAATTAAAATAAAGACATGAATTTTCTCTTCGAAAACTATGTGGAAAACATCGCATACATTGAAATTGAAAGATATCTTTACGGATTTAAAATCGCGTTTACTTACATTGTGTGGTCACGAGGCTACCAGTGAAGCTGGGAAGTGTTCGAAACGTCGGAATAAAGCAAATATATAATGTAAAATAAACACGAGTCTATATTATACATAAAATTTAGCATTTCAATGTGTTTTGTTTTCGCGTAAATTCAAAAAATCATTAGCACATACATTGGTTCGAATCAAAAGTAAGTAATAATTTAAAGTACATTGTGGAACGCCCCGTTGGTCTAGTGGTTTAAATACCGGGCCAAGATCTCGGGGTCCCAGGTTCGATCCCCGGGTCGGGCAACAAATAGTTTCGAAATTTTGAACGTTGCTCGCGTTTGTGATCACTAACCCGCATTTGGCAAGCGTGGTGATAATGCCAGTTCCCATCATTGCAGTGGTAACTTGAATTCAATGATGGAGGCCTTTTCCCTGCAGTGGGATGATTATAGGCTGTTACTTACTTCTTCTACTTTTACATTGTGGAAATGAGATGCAACGTAGGTACCGCATACACAGACTCGATAAAATATAGATGCACTACTTTTTTTCTACATTGACTCGAACCCGGAACGTCGAAGCAGGCAAGTTTGAAATGCGGTGTGTACGCCACTCCACTACGAAGGTTGTCACGCTAATAAAGGAAAAAAATAAAATATTTACTGCCTATTTGCTTTATATTTTGCTACCATTTCAATATGTTCCAAGCATTAGAATCGTAAACCAATTATAGTAAAAAATCAAATGTCACGCGGTCGAAATAGAACATTTAATTATGATAATAATATCTACTTAAAACAATCTTATAACCAAAGGTTATCTCATATTATAATCACTTTGGTATTTATTGCTATGTTAAAATTAAGTCAATAACAATTAATTTCCATTACTTAAGGGTAAGCTATCGTTTGGAAGTTTGCTACTTTAATTATAACATTTTAATTGGCACTAACAATTTAATACTTACGAACGATAATCAGCTTAAAAAACGGTTATTAAACGGAAAATGGAGGATATAAATATTTAGTAGGCCAGACCAGTAACTGAAATTGTTAGAATCTGTCGTTCGGTGGCAAATGTTTCTGAATACTTATTAAAATTATAATGCAAAAATCTCTCTGTCTATTTGTCTTATAATCTACGCATAAACTACTGAGCCCATGTTGATGAATTTTTTTACAAAAAAAGATTATATATGTATTTTTTCTCTTATTGTATCATCGTATATACCTTCCCCTCTCTATAAAAAATTACTTTCACCCAAAGGTTGTCCGGAAGAGATTGTTCTTAAGCGATAAGACCGCCTATATTGTACATATTTCTGTGTAAAATCGTCTGTTAATAACTGTTTTTTATTTGTGTACAATAAAGAGTATTTATTCATTCATTCATTATGCCATGAAAAAGTAAAACAGTTATTTTGTGGGCACAGGTTTTCTGTTGCCAATAGTGGGTTCAAATTTTTTTCCATGCGATACGAATTAACTTTCCCATGCGATATAACGTGTATAGTAACATAGGTAGGCCTCCCAGGGATCTCCATTACAATTCAATTTACGACGACATAAAAAAAATGGTTTAATTATTATGCAATACGCTTCCCCTTAACAAAGCTATCCTATTAAGGATCCTTTCTAATTGAGCTGGTTGAGAATTTTCACTTTTATTATATTATAGCGGAAATGTCGACAAAGCTATAAATATTCACCGGGCATCGAACCGGCAGTGATAGATCACAATCTATAATTATGTCAAAATGAACATCATATTATTAATCAGCTGATTTTGTTTTCTTATTCAAAAGCTTCTTCTTACCGAAATGGCGAAATAATATTTTCAGAAACATTTATGAAGCTTTTTCATGTTTAATCTTAACCGATTGTAAAATTTTTGTAATAATAGTTCTCTCGGATGTTGAAGATACATAACAAGCCATAGTGGCATATAAGAATGTGGTGGCTTATATTATGGTATAGCGTCGCGCCCGGTATGCAATTAGATTGCTAAATATCATAAAAAGTAAAAAAAAAATGTCTTGGTAGCTTTTGATTGGAGCCAACACGTCGCCAGGTGTCACCCAGTAAGCAAATAGCTGTGGGCTCAATTCCCACCTAAGATAGTCAAAAAGTTTTATGAAATTGTGTTATCAATAATGATAAGACTATTACACCTTAATCTTCAAACCAAGTTACCTTCAGACAAAAATCAAAGGACAATCATAATTATGAAGCAAACCCTTCATTCGGGGATCAGATCCCACCGTGTGCTTGCACAGGAAGGACGCATTGATTAGACTTTTAAATAAATAAATAAATGTGGACAACATCACATACATTGTTCTGATCCCAATTTGAGTAACTATTTTAAGTACTTGAATTTTGGTACCACAAAAACCCAGACCCGAGAAAATGTAGAAAAACACTCTTTCTCTACATTTTCTCGTCCGGTAATCTAACCAAGGACCTCGGAGCAGGAGACACCTTTCAAACCGGTGTGTATACGCCACTCCTTCACTTCTCCTTAGACTTTGCGGTCAGACTATCTGGGTCATCATTTATCTAGACCTCATCTATTATCTAATACTTGACCTATTGCACAATTGACATAAACGACAGGTACTCATGCGATGCCAATTTTGCAACTGCGCAGGTAATTGAATGTTATAAGGCTTATTGTTGAACGATCATTTTTAACTGGCATTTGAATGAGCTACTGTGAAGAATGGTTATATTTTACTCGTAATAGCTGCCCCCAATTGCATCTCTTAGATAAAAAAACTTGAGAGTCAAGGGACACCCCGATGCATGGATCGAAGTTCATTTTTAGTGAAGGAATTGTAATAAAATTTTATTTTATTTTAAATTTATTTTAAATTCTCTTCCTCTTTCTCTCTTGCTCTCCCTCTCCCTCTCCCGCTCCCTCTCCCCCCTCTCCTTCTACCTCTTCCCCTCTCTCCCTCTCACATCTCTTCCTCTCTCTCGCCGCACGGCTTACAACTATAGCAAAAAGTGTCGGTCAAAAAGTGTCGTTACAATTTTTTCCGTCTAGCCCCCTTTCGCAACGCGCGATAAGGAACTTCGTTCCAAAATTTTGACATAATTAACCAGCTTTTTTTGCCACCCCGCTCATTCTTCTCGGCACTAGCCCACTCTAGTCCCGAGCAGTGGTATCTAGGTTAAAATATTGGGACGTGTAAAAGCGCTCCCAAGGGCCTATTTACAGGAATAAAACTGATTTGCCTGACAGACTTGTTTGCAATTGCAGTATAACCATGTCGTGGCGTGGCGTACAAACCGTTTTTCAAGTTATCGCCTGCTTCAAAGACCCGGGTTCAATTCATGGACGATTCTTTGCAGGAAAAAACTTTTTTTTTATAATATATTCTCGGGTCTGGATGGGACAAAAAGAAGTGGCGGTATTCTGTCCTGACATCAGACGTCCTAATTATGAAGTCCTCTGATGTAGGTACCTATGAAGTAACGGCTTATAATCATCCACGGCAAAAGTCTCCATCATTGAATTCAAGTTACCACAGCAATGATGGATACATGCGTCGGACAACAGAGTTTCCAATTTTCGAACATTACTTCAATTTATGATCATCAACCCGAATTTGGCAAGCGTGGTGATTATGCCTGCAGACAACATTGCTATGAGGTACCTATAACTAAAACTAAAAAACAAAACAAAACCTTGCAATAATCTAAATGCTTAAACTAATTTCCAACGAAGATGTTGTTGTATGTAGGTAATTTATTACTTCAAAAAAGACGTGTGGCACTCGGAGACTGCCGCGGTAAAGCTATTGCATAGCATTTTTTATCAACTTATGCAATTATAAAACTAAAAAGTATCACCGCTGTGCCGGTCGGAGTTGGGGGGGTGTTAGGTTATTATCGTTACGGAATTTCTGGATTCGGTCTCCACGCTCAAAGCCCGCGATAGAAGCTATGCAATAGCTTAATTTTATAATTTTATGTATTTTCTAATTTTGACTTTTGTAATTAATTATTTCTGTTATTTTGGCAGATATGGTTACCATAGGCAACCATACCGTCAAAATCCTTGTTTTCTTCTAAATTCTTTTAAATTTCGGAAATTCAAAATTGTTCGACTCGGGGCGTTAGGTTATAAATTTTTCGTTACGGAATTTCTGGATTCGTTCTCCACGCTCAAGGCCCGCGATAGAAGCTATGCAATAGCTTAAAAATGCTACTGACTTAAATTTCTATAATTTTAAGCCAAATTTATACAAATTAATAAAAAAAAAACATCAGAAATGGAAACCTAATTTCCCCAATTAAATTCTTATCAATAATGCCTAATATTACAACAGACAATTAAAACATGTAGCTGACCTATCATCATTTATTTCCTGTTGAGTAACGACAGACACATTGTGTAATTAGTTGTAATGATTATTAACAACTTTTTATTTCATACTCGTAATTAGAATTAATGATTGTTTTAAATCTACAATCGATTAACTATCAGAGAGAGTTTTCTCTGTAAGGTCTTGTTACAATAACTTCTCATAGAAAGATTTGACATCTCACAGAGTTGGATCATCATCAAAATGTTGATTTACCAATGTTTTAGAGAACCTATCATTTAAATAAGTAGGTAAGTAAGATCCTATGATCAACCACTGCTGGGCAAAGGCCTCCATCATTGCATTCATGTTACCACCAGCAATGATGGGTACAGGAATAGTCACCACGCCTTCCAGATGCGGGTTCGTGATCACAAGCCCGAGCAATGTTTGAAAATTCGAAAATTTACTGCCCGAGCCGGGAATCGCACCCGGGAACCAGAGATCTTGGCCCGCTATTTAAAACCAAAAGTCCAACGGAGCGTTGCTTGTTGACCAATAAGCACGTCGATGTTAGATATTTAACTTTATTGTTGCAATTTTTACACTGGAAACTTAGCACTTTACAAGATTTATGCAACATAGGTAATTAATTATTACTAGCTAAATAATAGGGGTTAAAGTATGAAATTGCCGATTATTTTCCCACTTTTTATTTTGTTTATAGCTCTTAAGTATAGTCATAATATTGCGTAATTCTTTTTGTATTGTATCAAAAACTAAATAAGGTAACTTTTGACTAAAAAAAATGCAATACTAGTGCCTATTACTTCAAAGGAAGTCGTTGAAAAGACCCCTTACAATGTGTCAGCTGACCTTCTTGCTTCAATTAAGTATATTTTGAAATTTAAATACTATAGTGCGTAGCTTTATAACCATCTAACTTTCACCTTTAATTGCATCGAAAACGGTTCAGGCGTTTTTAAAAAAACTAAAAAATTGTTAGTATGGAAAAATTACTTTTCTCGATTTCGTCCATACAAAACGGCAATTTCATAGTTTAACCCCTAATATATTTTACTTCCCGACGTTTCGATTGAATTACACGAATAACGGTCGCGGCCAAACAGACTGTTGCTGCATTGCTGAAAAACCTTAATCCAGTCAAATTATTGTCACTGATTAATACCTTTTTCTATCCGTATTTAAACTTTAAATAAAAACTAGTATAACAGTAACACGACCTGACAAGTCTGCCTACAGTAGAATACTTAGACGGGTGCAATATAAATGTAGCTAACTGCAAATAAATAATAATATAACTGCAAATTTTTGTTTATTGCACGATCGCTTTATCCCATAAAAGATGATTTTGTTTGTTATAAATTATTTTATTTCAATCAAACCAACTGCGTAAATGCGACCAAGTAGCGACGGCAAACGATGCGGTGGCGCAGTTTTTATCCCAAGCATTCACAAAACAACATCTGAAAGTTGATAAACACTTTGATGCTATTATGTTCAATTACTACCTTATCTGAGTAAGATAGTTACTGTTAATTAATTTAAACTTTTGATTTAAAACTAAGACAATGAATTAAAGCCAATTTCTATGCACTTTTAGATTAATCTTGAGCAACATACGTCTACGGCTGACAGACAGTTGACTACATTATTATTTTTGATATGATTTAGTTGCGAAAAAACTGGTATCTAACACACGTAAATTGGTAACAAATTAGCTTTAAAAACTTAACATACAGATGCATAAAACTGTAAAGAATGTATAACATTGTTCATAAAAACAAAATGACACTACTACTTGCTCTCCTACTACACATCTACTTGCTCTCCTGTAGCAAAGTAAAGTAACAGCCTATAATCATCCCACTACAGGAAAAGGCCTCCATCGTTGAATTCAAGTTACCACTGCAATGATGGGAACTGGCATAATCACCACGCTTGCCAAATGCGGGTTGGTGATCACAAACCCGAGCAACGTTCGAAAATTCGAAACTATTTGTTGCCCGACCCGGGGATCGAACCTGGGACCCCGAGATCTTGGCCAGGCATTTAAACCACTAGACCAACGGGGTGTCCTGTAAAGTAGCAATAATTCAGATAGCACTTTTTACTATGCACCCGTCGAGTTGTAGCGCTCTGTACCTATGTGGTAACCAAACCAGTATCGCCTTAGGATATAAACATGACTAGACATTCTACACATGTATGAAATGTTATTGTTTTTTATGCCTGCCAGTTATAAGCTACTTACCTACTTACTCGAAGTTGATGTGTGACAAAACATTTTGTATAAATTAAATTATATCTGATTTGACAAAGCAAAACAAATTTAACTAATTTCTGTTAATTTACAATTCGATAGCACACTCGTTTGAGGTAATGTTAACAATGATAAAAAAAAAAGTTGGGCGTGTACTAGTGTACACACGTTAGAAGTGAAACTTCTTTATGGCCTTATTTTTCGAAAAATGATCTACATGCAACTTTCCAGAAATTGGTTAAATTGGTTAAATTAGTTAAATTAGTTAAATTGGTTAAATTGGTTAAATTGGTTAAATTGGTTAAATTGGTTAAATTGGTTAAATTGGTTAAATTGGTTAAATTAGTTAAATTGGTTAAATTGGTTAAATTGGTTAAATTGGTTAAATATTATTTCACTTTACCTTTTTGCTATCGTCTGAACCAACCGTGGTAGGGGCAAGAAAAAGATGGCGCGGCGCGTAACCGAAAACTTTTTCGTGACGGTCCGAAAACTTTTTCGTGACGGTAAATTTTTTCCAACGCCGATAAAGAAGTTTCACTTCAAAAAGCCAAATTTTTAATTTCTTCTATTTAAAAATAAAACCTAAAATCAGGAGAAGCAAGAATGACATCCTGATTCCCAAAAGCTTTTTGCTTGTAAAACCAAGAAAATAAAGCCAGAAACGAGTCACAGATTTTAAGCACAAAATAGTTGTCTTTTTGTTCGTTAATACGAGTATATTATTCATAAAACCTTTGTTATTAGTGATTTTTAGTACAACATTGCCTAAAATTATAGTCAGAAATTATATGAAACAGAAAATGTGTCTAGAAAGCACAATAAACTTGAAACCCAGAAATTACTATCATAACAACAAAAAATTTTAGTAATTAGTACTTCCAAAGGACAATTTAGTTAATATTTTAACTGTTAAAGGTTATTGACCTATGAACGTGGCAGTCAAGATAATTTAAGAAATTTTGCTAGTGTATGACCATAATGGTGATTTCTTGTATGACACAGATAAACAATTGGTAGTTAACTTTATTTGGATCGTCATATCTCCTGACATGTTAAAAAAAACTTGTTGTTGCTCACGACTACTCACTTCTGATTTTAAGGCTTTTTCACTGGAATTTATCTTAATATTATTTTGATATTAATCGTACCCTAAGTGCTATTCCAGCCTATTATCTATCCTAGCCTAGACTATTATCCATGGCTAATTTCATCTATATCCGTTTAGCAGTTATTTCATGATTCAGTAACAAACATCCTAACTGAAGTAAGACAGGTAGAGTGTCAAATCTATTTTTATACTCACATGGCTTTATTTAATGGGAGTTTTATAGATTTCAAATTATTTTCAATAGAAAAAAGCGTCTAAATCAGCATCACGATGCAAAAGTCCACTGCTGGACATAGGCCTCCCGAAAAGAGGATCTTAACATAAACGTCAGACGCTTGGCATTGGGTCAGTGATAAGAAAACTCTATTGGACGTCTTCTGTTCTCCTTAAGTCACTTCTTTTTTACAACGAACTTCTTACTTCTAACGCGAAGAGGTGGTGCTTCTCTACTTAAGGTTTCCAACACGGAACATGGAAAAAGGTTAGAAAGGCGATATAGGCGGGGCAGGCGCGGCGAGGTTATGAGCAAATGCTTGTAAGTGAGCGCTGTGATTGGTTTCTTTTGACGTCACGCGATCAATAGGGTTCAAATTGAAAGAATTTTTTTTATTTTTTTAAGGCATGCCTCACTGGGCCACACAGAGCCATCTAGTCCCAAATTAAGCTACTATTAAGTACCCTGTCGTATGGGGTACTACACAACCAATAAACTTACTTATATACCTTTTTTTTGTAAATACATACTTATAATACATAGAAAACACCCAGACCAGTACAAACAGACATGTTCATGCACACAAATATTTGTACTGTGCGGGGATCGAACCCGCGACCCATGGCTCAGAAGCAGCGTTTACTACCGCTGATCCAAATGGTCGTCAAATTTGCTTGATCGGCGTTCTTTGAACTCTGGCGTTTATGTGTAGTAGGGCGCATTCGGCGAAATCGGTTCTCAAACAAATAGCGCATGATAGCCTTTCCAACCTTTTCCCATGTTCTGGTGGTTTCCAACCTTCTTGATAGGGGTTAATTTGTTGAGAGCGACCCGTTTTAAAGAGCTTATTTATGCATTCAATCTGTATATACTTTGATCTTTGTAAATATACTTAAATATAATTTATAAACGTAGAACCTTGATAGTTACGACTTTGTTTATTGCTTTTTTAATAATTAACTTGTACAAATGCTACTTTTACAAACAAAGTTCAATGTCATTATTCCTAATGACGTCTAGTTTAATAATAGTCTTGAATTTTATTTGAAAGTTGCTAAATATAGTCGTGATGCAGTTTGTGTTATGAGTTATTACATGTTTATGAAGTTTCGAGAAATTATTTAGCTTGTCTACATAACTGGGAATTACACATATCCACATTAGAAAAATAAATATATTTATCTTCACGTCTAAATTACCTCATTGCCTTTTAAGTCAATGACTTATGAAACTGAAACGTGGTCGCTTAATAATAGGGGTTATGCGAGGAGATGCGGGTTCGAGTCCCGCCTGAGACAAAATTTTTCAAGTTTATATACTGATATAATAGGGGTTAAAGTATGAAATTGCCGATTATTTTCCCACTTTTTATTTTGTTTATAGCTCTTAAGTATAGTCATATTATTGCCTAATTCTTTTTGCATTGTATCAAAAACTAAATAAGGTAACTTTTGACTTAAAAAAAAATGCAATACTAATGCCTATTGCTTCAAAGGAAGTCGTTGAAAAGACCCCTTACAATGTGTCAGCTGACCTTCTTGCTTTAATTAAGTATATTTGTATTATATACTTTGATTTACAGAAATTTATATACTATAATGCCTAGCTTTATAAACATCTAACTTACACCTTGAATTGCATCGAAAACGGTTCAGGCGTTTTTTAAAAAACTAAAAAATTGTTAGTATGGAAAAATGACTTTTCTTAATTTCGTCCATACAAAACGGCAATTTCATACTTTAACACCTAATACTTATGGGTCTTATAAGATAGCTCAAGGACTCATAGCGGGCAATAGAGAGAGCAATGCTTGGTATTTCCTTGAGTTATAGAATTAGAAATAAGGAAATCCGAAGGAAAACTTTGAAAACCGACATCGCTTTATCGAATCTGCTGAGCTGTAGGGCTAAGATGCAAAACCACGATAAAATTGTCGCACGAAATGAGAAAATTTGTCTACTTGTCTTACTCGTATTTTATCATTTTTCCTAACATGGCAACCATCCGCGATAGAAATTCTTTGCTAGACAAACGTTTATCTACATGACAAACGGATGTAGCCGTATTACATAATTATATACCTAGTCTTCTGTGTAGAAACATTGGTTAATAATAATCATTCGTTCAATTTTACGTCCGATTTGGCTAAAACACTTCTTTCCTAAGACGTAAACTGCGTTAACACATCTTTGGGTGACCACGTTAGAGACAATTTTATCGTATTTAATTTCATATTTTGACACTTAGAAATGACATAAATGGCCTCTCATGTTAGCAGCGGTAGACAAACGATATAACTCTGTCAAAATACGATAAAAGGCCGCGATAATATCATAATATTATCGCGGCCTTTTATCGTATTTTGTGGTTCGCATCTTAGCCCTACTGAAATGTCAGTGGGCGGAACACATAGTAAAAAAATCGAACACTTTCAATAAACAAAAAGAGAAAACCCTTAAAAATTTTATCCTTTTCAATTTCGTATAATTTAGTTGTGTGATAAATCTAAACACACCGTTTCGTTTTACTGAGGGCACCATAACTCCATTTTTATCCAAAAAAAGGTATAATCTTACACTCCATGATCCTTGCTGGCTATATTATATGGTCAGTAAAGTCTGTGCCTTGATCATTTCGTAAGTCCCACTTCGAATCAGTTCCTTATAGATAAGCCGATACATTTTACCTAAACCTAATTACCTAGAACAAATGTTAACACGCAAACCTTGTGATTCCGCATGTATTTCCTTCAAAGGCAATTGTGAAAAAAACATGAACATACTAAATGGAAAACGAATGAGGAAGGAAACGCCTCGGTATGGATAGGAAATCATTTTCACGTGCAATCATCAATAATTAGGTCAGGCTTGGTTTAGCTTGTTATATGACTTTAGTTTATTGGTGGAGATCGAAGTAATAATGTAGGTATTTGGTAAATAAGTATATTTCATTGGTTTAGTTCAAAATGTAGGTATTTGGTAAGCAAAGCGAGAACTCCAGAGTTTCTAGTGTCCCAATTGGTATCGTGAGGTGCCGTCACATGAAAAAGCTTCCTTCTTTTCCTATGAGTATTACTAAAGGTGGCTAAAGGAGTACTCTCAAAAGAATATTGGTCGACTCTTCTTCCTACCACTTCTTGCTTGCTATATCCCTGCAGAATAGAATCAAATAAGAGGAAATCCGTAAGAGAACTAAGATCGACATCGCTGGTAGAATTTCGGAGCTGAAGTGGCAATAGGTGGGACACATATTGAGAACAGTTGATGTACCTTGGTCGGAATGTACGTTGATCTGTGGTTACGTGGACCGACAATCAGCCCTTTCATTGTCATACGATTTGTCGCTGCGCTTGTGGCTGTAATCACGGATGTTGCAGCCGTCGCATCGACTGCTGTTGTCATGGCTTTTTGTTAGGTATTCATACGGCACTAGTGTCGAACATCGTTAAAAGAGAATACCAATCGTGGGTTCATTGCTGTCAAAACAGCTGTAACCAAAGCTGTTATATGATATTGCGTTAAGAGAATCGCACTGCTGGTCAACACCTTCAAGGTTGTGGAAAGCCGCTGGATCTAGATTGTATGAGGCCGACACATTTAAAAAAAGACGTGTGGCACTCGGAGACTGCCGCGGTAAAGATATTGCATAGCATTTTTTATCAACTTATGTAATTATAAAACTACAAAGTATCACCGCTGTGCCGGTCGGAGTGGGGGGGTGTTAGGTTATTTACGGAATTTCTGGATTCGGTCTCTACGCTCAAGGCCCGCGATAGAAGCTATGCAATCGCTTAATTTTATGTATTTTCTAATTTTGAGTTTTGTAATTAATTTTTTCTGTTATTTTGGCAGATATGGTTACCATAGGCAACCATACCGTCTAAATCCTTATTTTCTTCTAAATTATTTTATATTTCGGACATTCAAAATTGTTCGATCGTGCCTCGCCCCGAGTGTTAGGTTAGGTTATTTTCGTTACGGAATTTCTGGATTCGGTCTCCACGCTCAAGGCCCGCGATAGCAACTATGCAATAGCTTAAAAAACAATAGGACAAAATCAATACATAGTTTGTTGACACCATAATAAGCGGCATCCCACAAAATCTAAAGTAAAATAAGTTCTGGCCGAACACCAAACCAACTTCCTTCTCTCTCTCTCTTGTTGTTGCTAATTATTAGTCATTGAATGGACCTAGGAAAGTAATGGATAGTCCGATCGCGTGTGTTTAACTAGAGCGTGTCTCGCAGAGAAAATCGATTTATTATCGATTGTCAACTCGAATGCGTTTTGTAATATGGCGGATTTCTTTTTCGAGGATAGATTGTTCGGTTTTAGAATCAGGGAAAGTGTTTAAATATTGACGGATATCCCGCTTAGACAGATAATTAAATGAAAAGTTTTTGGAATACTCATGGCTATTGTTTTTCAACTTTAGTCTAGTTTATGGGTGTCGTAAGCGAATAAGGAAGAATGCCAATTCAAATGCCAAGATTGCTTCCTCCAGACAATATTTTTTGCCAGCATTGGCCAAACTGCGATCTCCAAGTAACTGATAATGGCATCTTAGCTTATGTCCAAATGTGGACTAATGTGGGCACAGGAAAAGTAGCAAAATAGGTTGATACAAAAGTTACGTTTTCTACTGAAGATAAACTAAATCAAAATAATGAAATAAGTATCAATTTCGACGACCTCCGTGGCGGTGTGGCGTACACACCGGTTTTCAAGGTGTCGCCTGCTCTGAGGTCCCAGGTTCGATTCCCGGACGGGTCAATGTAGAAAAAATTGTGTTTTTCTACATTTTCTCGGGTCTGGGTGTTTGTGGTACCTTCGTTGTCTCTGGTTTCCAAAATACGAATGCTTTAAATAGTTATTCAAATTGGGGTCAGAACAATGTATGTGATGTTGTCCACATTTTTTATTTATTTATTTATTTCGATTTATCGAGGACGGTCACTGATCTTTAGTTTGGCACTGACTCAAAATATAAATGGTTTTCATAAAAAGTAAGTAAAGTATAGTATCGGCCAATAATCATTTCACTGTAGGGCTCCATTATTGAATTCAAGTTACCACAGCATCGACATGCCTGTACCCATACAGGCATAATAATAATAATAATAAATAAATATTTAAGACATGCCTCACTGGGCCACACAGAGCCATCTAGTCCCAAATTAAGCTACTATTAAGTACCCTGTCGTATGGGGTACTAGACAACCGATAAACTTACTTATATACTTTTTTTTTGTAAATATATACTTATAATATATAGAAAACACCCCAGACCAGTACAAACAGACATGTTCATGCACACAAATATTTGTACTGTGTGGGGATCGAACCCGCGACCCATGGCTCAGAAGCAGTGTTTACTACCGCTGATCCAAATGGTCGTCATAAATCAGCACGCTTGCGGGTTGGTGATGGTCACAAACCCGAGCAATGTTCGAAAATTAGAAAACTCTTGTTGGCCGACCTGGGGGTCAAGCCCGGGACCCCGAAAACATGGCTCGATATCTAAATTACTAAACTTTTTTTAATAAAACCAGTGCAAAAATGCATCATAAAAATGATGCAATTGCAACACTTATTTTAGCGGTTGATAAAAAGCTATAATTCTGTATCTTATTACCATTATTTGTAACCACATTTAGGCTACAAAGGCCATTATACAACGTATAGCAACAACGGTTTTATAACGTGGTTTCACGGGTGTGCGCAGGCGCCGATGTCTAAGTGTGCACGCAATACACTGCGGTGACCAACAATTTAGTATCAAGAGGAGGACAAGGATGTAATTTTATGTATGGTAAAGAAAGCAGGTTTTATTTTACGACATTGATGTCATTATTAGAAAAAACTGAAAAAAAATCAAACTCTAACCACCATTCCACCACTGTGGACAATCACCAACCAAAGAGACTGCGAATTTTATTGAGCTAGCCACCGCCGCTTGGTCGATGATTGTCTCTGTCTGCAAATTAAATTCTGGGATCGTAACTTTTTTTTAATATTTTATATAGTGGTTTTAGCAGTCGGGTTTTTTTTATTTTAATGATTTGTTTGATTACCGTTTGGGTTCGAATTCCTTAAAAAATTAAGATAAAATTTGAAAATAAAACCTGGCTCATAATAATCGGACCTGTGTCTTTCCCATCCATCCGCAGCTGCTGAGAATGCCAATTTAAATGTTATTACAAAGTTTTTTACACTAATAAAACGAATAACTGTAACAATCCTTTACTAATATTTTTAAAATGCAAAAGTAACTCATTCTGAAAAGCCGCAGGCGAATAAAAAAGGACACAAAAAAATTAGATAACTTTTTTTCTACACTGAACCTCCGGACGGGACCTCGGAGCAAGCGACACCTTGAAAACTGTGTTTACTGCTCCACCTTAGTCGTTTATAATCGGAAGACATTTAGATCTATTAACTAATAGCACAGTGTTTTTTCCATTACTATTGATACACCATTAGTACAATAATACCTTTCACAAGTCCGTATCAAACACAAACTTACAGTCACCCCACTTCCCACTATAGTTACAATACTCAGTACGCTTCGGTCACTCTGCAAGAAAGTGTCTGCCTCTCTGCTATAGTGAATATTATAGCAAAATATCGTTTAGGTTAGTTTTGCTACAAATATTCGAAACACAAGTGTTTTCTTCATGTGTGACAGTGTATCTGTGTGCGTTTTATATGTGGTTTGGTTGTGTGCGTGCGTTAAGTAACTTGATTTATGTAAGTTAGGTTTGAAATGTATATTTAATATGTGTTGTGAATATTTATAATCATTAACGAATTTATAAACAGGTTTGCTTATTAATTCATATGTTTAAATGAAGAACAAACTTAGAGATTTTTGACTACGGTGCGTATTTGACTCAAAACATTTGTTAAATACATAAAAATATATGATATCACATCAGTCCTTAATTTTTTTTGTTAACGTTATTACAAATATGGTTCCAAAAGAAGACTTCTTTAAAGTTTTAAATACTTAAAAAACTTATATTCTAAATTACAACTTGACGGTCGCACTACAAACAAACTCGGTATCTACATAACGAACCGTAAAAACACTGGTTTTCTGACTTAATGCGTCAGATCCTAGAAAATATTATTCGAATTTTTTGAGCTCACTTTACTTTGGTATTAATTAATAAAAAAAACAAAAATCACCGAAAAAACGAACACCGTGTACTCGCAAGAATGAATAAAAAAATAAAAACCAATTAGGTGAAAATAAACGAAAAAAACATAAACTAAGCAAAATCGTAGAACATTTGATGATGATTGATTTGGATTATTTTGGATACACCTTAGTATAAGGCATCTCAATTTTTGCTTTGAACGTCAACTCCCCGGCCTCACTGTATTTTATCAAATGCTTCAATGTGTTTATCAAAACAAAAGTAATAAACATAAAAAATGCATACCAAAAACTTAATTTACCAATTAACCAGAGGTAAGCAACAATTATACAGACGGAAAAATTACGCAATCGTAATGAATTATCGATAAAATAAATTTACGTAAACATTTGTTTCCTTCATAATTTTTTTATAAGCATAAATAAAAACAAAATTAGATCCATCAATGTTCTATCAGTTAATTTCAATCATATTTGCAGCTAAAATGATGCGTCTTATTGTATTAACTAGCTGTTGCCCGCGACTTCGTCAGCGTTAATTTCTGTTATTATGATCGCGACTATTTTTGCAACATTTTTCACTAATACTTCGCTCCTTGTAGTGGCAGCGTAATGTTATATAGCCTAAAGCCTTCGTCGATAAATTGACTATCCAACACAAAAATAATTTTTCAAATCGAACCACTACTTCCTGAGATTAGCGCGTTCAAACAAACAAACAAACAAACTCTTCAGTTTTATAATATTAGAATAGATAATGGACATACGATATCAAACTTAACTATTCAATGGACTTAGCTACAAAAAGTAATCCTGGTATATTTATATACAGAGTGCCCAGTAAGTACTTACGACAAACTTAAGGTAAAGGGGTAAGGGTCAGCTATTATAAGAAAAAAATACCTTTGTAAAAGTGTCACAGTTTCCGAGATACCTACTGGTTGTCCTCAACTTTGACCTACTGTGGTGCTAAAAAAAAGTATTGAACAATCGCTGCACATAGCCCTATAAATTTGCTTGTTTCATAGGGTTCTCAAAAGAGTATCACATCATTTATTTTAAACAATTGAAATAAAGTTGTGGCTATTTTCGTAAGTACGGGGCTCAGATTCACTAAATTCTTAGTGACGATTATGATTTGCTTCTGACCTACCTTTTTTAATGATGCTTAGCCAACAACAATACAAAACAGACGAAAACATTGTTTTTTTCTATATTTTCTAAAAAAAACAGTAGCTCGAAAAATATGACACTTTTACAGAGGTCATTTTTAGGGTTCCGTACTCAAAGGGTAAAACGGGACCCTATTACTAAGAGTTCACTGTCTGTCCGTCTGTCCGTCTGTCCGTCGCTCTGTCACCAGGCTGTATCTCAAGAGCCGCGATAGCTAGACAGTTGAAATTTTCACAAATTATGTATTTCTGTTACCGCAATAACAACAAATACTAAAAACAAAATTAAATAAATATTTAAGGGGAGCTCCCATACAACAAACCCATTTTTTGGCCGTTTTGGTACGGAACCCTTCGTGCGCGAGTCCGACTCGCACTTGGCCGGTTTATTTTATGATAGCTGACCCTTACACCTTGCTTCTCCTTAAGTTTGTCGTGGTATTTACTGGACAACATGTAGATACCAGTATCCAATCACCATTATTAGCCTAAATCAGTCCACTAAAGATATTACACATTATTCATTTAGTCTCACGACACAAATAGGCCAAGGAGGATTAGTAGTATCTACTAAGTATATTTCAAAAATTATATCAAAGAAAAACTAAATTACAGATTTATTCATGAGAAAGATCTTCTTATGTTTTTAACATGGAATTGATCAAAACACCGGGCACATCATATATCTATCATCATCAGCCTATATTTAGCCCACTGCTGGACATAGGACTCTCCTTGGCAGGTAGGTTGGCGAACGCAGCTTGACCAAAGAGAGAGCACACGTTACTATACATCTTCTTCTGTACTACTTTAGTAGCCCCTTACGATACCTACACGAAAAGAAGGGACAAAAAAAAACGTTAATCTCAAGAAAATGCAAATGATGTTAGATTATTTAAAAACCAATATAAATTATACCTTTATAGAACCAATAACAATTGTCCGAAATCAGTTTTACTTCGTCATAGTTTAAAATGTAATTTCACAGACAGACTTGGTTCGATCTAACACAATTTCAACAGTATTCAGTAAGCTCAAATTTAAAACTGCGTTAAGGTACACCTACTTAAAATAAATCTCGTATTTGTAAAGCAAATAAATAACAACAGAAGACAAATTTAAAACTTAAAACAATGCCAGTCAACCATGAAGTCAATTTAAAATGATACAAGTGTCTTCCATAAATTTAGTATGATTCATTAATCCTAGAGTTTGATTTTATTAATTGATTGATTTTATGTACATTTTGCATGTCAGCAGCATATACTTCAGGCATCGAATATCAAACTTAAATAGTACCAAATTTTGTAGATTTGTTCACACGTATAGCAAGTAAAAGTGATAAAATAGGCAGCATATACTTCAGGCATCGAATATCAAACAAGTAAATTGTACCGAAAAAAATAATTTTACCGGTCAGTTTACTCACATTGAGAACGTGAACCTATATTAAAACTACGTATTTTGTCAGTTGAATACATGGACTGGCTATAATGGACCAGCATCGCTAATGCATTCCTCTGCTCCTAAAAATTTTCGAACAAAAATAGACGCAACGTCCTTGTCCAAAAGTCAATGGTTGAACAGAACTGCGATTTCATCATCGAACCCACTGAAACAACTTTCGTTGTGTTTGTAAACGTTAAAAATTACATCAAACACGATTATCGACGCAATTGCGAACAGACTTTCATAATATTGAACCGGCTAAGAAAAGATGTGTCATCAGAAACTATTGGTTCAATTGATTTGCGCTTGTTACATTGTACTTTTTGATAGACCAAAAAAAGAGTTTAAAGCTTAAATAGTACCAAATTTTCTTGATTTGTTCACACGTATAGCAAGTAGGGTAGCATGACCACTTCTCGTTCTGTCGTCAGAGTAGTAATCGATGTAGGAAAAAATCGATTATTATAATATGTATAATTGTATACTGTCTCGGGTCTGGATGTTTGCGGTTCCTTCATTGTTTCTTATTTCTACTTAACAAGTTCATTATGGCGACTACTAGAGCTTTTTGCTGCTCCCAATTGATTTAATTTTATTACTTCTAAACAAAATCAAATCTCAAGTAACGAGAACAGTATCATTATAGCAAATCACCTCTATCTAGTATTTATTGAATCTCAGAATAGGTAAAAAATATTGTCAACATTTATTTTTTAAAAAACGTAACAGCCTATAACCGTCTTACTGCAGGTCAAAGGTTTCCATCACTGAATTAAGGTTACCACGGCAATGATACTGAGCAGGCATAATCACCACGCTTGCCAATGGGGGCTATCGCTGGTGAATTTGCCACTAGAGGCGCTTGTGTCGCGTGAGGTCCAATATCAGTCACTTTTCACTGGTTTTAGCGGGATTCGTTACATAAATTATAATTTCTTTAATTTACCTGCTGGAAAGTGATCTCCTTCGTAAAATTATCGCAAATATGGATTATTTGGCGATTAATGTGAACGCTTTGAAAGCGGAATTAAGAAAAAGTGATAAAATAGGCAGCCTAAAAGAGCAACTATTTCAGAAGTTAGTTTGTTGATATGAATAGTTATATAACAGATAGTTATTTATAAATAATAAACTTTAATTATATTTAAGATTGAAAACTTTTTTTCGGCGCCGATCTTATAAAGTCGCTTTTTACAGCTATACCTCCGGACCTCAGTCTACAGTGGCGCCAACTGGTGAGCAAAGAAACGGTAGTCCCCATTGGGTGATCACGAACCCAAGAAATATTCGATAATCAGAAACTTTTGTTGCTCGACCCGGGGATCGAACCCGGGACCCCGAGATGTTGGCCCGGTTCTAACCACTACACGAACGGGGCGTTTTATTAGCTATCATCGACAACCTATTTGACATGTTCTTTTCTCTTTTTATTTTATCTTTTTCTCTCATATTCACTAACATTAGCTATTTAAGTAAAATTGTCACTGACACCAATATGGACCATGGTCTGAAATAAATTTCTTTTATTCATTCATTCATTAGTAAATTGTATCAACTTATTTCATTTCATCAAACCTTTTCGATAAACAAACAGACACATTATTAACAATTTAAAACCCTGTATACCAAATATTAACAATAAAAATTTGTTACAGGGACGAAATTGGCAAAGAAAACTCAGTAAATGCAAGAAACCAATTTAACGCAACCCCCAAAGGGATTTCTCCATAAAATCCTAGATTTTTGCAAGGATTTCTTATATTTATACATAAAATTCGCACTGTATGCTGTAGCTATTTATATTTTATTTTATTATTACGATTATTATCTCGGTTGACAGGTTTTGGACTATGTGAAGTGACTGAAGTGTTAAGTGAAGTGTCGATGTGTTGATAACTGACTGGGACTTTTTACTGCCAAAGTGACGTCGAAAAAGTGTTTTGGTAAGTGGATTTTTCATTTTATTTGTAACTCGTAATAAAACATTTGTTAACATAAATTGAATAGACGTAAAACGAGAAAGAGGCTTTCAATTTTGAGTCGGTTCTTAATAATTGTCAGCTTTCATGTTTGACACCGACTGTACACAATTCTCGAAAACTGCCAACCCTATTACTCCCTCAACCCCCAAGCGACAACCGGTTGTCGCGATAACAATTGATTTTAATTGTGTCTGGAATATCCGATCGTCAAAGGGTTAACTATATATATTTCTATGTGGTATTCTTTCTTTTTTAATTAACTGATATTGATCAACATTAAAAAAAAAAAAAAATTTTAAGTTACATCCGTTTTCATCTAGGTGTGCGATATGAAAATAGAGTAGCAAAGCGTAAATAAGTTCTACGAATCCATCAGACTGGGTTCATCGCGTTACCGAAGATATTCGAGACTTAGTGCCTGGCACATGCGACCCAGGAGTACATTTAGTCTGAGGTGTGCACACTATAAATGCCAATAAGCAGTGCCTACCCTGCTTACTACGTCTAACTAAATAAAATACCGATAACATTATTACTCCTATATAGTTAGTTAGTTGCTTCCCTGCGTTTAGGAGGCTGCCTTATGAAGCGTTACCTACACACCTACACTGCCCTACTATCATCCTCCTAACCAAAACACGACTAACGCAATAATTCTTGATCGTATTACGAAATTCCCACCAATCGATCTCAATCAAAACATTACAAAATCGATGACAACATAATAGCATTTGAATAGTGATACTTTGATTATATAAAATTGTTAATTCGAATCGATTGGTAGTCAATGAGAAAATTTTTGTAATACATTCAGAAGTCAATCAACATTATATCATATAATGGTTTGCCCTCTAGTTTTGTCTGTCTTTTTTTACTTCCTGAATGCTTCATTGATATAGGATTGTTTCTGTTATAATATTTACATTGATAAGATACTTAATAGTTGGTTGACAACCTCCGAGGTGGAGTACACACCGGTTTTTAAGGAGTCGCCTGCTCTGATATCCCGGATTAGTTACCGGACGGGTAACGCAAAAAAAAACCACATTACTCGGGTTTGGGTGTACCTCAGGAACGCGTAAAGAAATTAAAATTAGTTATTACCAATGAAATCTGTTCTTCAAGGCTCTCAAAACCTTCTGAGTCTGCAAAATCAAAAGATATGGCATTTTATCTCGCGTTTAGACTTTCTTAAAGAAAATCAAAATATATATGTTTCCGTTAAACCACTCCGATCATGAAATTTGTCAAGTAGCAATATTCTAAGCACGAGCTTGCATTTAAGAAAAATATATGAATACCATACATTTTTTGTAACATCAATGTAAATCTTTCAGTATTGTATGGCGGTATGAAAGCCTAAGTGCGCAAGTCTCACTTCCACTTGACCAACATTTATCTTAGACTCTACGATATTCAAATTGACGCAGTATCTTTACAATCAGAAATACCCACCCAGTAATTCTGAGAAGTCCTGCGATTTTTCAATTTTCTCAAGGTGAATCAACAGTTGCATTTTCCAATTTGTGTGATGTCTTTTTAATTCTAAACAGCCTGTATATAAACGTGACTACAACAAATCTAATAACGTTATTTATAGTCTTAAACCTGTTTGACCTTTCGATTTTTATTGAATAATTACCCCGGCCATTGTGAAACGCAACAAAAGATGGAAAGTCATCTAGTTGGACACCGATCAGTTCTACTAGGGACGGGAACAGTTTTGTACCATAAAATTGAATTTTTTTTTAACAAAATTCTTACGCTGTGAGCCAGCGTCGCAGTGTCTCGGTGGCCTAATGGTATGGCGCCCGCCCAGCATGCGAGGAGATGCGGGTTCGAGTCCCGCCTGAGACAAAATTTTTCAAGTTTATATACTGATATTATAAGTGCAATTAAGTTGCTAAAATATCAAATAAAACTTATTTTAATTGTTATTAATATTTGCTCTCTGAAAATAAATGATTTAATTTTAATTTGGTATCCCCAATCTAATGTCAAATGAAAGTTTACTTTAGTAATTAAATTAACCATACAAAATCTTGAAGCAATGTAACAAAGGTATCTGTAGACCGCTATTATAGAAGCGCTCATAACCCAATGCTTCTTAGTGATCAGTTTCTGTCACGAATGTTAAGCAACGCTGGGAGTGCGTTAAGCTGTCGGTCCAGGTTGTTGTTCTGTCAAGCCCTGTTGGTGGCTCGGGTGGCTTGTGAAACGTCCAATGGCGGGGTGATGTTGCCACAGCGTCGCCCTCGCCGTCCACCAACCCGAACTAGGCCAGCGTGGTGGAACTAAGGCCTTAAACCCTCTCCATATAAAGGAGAGAGACCCGTGCTCAACAAATGGGTTGTTACTTTAGGTATCTATCGACACTTATTCACAAACAAGACATCACTACAAAAACTCGTCTGGGCCGATTACGTAACAGATAAAAGGTGTTGGCGTTTATTGGGCTTCGATTGTTATCGGTATGTCTACGGGTTTAGAAATACGGTGGTAAGAATGTAATACTTTATTCGAAATTATAAAATTATGTGCTAGTTTTTACGACCTCCGTAGCGGAGGGGCGTACACACCGGTTTTTAAGGTGATGAGGCTCTGTGGTCCCTTGTACAATTCCTGGATGAGTCGATGTAATAAAAAAAGGTTTTTTCTATATTTTCTACGAGTCTGGATGTTTGTGGTACCTTGTATGTGATGTTGTCCACATTTATTTATTTTATTAAGTTTTTTACGGACTTTTCCCACGTAAACTAAATCTTATATCGCGTGGGCTGAAACCTGTGCCTAGCAGTGGGATTCAAAATAGCCTCTGTCTTATTTCAAGGTCTAATCTAGTTCAGTTCTAATTAGGCTTGGTAGTGTTGGTGTGTAAGCGTGTCATACAAACAGTTAGTATAGAGTTACTTTTGCATTACCTATAATATTAGTAAGGATTTCGTTCGCATTAAGTAAGATATTACATCAAATATTTGTCCTGTCTATTTATATTTGTTTCCCAACCGGTCGCTTGCTTACGGACAGGGCTAATTTACAAATGGCTCGATAGAATCGCAATTGCATCTCAATTTTATATTTTGTCGTGTCGTGTGTACGTGTCAAAATTGCAATTGAGATGCAATTGCGAATCATCGTAAATTAGCGGAATTGGGGCCCAGGTCTGAGCCATTTGACAATCGACTTATATTGTAAAAAAAATATAATCCTCTTACTGCATGGCAAATTTAAGTCCTCCGTCATTGAATTCAAGTTATCAGAGCAATGATGGGTACAAGCATAATCACCACGCTTGCCACGTGTTGATTGGTAATCACATACTCGAGTAAAAAGTAATTCGATACTCTTATTGCTAGTCCTAGGGAGCGATCCCAGAATCGCAGATTTTGGCCCATCACTTAAACCACTAAATTAAGGGGGGGGGGGGGCGTTAAATTAAGCAAATTGAAGCCCACTATGAGGAAATAGCTGGAACAAGATTTAGTGGCAAAACCTGTTAAATGTGATCGTTAAGTTGTTTATGATCAACTTTTTTTTTTATTGAGATGATATAGACCTTGACTTACGAACTTTGACCGGTTATTATTTAGTGGGGCTCGAAATCTCCACAGATCACAAATTCCACAATATGATTGGTCAATTCACAGTTCCCAGTCTGCAATAAAAATACTTTAACCAGTTGCCAGCAGTATTGACTTATGGCACTGAACCGTAGTCGCTTACTATGGGTCTCACAAGAAGACTCAAGGTCGCACTGCAAGCAATGGAGAGATCAATGCTTGGTATATCTCTGCGTGACAGAATCAGGAATGAGAAAATCCGTAGGAGAAATAGGATAACCGACATCGCTTGAAGAACTGCTATGCTGAAGTGGTCAGTGGACGGGACACATAGTAAGAAAAACCGATAGCCATTGGATCAAAATGGTTCTGGAATGGCGACTTCACACTGAAAATATACCCCACACGAGATAGAAAAATGCATTTTATATACTTTATTTGATATTTTAGCAACTTAATTGCACTTATAATATCAGTATATAAACTTGACAAATTTTGTCTCAGGCGGGACTCGAACCCGCATCTCCTCGCATGCCGGACGGGCGCCATACCATTAGGCCACCGAGACACTGCGACACGGCGCGAATTTTTCAAGCATATTCTTACGCTGTAAGCCAGCGTTGTTTCATCAAATGTTATGGCCCGCCCGGCATGCGAGGAGATGCGGGTTCGAGTCCCGCCTGAGACAAAATTTTTCAAGTTTATATACTGATATTATAATGCATTTTATGTTCAAAATCGTAACCATTTTTGTGGCCTACTGTAAGTATTATAACAAGTATTGTAGCTGCTATGTTAGAAAAATCACGAGAATTTCCGTGATAAAAATTGTTTTGTGCAATCTTACTTAACATTGCCTAGTCCATAAAATCTTGAGCACATATTTGTCATTAATTAGCCATGACTAAATGATGATTTAACTATAGTAATTATCCTATTTTCTGTTATATAACATGGTAGGTACGAGTATAAATAGTGATTACATACTTCAGTATATCTCCTTCACAACCGTCGACTAAAAAAATACACTATTAAAGCTCGTGGGAAGTCGGTCGGCTTGAGATCCTTAGGGGCCAATGTTCAGCCCTTGCATTCTTTTAGATTCGACTCGTCGCTGCGTTTGCGGCTGTGATCACGGATGTGTCAGCCGTCATATCGACCGCTATTGTCACGGCTTTTTGTTTGGCAGCCATGCGGCGCTAGTGTCGATCAGCGTTAATAGATAATACCAATCGTGCGTTCATTGCTGTTATAGAGATGTAACCAAAGCTGTTATGACATTTGCGTTATGAAAATCGCACTGCAGCTGTGGTAGTGATGTGCAAGCCTCGAGGCGTCGAGTTCTGCTTTTGAAGCCTCGAGGCGAATGGCAGGACTCAGTGAGCTTGGTAGGCTCGTAGTCTTGAGCCTAGCCGATACTCGAGTTCCCTGAGCCATGTTTCGAGTCTTTAAAAGAGTTCGAGCCTCCAAAAGAGCTTAAACCTATCAAAAAAGCTCTAGCCTTTGAAAGAGCTCGAGTCTTAAAATGAACGCAAGCATTCACAATAAAAACTCAAGTATATATATGTTTCTTACTTAAATTTCATTAAATTAAAGCAGTGGTGTACAAGAATCAAGTTACAAGTTACATAGCTCAAATCTTTTGAAGGATTGATCGATGACTGCGAGTTTACCTGAGCCTCGGAGCGTAATATAAGAGCTCGAGTCTACTTTTGAAAAAGGCTTGAGTCCTGAAAAAGCTTTGAGATCGATCGAGCATTCAAAAAGGCATAAGCTCTGAAAAAGACTCCCGAGTCGTCGAGCGGTATAAAATGAGGCGAGCCATGTAGACGGCACTGAGCTCTAGCCAAAAGGACTCTGAGGCCTCGAGCCTTGATCACTAAGCTGTGGCCATCCTTTGACTGTGATAATAAAAACGTGTCATCAGGTTCACGGTCACGATTAAAAATTATTTTTTCCCTGTGTCGTCTGGTAGCAGTATATGAAAAGAATGGCACCACCTCTTCTCTCCCTCAGAGTGTCATAAAAGGCGACTAAAGTACTGTCAAAGAGGAAGGGCAGCAGCGTCTTCTCTCGACCATTGGCTAAACTGCGATCGCCAACCCGTCTGCCAAACGTACGATGTTGCCAGGCCGCCTAATAGCCGGACAGACCAGCCAGTTTGGCCTGACATTTGGGTAGAAAGGCCGGACACCCTACATTATTGAGCGTTTTGTGTCTCAGAATTAATAGGTACCTACGAAATTTTTTTATGTAAAGCAAGCTTTTTTGATTATTATCATAAATCTTTGTAAATGCGAAAGCGACCGACATCAGTCGGCTCGGCGCTCGCTCGTTTGCGAAATGTAAAAAGCCTAACAAAAGCTTGACTTGTTAATATTTGTTCATTGTTAGATTGTCAGGTCGGACACCGTTTATTTTGGCCGGACACGATATCAAAAAGCTTACCTATGTCCGGCTTTATCCGGACGCCTTGCAACGCTACGTGCGATTAAGGCAACCTATGGGGAGACCGTTGTCCAGCAGCGGGGCGTCTTTTGGCTGGAATTATGAAGACGATGGTGATGATGACGATGAACTTTATTATGTCTGTATTCTGTGTATAAAAATAAGGTTTTAATTACGACTTCGTTCGCGTATATATAAGTTTATATTAACATTATTAGCTCTAACTCATCCACCATGACCTCTTTCTATGGCAATGAGTGCAGAGAGATCGCTATTAGCGTCATCAAGTGATGACGAGTTAGCAAAAACTGATGATAGTTTTGCGTATATTAATTGACTTTCAAAAGCTTATTAGAAGCTTTGAATTAATAAAGTAACCTAAAACTGTAACATGAGTGATTCGGCAGAATAAAATGTAGTACGATTTTTTTCAAGCGTTAAATAAATGGAATAACAGAACCTGGTTTTTTTTGACATCTTTACTTGATCTGTAGCTATTTGTTAATTTTTTTTTTTTGTTAATATATTGTTCATGAAATAAATAAACGATGTTTTAAATATAGTCGATATTATTGTTTAATAAAAAAAAAATTAATACCTATAAGTAATATTAAATTGAAAATCAAATAAAATAATTATTTTTTATGCTAAAAATATGACTGTGTTCACTGTTAGATTGTCAAGCATCATTCAAAATGACTCAATAGTAAAAGTAAATACTCAGTCACTCACTGCGCCCATAGCAACAAATTATCAGATGTGTGCTAAGTATTATCTATTACGCTGACCTTAAAGCCTACTTTGTTGATGTTTGGAAATGTTAAGTACCTATTCTTTAGCAGGTAGCAGGCAGCAAAATATTTTATAAATAGATAAATAGTTTATCTATGTTTATACTTCATCAATATTATCCATCATATAAAGTAAAGTAACAGCCTATAATCATCCCACTGCAGGGCAAACGCCTCCATCATTGAATTCAAGTTACCACAGCAATGATGGGTGTACTGGCATAATCAACACGCTTGCCCAATGCGGGTTGGTGATCACAAACCCGAGAAATGTTCGACAATTTGTAACTTTTTGGTTGCCTGGCCCGGGGATTGAACCCGGAACCTTTGGCCTGGTATTTAAAGCAGTAGACCAACGGGGCATTAAATATAATTATTATTATATTATATTAATCCACTGTTGGACAGAAGCCGCTCTAATACGAGGATAGGCATAATCGCCACGCTCAGCAGGCGGGTTGGCAATTGCAGTTTAGAGAGAAGACGTTGCTGCCCGTCTTCATATCTGGAAGTTTTCCTTACTCATAATAATAAAGAGGGTTACGCGTCAAAAAATATTTTTTTTTATACAAAGAATAATGGAATTTTTAGAAAAATACTATTTATTTACTCTTTATTTCATCCAAAGTAACTTCTTATAACATTAGCTATCTGCGAGTGAAAGTCCCTTCAAAATCGGTCCAGCTATTTCAAAGAATGAAGCAAAACGACAGCTAAAAAAATTATAACTTGATTTTGTGATGTAATCACCGTATGATTAAATTACAGACACTTAAGTTTTATTTATGTAATTTTTATAACAAAAATTTTGCAAACAAACTCACATGCAAACTCACTATTACTTCGTAGTAAAGCATTTGTAACATTGCATAATCAAATAACGTATGCTAAAGCACAAACAAATTGTTGTTTTAAACCTATATTTAAGTATCATTTGGAGTAATGAAGAGTTATTGAAGGAATTACACGATTATCATTTGTTATGTAAGAAAGAAACTATGTATTTACCTAAACTACATATTGAAAAAATATGGATAAGAACTAGAACAAAGTCCTTTTCAAAAATGGCATTTCAAAATGTCCAAGGTTTAAAAGTAAGCAGCTAAAGACATACGTAATAATAGTTTACGTACACTTATCCTATAGATGAATGCAAAAAACTGTCAAACCTATTTAGCGAATTTTCTTTCCAATTTATATGTGACTCACTCTGAACGATCTAAATCGATCCACAGGGCAAAAAGCTATGCGTGGTCATATAAAAAAACATACGCGACGACGCATTAGTTTTGATAAATTCGATACCCGACTCCCGATCATCATGTGGGATCAATAGACGGAAAGAGAAAGAGTTTTGAAAAATTCAAGTTTAACTTAATTTAAGTAAGGTCCTATTTTAAGTAAGATCTTGTGAAATCCTTTTGAAATATATAATAAAACAGTTTTCTCGGGTACACAGTATTAGATATTTAATCATCGATTTATAAAATAATCAGATAATAATTCAAATATTCGCAAAAATCCTGGGAATATGGGAGTATTACCGGTTGTTTAAATCTGGGAGTATTTTTTTAAATCGTTCAAGTTATATTTACTTTTTTACACTTGACTAAAAATTATCGAATTTCTGCTCTATTTTACCAGAAAATACGGGTCATTATATTACGAGCATTAATTTTTTATTACTACTTATAATCTGAGATTTTTCAATTGCCTAGGACAAGACATTTTAACATATTCGTGAAGATCTGATTTTTTCAACTATCCCACAACATACGAGTACTAAACAATAAAATGTTTTTAAATTCGTGTTTATATTGCAAAGAAACTTTTTCTCCATGCACATTTCGATTGTCACTTTATTTAGCTAGACTATTTCGACATACAACGCTCACATAACAGCAATGTTAGGTCATACGTTATAATACAAAAGGTCTTGTAACACGACTGTTTGTCATTATAAACAATAACTTGAATGGTTGTTGGAACAATCTGATTGTCTTGTATGGTATTGCTTGGGTTGTATGAACATTAGAACGTGTTAGAAAAAGTGTGACTGACAAGCGTAAAATCTATACTAATATTATAAAGCTGAAGAGTTTGTTTGTTTGTTTGTTTGAACGCGCTAATCTCAGAAATTACTTGTCTGATTTGGAAATTCTTTTTGTGTTGGATAGTCCATTTATCGAGGAAGGCTTTAGGCTATATAACATCACGCCGCGACTAATAGGAACGAAGCATCAGAGAAAAATGTTGCAAAAATAGTCACTATCATAATAACAGAAATTGACGCGTACGAAGTCGCGGGTGACAGCTAGTAAGAAATAATTTTGAGTCAGCTCATGAGGTTTGCAGTCGATTACTTGTTTGGTAACGATGCCATAGTTTAAAATATTTTGGTTTTTTCTTTGTCTGAGAATAGCACAACCCCTTACCTTCTTATGGGGAGATTACTAAAGCAGTACCTCAGATCATATAAAAGAATAGATATGAAATGGGGGCGTAGCGCGTGCGCAACCAATATGGGCAAACAGAACTATTGCACTCCATCCACAAAAAAATCCATGTAACGATAATTGTATCGGCACAATATACATTGAAGGTTTGATACTAACTAGCTGTGTTGTGAGTACTATGCGACTGGGCAATGTATCGAGGTTTAATCGAAGCGTTCGCTGCCCGACGTGTGCGTTCGCGACCAGTTATTGTCGCTGCACAAATTTGCACACACCAAAGGACGCATTGTGTAAGTGAGTAAGTAGTAGCCGCTGTGATTGGGTCTATGTCTGTGTGCGCACCAATAGCGTTGTAAATTGATATAGTGTGATCCTTATGCTTACAACAGTGTTATTGTAGCTGCGTTACACACAAAAATAATTCAGAGACACGGGTTCGCTAAGGATTTACGAGCAATTTCATATCTCCTTCTTTATATGATCTGAGAGCAGTACTGATAAGGCTGCAGCGTTTTATTTGCCAGACGCCAATTTTTTTTAAATAGTCCTATGTCCAGCAGTGGGCTAGATACATGTGTTATGACGATGTTGATAACATTAAACAAGTAGGTATCACCAATAACTATTACTGTCTATCCAACTAGAAGTAATTGACTGTGAATTTTTACCGTGCACTTTGTTTTTAATAAGCTACCGATATCTCTTTTTTTTTCTTTTTTTTGGCACAAACAGTCATAAAGGTAAGTATACAGTACAATAATCTTAATTATGAAACAGACAAAATAGTGCCGAAGATTACTAAAATTAAAAAAAAATTTTTTTGCGTGTTGACATTGCAAAAAAAAATGTTTTTTTTTCTGAACAACAAACATATGTATATAAATTTCGGCACTGTTGCAAGCGCAAAGATTATGGTATATGGTATAAACCCTGAATCTAGTAACTCTAGTGATAGTTGCCCTGAAAGCTCTTAATTGTTTATCCAATATCAGAAGCGTCTTTATATAGTTTTTATTTGATATCGATTCATTTTAAAGAAAAGACGCAATCTCCACATTTATCAGTAAAAAGTTCATAACTGCCAAATTAACAAAAACGAAACGACAAATTTATTAAAATTAAAGATAGGTGTACGGATTTTAATTAGTTAAAAGACTTGATATTTTCCATCCAGTAGAATGTCCGGCTTCGTACGACCTTGGCTGTGTGGACAATCTCCGAAGGTCGTCTCAGTTGGGAACCGACAGTAATAGAGTTGTATATTTGTGAATAGTTAACGATACGATGAGATGTATTAATCTGTAATATATTATAACGAGACATTTAAAACGAAAATATTTTTTAAGTTTGGGTCAGTACTTGTTTATAAATTTTGTTTGTTAGTAAAAAACATTTGTAAATCATTGGTTTCTAAAATTGTCGTAACCAACTTCATTTAGTTGAAGGGAATGAATCACAAAAGTAACTTGAGATTTTTAACATTTAACATTTCATTTTGATTCATCATTTCAAACACTATTACTGTGGTCGAGTCACTTAGAAGTGTTTTATCGAGCCCTCTAACATCTTGCAATTAAGTGTATTGTAATCGATTTCGATTATTGGGTCAATTTGAAACACAACTTTTCTGTACTTTCAGGGACGGGTCCTTTGTGGGTGTTTTCTTTGTATGATAATAAGTATTCATTTACAAAAACAAAGTATCCAAGTAAGTTTATCGATTGTCGAGTACCACAGTCTAAGCTCAGTATCAGTAGTAGCTCATTTTGGCACTAGATGATTCAAACCAATATGTCTTTTACGTTCCATACAGTTACCTAACATAACTTGACGTCATTCTTAAATATATAAGTTTCTTAGTCTTGCAATATTATGACCTTTTGCTACTTGACATTTCACACTCAAATAAAATTCTAAACTTTATGCGCTTTCACATGCTAATGTGAGATTAAAATAAAATTACGAGTATGGCTAGTTAGTTATTATTATTCCGATTATTTATGCAAGTTTGCCATTTATCCTCATCAATACGATGTACATCAATATAGCAAAACGACGCCCATTCCTGGACATAGGCCTCCCGTAAGGGTCTCCACAGCGATCGGTCTCTTGCCACCATGCCAAGTTTGCCATGTCATGGCTAAAATACAATATTACCACACCTTATCGTCATATGGGTGTCGTGAGAAACAGTTAATATCCAGTTTCTATAATCTATCTCCAGTTAGAGAAGAAAGGTGACCCAGTTGGCTTAGTGGTACAATAGTCTGCCTCCACCAAGTGTTTCACTCTCGGTTGGGTCAATTTAGGAAAGTTTTTGGTCTGAAAGGGGGCTATTCATGCTTCGGATAGCACGTTAAGCTGTTTCTCAAGACTTCTGTCGCTTATCGTAAAAAGAAGTCACGTCAAAGGCTAGTGTCAGGGTTTTTCAAGTCTCTAAAAGCTCCAACACAGAGCTATCCTTGAAGGTTAATCATACGATAAGACGAAAACTCTTGACCAAACTGTGATTGCCAACCCACACGCCAATCGAAAGTTCTAGACAGGACTTTCTGTATCTAACTTTTGACGACCTCTGTGGCGGAGTGGCGTGCACACCGGTTTTCGAGGTGTCGCCTGTTCCAAGGTCCCGACGGGCGATGTAGGAAAAATTGTTTTTCAACATTTTCTCGGGTCTGGGTATTTGTGGTACCTTTGTTGTTTCTGATTTCCAAAATACGAATGCTTTAAATAGTTATTCAAATTGGGATCAAAACAATGTTTGTGATGTTGTCCACATTTATTGTTTTATTTTATTTATTTTAATTTATTATGATGACGATGACGATATTAATGTCATGTTTCGAGATTACCAGTTAATAACTATTCGTTAATTGTCAAAGCCGGTATTGTCTGTGGGTCGCCCTACTCTGGCACCGGGCTTCGCTCGACCGGTCTGTGCGGCTTAATTTCCTTGCTCTTGTGTAAGATTGTGTGTGTTTCCATTGAAGATAACGTGATTGATAAAAAACTTATGTTTCACGTACGATTCGTTTCGGTATTCTTCAATTTACAAAGTGTTTTTAAGATGGTGTTCGTTTATTTTGTTTTATTTTTATTGCACAAATAACATAATAACATTCTCTACCAATCAACTTTTTGATTAAGACTTTAATCGACATCAGACAATAAGACTTTAATCGTTTTCAGATATGTTATTTCGGAATGTTAAAAAGTGAGTGAGGCTGAAAAAAGTGAGCAAGTTATCTGCTACATCTATGGCTAATGGTTCTCACCAACGATTATTTTGAAGAAATTGAATTGTCGATTGAAATAATGGATGTGGAAGTAATCATGAAATCTAAAAGACTTAGTTTTTTTCTATTTTTGAACACAATTTTTGACAACAGCACGTCAACCTACAACAAAAAATCAAATTTTCTCAATTGACATTGATCTCTGCTTGTTGGACTTAACGTTGAAACTCAATTCAATGACCTTTAACTTTTTGGGTAGGTTGATCTGCCGTTGTCTCTACATAATATTTAAAATTTATCTTTTTACATGGGTTTCTCGTTTCTCAAGACGTCGAGTTTTTTCCGTTTTAACTAAACAATTTAGTCTCTCGAGCATATCCCTTGTGTCAATCAAACAATAAGCAGTAAATTGGTGCATCATACACATGCACTCTGCTAACAAAAATTTTCGGTAGAACATTTATATTGATCATTTTTATCGTGTCGTTCGACTACAATGGAAACCCTCTTAGAAACGATTACCAAACGGCTTCTCGAATTACAGTAATTACAACAATTTCTTTAATTGCAATTTTAATAAAATCCGACTCTATTTATTGCGGTGTGGTTTTATTACGCATTTTTTGCTAAACACTTGTTGGACTACATTTTTGTTAAAATGTTTATTTAAAAATACATAATTATCTAAACGCTAACGCCCCGTTGGTCTAGTAGTGTACGTACCAGGCCAATCTCGGGGACCTGGGTTCGAACTCCGGGTCGGGAAACAATATTTTCGAATTTTGAAACATTGTTTTGGTTTGTGATCACCAAGCCTTTATCAAGCGTGGTGATTATACTCGTACCTGTACCCATCATTGCTGTGGTAACTTGAATTCAATGATAGAGGCCTTTGCCCTGCAGTGGGATTATTTTAGGCTGTTACTTAGTTATCTTTACCGTGTGATGCTACTTGGGTAACGGCCGGTCCCAATAATCTGTCTATCTTCAGTTTTGGCATATCGGAGATAGAAAACATCTTCTGTCTCTCATTTTGACGTCCAGAAAAACAAAGACAGAAGTTGTTTTCTATCTCCGATATGCCAAAACTGAAGATAGATTAGTTATTAGGACCGGCCGTAACACTGTAAATTTTTAGAACAGGCCAGTTAGAAACATTGCTAATGAAAACTTTTTTTGAATTTCAATTTTAGAACTCTTTGGTAACCTAATGTAGTATATTGCATTCATTTGTCATTTGTTTTTTGAATTGGCGGCAAATCTAAAACTCTTGTTACAGACCTACACGTGAAAATGAACCTAACGTGAGAAAATTTTCTATAAGCCGTTTTTTATTTTCTAAACATTTTCAGTGTTACCTAGAAGAGGTAACAACGCATATCTCATCGTATGGGTGTCTTAAAAGGCAATCAAAGGCGTATTGCCAATCGAAGACAGGCAGCAGCGTCTTCTCACCAGCACTGTCCAAACTGTGATCACGAATCTGCCTACTAGCGTGGTGATTGTGATCAAATCTTTCTTTTGGAGAGGCCTGGTACCATTCGAATCATAGAAATTAAAATTAATTCAGTTACATGAGAAATCCTAAAAAAGCAAAAGACATTTGGGATGTGTGGTCACCGAGCAAGCCAGGCAAAGAGCCGTTCTTCTTCTTAAAAGTAACAACCCATTTAGCTCATTAAGCACGGGTCTCTTCCCTTTTTTTGAGAGGTTAAGGCCTTAGGTCCACCACGCTGGCCTAGTGCGGGTTGATGGACGGCGAGGGCGACGCGCGGTGGCAACATCACCCCGCGTTGGACGTTTCTCAAGCCGCCCGAAGGCCTCCAACAGGGCTTTACGACTGTTATCTCGTGACACAAGCCGGGACTAGCGGCCATACGTGCCCCCCGAAGCACGGAAGCGCTCATGGTAATGCCACAGACGGTCACCCATCCAACTAGTGACCGCTCACAGTGTTGCTTTACATTAGTGACAGAGACTGATCACTAAGAAGCATTGGGCTATGAGCGCTTCTTCTTTTTATCCTGATATTCAAGGGTGATCTTGTGTCAAAGTTTTTCAAGCCTATAACAGGCTTGACTATTTATGCGATAATAAGCGCAACAGCTTGGCGTGACAATTTAGAAAAGATAGTTAGTTACCGGGTATCGAACCCGTAAACCTGCGTGAAGGTAGTAGTACTACCGCATCACTACATCAACCAGGTCCTCAGTGTGTCCAGCTGTGGACTACGTGGGTCGATGATGAAAAACACACATTCTTTATTTATATTTGTTTAACTATTTATCGAATCCTTGGAAGTTATTTTAAAGCCTCAGTCAACACTTGAATTTTAAGCAGGTACTTACTCGTATTTAGTTTTCTTTGACTCTTTTATATACATGCAGCTAAGAAACAAAAATAAAATACGTCCTATGGCATCGCAATAAGAGAATTTATGTACTTTATGTATTCGCCGTAATGTGTAGGACCTTGCTTTGTCTTCGAATAGAGATGGGAAAGTGTTATCGATGTTTGATGATATAACTCTAATTTGTACTTATGTTGGAGTCTAACTTACATTCTGAGTCTCTAGCTGGTTACTTATTTTACTTAATCGATAAATTAACTTGAATTAATGAATAAATTCAAATTAAAATCACCTGCAATATTTTAACCGTAGCTCTATTGTATCTTTGCAAATACATGTAAATTTTTCAACTGCGTTTTAATAAAATAAACCAAAACATTAATTCAGGTAAAATATCTAAACTAAAATACCATTAAGTTGTAAATACTATGTTTTAACAAGTTTCAGATAATCGACCCATTTAATACAAATGTGTTAATTAAGACTTAAATAAGTCTGATATTCTAATTTTGTAAATGTCTTATTTGAATTTTAAATTACTAATACTTATTAAATTATGCTTTACAAATTGATGCACCGTGCTTAGCATATTAATAATTATAATCATATTTTAAGACATACCACTAAGCCACGCAGAGTCATCTAGTCCCAAGAAAAAATAAGATAAACTAAGCACAAATAAGCTTAACAGTGCTCTAGCTTAAACTTATTAAAGTGAATGCAATCCACCTTACTGCATTTTTCGATGTCGATGGCTACATTTCCAAACAGCGGTACATCACTACGACATGCACACAGAACAATGCTCCGATGTGGTGATATGGCGTTCGTTTCCTATTATTGTTGGTATTCGGATATAAAGAACCTTAAAAAATTATCATTCTACATCTACGCTCATTCTTACTTGTTGTTTCGTTTGCTTCAAATTCATGAGGTATCTAATGAACCGTTTTGTTCCGGTCCTTATAATAACACTTTTCTCATCCTGTGGGTGTTGGACAAGGCAGTGCTAGATTCTGGGGAAGGGCGGGATTCTAAAGAGCTCAAGCAATACGGTTTCCGATTTTTTTTCTTTAATTTTGCTACATGAATAATTAGCACGATTTTGCTTTTTTCCAAATTATATGATTGCAAATCATCGTAAAAATACTCTATAAATTTTAAATTATTTTGAGAATGTGTGGAAAATGCTTCAAAAACGATCATATCTTTTGACAATAAATTTTAAATTATTTTGAGAATGTGTGGGAAATGCTTCAAAAACGATCATATCTTTTGATTACGAAAATAGGTGTGTTTTTTTTACTCTAAGGGACTGTAAACATTACAGTATTTGGTATTAATTTCATCTCTTCTCTTGCGTTTCTGAGAAAGTATAGTAATCAGACATACCAAATAGACAGACAACGAAGTGATATTTATAAGGGTTCCCCTTTTCTTGTAGGAACGAAACTTTTAAAGTGACATGTATTGAAAAAAAAACTAATGTATAACAAGATTCAAGTTTTCTTGTATATAACTTTTTTATTACATAAAATGATTCGACAGTATTTAGCGCGTTCCAGGCTCTTTCTCATGAACAGTGAAGACAGTGATAGCTAGGCAGTTATAAACAGAATATTAAGTTGTTTATCCATTTCAAAGATAAAGAATTAATTTTAATTAAGGTTCGAAACATGTGGCCCTGACTGGCACTTGGCCGGTTTTTTGTATACATTTTTTTTGTAATAAAATCCACAATTCTTCATGTTTTTAAGTTGAAATAGACTCAGTAGTTACAATGTACTTCCAAAGGGCCAGAACAAGTGCTATTGCACACAAGTATACAACAATATCGAGCGTAGTAAAAGTGCGGCAAGGCCGGCGGCGCGCAAGGTGAACGACCCGCGATCACGGACTGAGGTACAGTGTGTGGATTTTGATTTAATAAAGTAACGACAAATCATCCCACTGCAGGGCAAAGGCATCTATCGGATTCAGGCTACCAAAGCAATGATGGGTACAGGCATAATCACCACGCTTGTCAAATGCGGGTTGGTGATCACAAACCCAGCAATGTTTGTAAATTCGAAACTCTTGCTGCCCAACCTGGACCAGCGGATTGGATTTTGATATAACTTTCATAAATCAATTGATAAAATTACAAAAATCAATTGAAAGGAATAAGTTATTCTTACTTCATAATTGTCTAAATGCAAAAGTAACTCTGTCAGTCTGTTGCGCTTACTCGCTTAAACTACAGAACCGAGCTGTATGAAATTTGACACAAAGATTAGATATTGAGAAAGGACATGAATTATTTTGTATCCAACTGCTGCGCACAAGTTTCCACCCGAGCTACATACTATAACGTGTACCTAGTTCAAGCAGGCAGAGGCGCCGTGAAAAACATAATAAGAATACCTTTACTTCAAACTTCCAAAGAGAAAGAAATAAATTTAATCAAATAAAAATAATACTAATCATCATCTGAAAAAAGCCTCTCCATAGGAGGATTCTATATCGCCATATTGAGCACGAGAACGCTTCTGCCCAACTTCTGACAGGACCTGAATGCGTAGGCGCCTCTTCAACCTCCTGGACGAGGAGAGGCATACAATAACAGACTCTAATAACATACATCTGCTTTCTTCTTATCCATAGAGAAGACATAGGGAAATGATGATGTCTAGCTGGTAGACTGTGGACTGATGACAGCTTTACATACGCCATTAAAATAATTAATTCCAACTTCGAAGTAGGTCGCACTGTCGAAGTTTGCACACAAGTTACAGTAACAAAGATCACACGAGCCGACGTGATGCGCATCGCTGGAATCGAACGTTGCGCTTCGTCGCTCACTTTCACTTAACATGCCTAGTGTAATGCTTAATAACCTCTTTAGCGATTTCATAAAGAGATCAGGAATCAATTTGTGTTGTTGTCTGTTTGTGTACCGAAATGAGGAACCAGTTGTTGGTTGTAGTGATGCAACTCTGTTTTGAAATATCGACCCTAAAATATCGACATATTATTGAGATTGATATAGGTGCCGGCACGTTAAAAGAATCTTGCCTTTCTCTTCCTATGGTATTGGCAGGATAAGGTAGGTGCTCGCCTAAAAATAATCGTCCCCTTTCTCTTCCTGTACGTGTCATAAGACTAAATGAGTACTGTCAGTGAAAGACGAGCAGCAACGTCGAAGCTCCACCATAGACCAAACTGCGATTTCCAACGCCGAGCTTGCTGATTTTAATGCCTAAATCCAGCAGTGATTTGAAATGGGCTGGTTATGTGATGATTTTATACCCTCTAAATCAATAATTAACGATGTATACGATGATTTCACTAGCCATTACATAAGTACCACATTATACCAAAAAAAGTTTTAAATGTATTTATAATATTGCACGATATTTATCGATATTTTTTACACAGCTCTAGTAGATTGTCCACCATCATGACCATATTTGATGATATGGTATTTCTTGCAAGAATCTGATCAGTCTTTTTTTTAACTGTAGCGTCTAGACCAGCAGAATAGCATTGTTGTGACAATCGTCCTACTCCTTTAAAAGGTATTTAATAAAGGGCCTTGGTCCTTTCTGCCAATATGTTTTTTTATTTTCTTTAAACCAAAGAAGGATATTTCATTTACAATAGCCACTGCATAGATTTGTTTCAATCTTTTTTTCTATTCTACGAGTACTATTTATTTTTATATCTTTTCTGATAGTTGCAATTCAAAGTTAAATTGTAATTAAATTGAGTTATTATTCTCTTCTCAAAAAACGTCTCTATTGGGGATTCTAGTAATAAAACTGCGTTAGTATTAATCATCAAAAAAGGGTGTACCACAAGGATCAGTACTGGGGCCATAGTCATGACAATAAATAACTTGCCTAATAATAATAAGGAAATAAAAAAACTTGCCTAGTGAGATCTTTCTCATAAAATAATTTGATGATAACACAGACATTTTGTCATAATCTTGTTACAAAATACTACAAACCTAACAAAATGAAAAACAGTTGCGGATTGGTCAAAAGACGACGCAAGCATTTTACCCATAGCGCATAACTTGACAGTTATGCAACGCGTGCGCGTGCGCCGATTACAGATGCAGACCTACTTCTGCTTCATATGTCACTTTATATTTTGGGAAGTTAAAATGCTATCGATGAGGCTACTCATATTGAAGACATGGTCAATCTTATTTAATGAGTTGTTAATTATTTTGGAAGCGTTTAGGTTAAGGGTTCCCTATACTCTAAAAATGTAGTAGTATCAGCCTTCATCAATAAATTTAAATTTCTACATCAATGATGGGAACAGGCATAATCATCACGCTTGCCAAATGTGGTGATGACAAACCCGACCAATGACGGACGGGCATTTAAAGTGATTGTCACATATACCTTGCTTCTGATCTAATGACTTGATTATTATTTCAACATGAAGAGTAACATTCACGGAGTCTATAATAAAAATAGAGCTGACAGGTTACAGAAAAAAAATAAAAATCTGTAACAAAATTAAACAGGAATAAATTTGCACATTTTGAATCTTTGACAAACAAGATAATATATTACCGCAAAACAAAACCAATTTAAGCAAACCAATTACTTACTCCTAAACTTAGCAGAGGTCATGGCGTCTTAACTACGAGCTAATTACACATAAATAAGGTCGCCTAACAGTAACATCGTCAATATATTCAAATGACCTAACATATAAGGCTTAAGTAACTCATTACCTCCCTTTTTAGTCAAATGGGTTAGGTAACGAGTCCATTGGGGCTATATGCGGTAATGGGGGCGAAGGCCTTGAAATTGAGGTCTTCAATTCGCTTCCTGGTTGAAGACAAGTGACAACTACTAGACTGTATACATTTTGAGGAAGTGCAAACCAGACTCGTATGTTTCTGTACAGCTAAGTGTTTGGAAACAATAAGTGTAATTATACTGTTTTCTTGAGTTTACGCGAACACTATACGAGTATATTGAAATAAAAGATAAGTTTACGGATATAGAACGCGTTTATTTTTGAACCCTTTATAGCGTTCATGTCTACCCGTGACCATGAACGCTGTAAAGGGTTCGAAACGCCGGGTTAAATAAAAAATAAACGCGTTCTAAATCCGGAAACTCATTTCAGGAGTAAATTATTTGGTTTGTATTACTTGGATGATTTTGCTGTTATTAGAACCTTGTAGATCTGGATTTTACCTTCGTATTATAATGATATTGTGGCAGTTTTTCATTGCCCTCACTCATGGATAAAAGACGTTTTCTAAAAATGAAACCTAGCTAGATTTGTCACTCCTGAAACCCATTTCGTACTAAGTATCATGAAAATCGTTGGAGCTGATTCCGACATTCAATATACGCTCGTTTATTTAGTATAATATGAGCATATAAGAGCATGCGTTGTGTCTAAAATTGTCAGCATCTGTCCATTTCTGGACATGACTAAAAGTAAGTAAAGTAAAAAAATGCTGCCAGTCTTCTTGTGGCAGTAAGTTCCCTTAATCACTCTTGCGATACTCAAATTTATGGTTATAATCTACTAGCATTTTGCAACTGCACGTTATATGCTGTTCAGATAGAAGGATGCATAATAGCCTATGCCCATTCTCAAGATCTATCTCAGTACCCAATTTCATCAAAATGATGAAAATGAAAATTTTGTCAAAATGTTCAGAAGTTAAGGCGTAAAATCGTAACAGACAGACAGAGTTTTTTCGCATTTGTATTATTACTACGGCTTTCAGACCAGCCATCTGTATGTAGATTGTATACCTTTGTTATATTGTCTAATATACTTAGTACCAGAAGTGGTTATTATGGAGTGAAGGATCCCCTTCTAAATCGTGACTCGTAAGTCTGGTATAGTATTACAAATATTACAAATACGCTTTCAATTAAAATGTACTGTTTCCATAAAATATAAGTACACGTTGAGCACACCACAAATGTAAAATCAGTAAATCAGATCAGAGAATCAAAAAGAAATAGTAAAAAAGTCCTGAAGGTACTAAAATGTCACTTGGACCTTTTTGGAGACATTGCAAAGAGGTGGTGCTTTGCAATTTAGTCTTACCCAACAAGGCAGACAACCTTTATTTAAAGCCAATATTTTTTCCTTTTTTTGAATCCCAAAGAACCAGTGCAATAAATTTAAAATATTCCATCATAAATTCATTATTCATGATGTCAGCAGCACTTTGGCAGCTGTTTTTATCAAAAGTTCCAACACGTCTTGATAATAGATATCTGACATAACTCAGTGTTCAGAGTCTACAAAAAAATTAAACATAACTGCGACCAACATCACATGTTTTTTTTATCCAAAATTAGTAGCTAAAGCACCGGTTTTATGAAATTGGAAACAAAGGTAGTCCTAAATAACACATTAGATTTTTCTGACGAGGCAAATTCTCTACTTTTCGATATTGTTTGTGGACTTGGTATTTATATGATGTCTTGGTGTCTGATCCGATTAAACAAGCACTTTTAATAGACTATCAACTTTGAGATTAGATTTGAATTTAGTTATTAAATTTAAAGAGAACTACTTTGCATAATTTTGAACCTTATGTTATTCAAATAACAAATTCCAAAATAGATTGCTAATTTAGTTTTTAGGACCTTAAAATCCTTGTACACTTGTCACTAACGTGTCGCAAGATTATGTTACCCATATCACTAAGCCAGTCTTTACTTTGGGATCTTTTAAATTTACGGCTGGAAAATTTTGAATTATTAAGAGTTGATTGTTGTATTGATAAGCAAATTTGGCAAAGTAATACCGTCTAGAACTACAAAGTACAAATAAAATCTGAAACTTATTCATTTGTATACTTTATTTGATATTTTAGCAATTAAATTGCTATTATAATATCAGTATATAAACTTGAAAAATTATGTCTCAGGCGGGACTCGAACCCACATCTCCTCGCATGCCGGGCGGGCGCTATACCATTAAGCAACCGAGACACTGCGACTCAACGCTAATTTTTCAAGTTTATATACTGATATTATATTCATTTGTATTTAAATTATAAACAAGACCCGGAGAAAGCTTGGAAAAAACTGCAAGACTCGATTCCTGAATTATTTATAAAACATACCTATACATTTGTATGGAACTCTTAGTAGGCGTAGTCGTAGTTCAGGTCACACTTGGCCGGTTTCAAGTTTGCGACTGGCTTATCACTACAGGCCTTAGTATGCTGTCACGTCGTCAATATGTTTACGTACAAATCGAGGTCGTATTGCAACACCAATCCAAGAATGTTGCCTCATCTGGGATGAGTTCTAGCTAATCCAAGTGTTTGGTTAAGACTTGAATGCGAAATCTAGTCCTTTTTAATTATATACGAATGTTTCTGAAATACCTCCGCATCTCCATATTTGGGTGAGTTTTGGGAAGCAGTACCTAATTACATTGTGAATATTCCATGAAATTCATTCATCTCAGTCATTCATTCAATTTATAAGCTGGACATAAGCCTCTCCATAAGCGATTTTGCCATAACATCTTGGCAGGTGGATTGGCAATCGCAGTTTGTCCATTGGTGGAGAAAGTCCTTCTTCAGTCGCGTCCTAGGACACCTAAAGGAAAAGAAGAGGTGCTGCTATTCTTTTTACGTGCCGGCACCAAGTGAGGAGGAAAATTTTGTACTGAAAACTTTAATTAAGGTATACAAGACCATGGTACAGCTGCTTCACAGGGTTACATTAAAGTAGGTACATCGAAAATGTAACATATTCATGATATCGTTTTAACTCTTAGTAAGAATAGTAGTTCGGAATAAAAAGATTGAGAGCTTTCCGTTAACAATATTACATTATTGTCGTTCGGGAATTCGATTCGTATCGTTTGCGTGCTCTATACCTATTTTAATTTATGATTTATTGAAAGTGACGTAATCTGTAATGTTATTTATGAATCCTTGATCTATAGTGACTTTGTAACGGAATGATATATTCCGATTTTTTTATTTTTGTTTAGTTAAATGTAGGTCTATACTTTCTCCCATTGCCTCAGCTGCTCCACGTTCTAGTACATCCTGTATATTTCTTTTATATGGAAAATAATAAATTCCCTATTGCGAGTGTTTCTTTTTATTGATTGTAAATATGAAAATTAACACAAAAACACAAAATATATCCACTGCATTATATTCGTGTGGTGTACTTGCTTTTAAATTCCTGTCACGATTATCAAAGGTTAAAAAACTTTATTGTAAAAGCTTTGTTTAAAGTATTTTACATTCAAAACAGACACAATAAAGCTCTTTCGAGAAATTTACACTTTATAATGAATATTTTATAAAGTCATTGCTGGTCTTTTCAAAAATATTATTTACATATGTAGGAGAGGTATGTATATGAGTAGGTATTTTACTTTTTATAAAATAGGACTGAAATTTGGCTTAATTAAGGGAACCTTCTCCTTTCCGAGGGAAATGGTAAAACATATACCGTCATCATTAGCCTACGTCAGATCACTCCTAGATATAGGCCTCTTCACAGAAAAGGTTTTGCCATAATTGCCACCCAGGGCTGGCGGGTTGGTGATAGCAGTTTGGCAAATGGCGGATAGAAGATATTACTGCCCGTTTTCTTCTGGCAGTACTCCTTTAGTCGCCTCTTACGACACCCATAGGAAGAGAAAGAGTGGTGTTCTCTTTACGTACGAGCACCACGCGACACGGAAAATATATAGCTATTATTTTTACCGAAACAAAGTAGTTTAGCAGTTGACGACTCAAATCAAGTGTTGGTTAAATATTTAAAAAGTTTATACTATAATTAATAATTTTAATTATTTTTTGCTTGTTTCAGGTCATAGAAGCACAATGAAGCGGAAACATAGATGGCTGGGAATCAGCATATTGTGTAAGTAATCAAAATAAAAAACACATAAATAATAATAATAAAATAACAATATTTTAAGCATTTTAAGGCATGATGTTGATGACACACTGGCCACATAAAGCCATCTAGTCAAATTAAGCTACTACTAAGTAGCTTGGTGTATGGGGTACTGGACAACCGATAAACTTACCTTTATATTTTTATTTGTATATTTAATATACATGGAAAAACACCCAGACCAGGACAAACAGACGCGTACATGCACGCAAATATTTGTGTGCATGAACATGAAAGAGAACACGCAAACTCTATACTGTAAAATAATAAAAAACTTAGGAAAGGATACTTAGATCTATACAGAATTTCCAATGTGCCAGGGTTAAATACAAAAAAATACGAGTCTGTTGTAGCTGCGGATAGAATGCGTCCGTGGATACACATCCAAGCATTAGATATTGACGGATCCTCTCGCCCTTCATCGGATTTGGTTAACTCTAGTTCTGACTCTAGCTCTAACGAAGATTAATGATTTACAATTCATTAAGTGTGTAACTGTATTTAGTTTTATCTTTATACAATTGATTCGTACCTATCTTGTTTTTTTTTACAATTTTGTTTAAATCAATTTATTAGAAGTTCTCATTTTCTTACATATGCAAAATTGTATGAATTAGTAAAATGTATATATGTGTGTGTGTTTTACATTAACATTAATTACTATTATTCCTTAAATATATTTTTTGTGTACAAAAAAAAATTGCAAAATGTTGTGATTTTGAGTGCGTGCTCCGGAGTTAGCACGCAGTCGGATGGCCGAATGTTGTGATTTTTTATAAGGCCAGTTATTTCCGAGCTAAAAATATAAATGATTTGTCGCAATTTAGTTTAAAATAAATTTTAAGTATTAAATAGTTAATCATTTGATTACGGAAATCCTGTCAGTTTATTTAATAAATTATCCTAAGACGATTATAAGAAAATCACATTTATAACAAAAAAAACTCTCAAACGTTTGCCGCCGTTGTGAAAATCACAAAACCGAACACCAAACTACATACTGCATCAACCGGGCCTCATGAGGAAGATTTAGTCTTATTCTGAAGAATTCGAGAAGCTAGTTTATTAAGGAAATCCTGTCAGATATATTATCTCCTTAGCAGCCATTTTGTTTACCACAAATGTCAATTGAATGCAAATATTACAAGGTTGACGAAACGCGACGTTGTCACGGAATGTGTTAACTTTTGTGTCAGTCGCTGGTACAGGCAAAGTTATGTGATTATATTTGATTGTTCTACCGGGCCAAGATCTCGAGGTCCCGGGTTCGAGCCCCGGATCGGGCAACAAATAATGTTTCCTTCGATTGATAAAAGTAAATTAAAAACTATTTAGGCATTTAGTTAGTTACCACGTATATTAATGAGTGTTTTTTTATTGTAAATTCATTCTCATTTTATTTTTATCTTTAATTCTTTAATTTACTAAGATTGCTCAAAGATTCATGAACCCACAGTCGAGCCATTAGTTTTATTTCTGCAAATAGGCCCCTGGAGGCGCTTTTACACTTTCTAATATTTAACCCTGCCACTGCAGGGGGTCTATATATGTCGTACAAAACCATTGTAACCTTTGTTTTTAAATAAACAAATGATAAAAATAATGAAAACTGTGGGATTCGAACCAATAACCTTCGTTTACCGGACAACTATAGCAGTTGTCCGGTAAATAGTCAAGAAAGCTACCAGGTTACTAGGTTTCATAATGCGTTCTTGCTCTCAATTTCAAAATCTGAAAGTTGCTAAGCTCTTATATTGCACATATGTGCGCAGCATCCTCGAGTATAGCTCACAGGTTTGGAACCCACAGTATGATGTCTACATTGATAAAATAGAATGTATACAGCGTAAGTTCATGAGATTTTTGCAGTACAAGAGCAGAACCTACATGGAAAACTATGAACACAGGTGCAATAAACATCACACTCTACCGCTGCTCGAGAGAAGAAATATTGCAGATTTAGTACTGCTTTTTAAAATAGCTCAATCAAAAATAGATTCTCCACACCTCCTTTCTTTAATAAATCTCAGAGTACCGCACCGAACCCTGAGGAGGCCTGCGGCTCTTTTCATCCCACACAGTGCTACGAAATATAGGCAGAACTCTTTTTTTATTAGGGCTCCTAACGTGTTGAATGCTATGGCCGATGACCTCGAACTAGACTTATTTAACACTAGTGTCTGTTCACTCAAAAAGCGTTTGTCAAAGAGATGGTTTGAAGCGGTGCACTGACTGGATAGTTCCTACAACTTCTTTTTTGCTTGGTTGATTTTTGTCCCATGTCGTTTGTTATTCCTAAGTTACTTTAATATGTACAAGCCATACTTAGAATTTATATGTGGAAACACGTGAATGGTTTTTAGATACAATTCTAGTGAGTAATTTAGTCATAAGATACTGTAGTGTTTTCCAAATAAAATAAAATAAAATAAAATAAAAAAAATAAAAATAAAAATAACTACCATGGAAATACCAAGACCATTTATATGTAGACAATTTATTCAAGGCATAACGCTGTAAGCCAGCGAGTTTCATCGATGCGTATAGTGACTGCCTCAAACGTTAAAAATAAATATTAAGAATCGGTTAAAATTAAACAGTTTTCTTTTTTAATTCTTCATTGTTATTTTAAGAATGGCATTCTTGCATTGTAACATAAAGCGTATTATTTTCCTTTAAAGGTATTAAATTGTACTATGATGACCTCCATGGCGGAGTGCTGAACATACCGGTTTTTAAGAGGTCACCTGCTCCGAAGTCCTTGGTTCGATTCCCGGACGGGTTTCGATGTAGAAAAAGAGTGTTTTTTTACATTTTCTTGGGTCTGGGTGTTTGTAGTACCTTTGTTGTTTCTGATTTCCAAAATACGAGTGCTTTTAATTGTTACTCAAATTGGGATCAGAACAATATAAGTGATTTTGTATGCATGATCTTATTTTTTGAACCAATTTTCATTAAAATCAATTCAATGGCGCGAGTACGTAATGAATAGGCAGACAAACAGATTTGAGTTCGCATTTTTAATGTTAGTAAGGATGATTACTTGTTGTTTGATAAAACATAGCTAAGATTGATTCGCATACCTACTTGTATTTTTCCAAAATGGTTTCCTTAAATTTTTTGTTACACCTAATTCTGGCAAGTCGCATTTATTATTTTTAATGATCGTTTAACGCTGATGGACCTTTCGTAGAATTAAAAAAGATGGTTTCAAGGCCATTGACATTAATAATTACTGAGGATTGGAGCTGGGTGTTTACAATTTCAAAATTTCGAAAAAATATCTCAAAATTTTGCAAAGTGTCTTATAAAACTGGCTGTGGAAACTTTCAGATACAAAACAGAAGATTAATGCTTAAAAGGCAACATTTTCTTATCAACATTAAACCTTTAATTTCTTTTCGATGGTCTATTTATCTACATTACCAATTACGACCTCCGTGGTGAATAAGCGTAGGTACACACCGGATTCAAAGGTGTCACCAGCACCTAGGTTCCGGTTTCAATTCCCAGGCAGATAAATAAATAAATAAATAAATGTGGACAACATCACATACATTGTTCTGATCCCAATTTGAATAACTATTTAAAGCATTCGTATTTTGGAAACCAGAAACAACGAAGGTACCACAAACACCCAGACCCGAGAAAATGTATAAAAACACTTTTTTTCTACATTGACCCGTCCGGGAATCGAACCCGGAACCTCGGAGCAGGCGACACCTTGAAAACCGGTGTGTACGCCACGCCGCCACGGAGATCAGTGTGGAAAAAATGTTTTGACTCAGGTTTTTGCATTTGCGGTAGTTTCATTGTTTTTCATTTCCACTAACAAGTGCTTTAATAGTTTTGAATCAGAACAGAATAGATAAAATAAATTCGTTAACTCAATATCTCGGTTATTCAGTTCGAAGGGCAATCGCACAGATACCGTAAGGTCTATGGTGCAAGTCACTGACGCAGCAAAATAAAGTTTTTATTACAAGTACAAACAATTTAAAATGTATTACCGTTCTGTTTGCAGGTATAGCGCTCACAGTGCTATCAGACTTGCCAACGTCATCAGCTGTCAGGGCCACATCTCTCATCTTCTCGAAGACAACAACTACAACGACTGCTGTGCCGGAGGAGGCGCCTTCAGGACCTGAAGATGGACCACAGGTGATTATCTTCTCATCTAATATTACTCCATTGATTGTATGTCCATCAGTGGATTGTATGTCCACTGATGGACATACAATCGAAAACCAGCACAATAACAAAAATCTTAAAAAACAGTTGTTAACAGAATACACTGATATGAACATTGATAAGTGATACTAAAAAAGGACAGATTTCTTTTCAGTATGAGACAAAGAGAACAGAATTTTTTGCCTAAAGAATTTATAGCACCTTCGGATTATGTATGAGAGTTGAAAGTACTTGTTATTTACAGGAAGTGTATCAGCGGAGCAAGTAGGATGTAAGATATGTCAAGGCAGTTTACATTTGCTCTCATTTCCTACTGAAAGGATAATTAAGCGTTATCGTTTCTAGATGAAAAAAATACATCCTTTTATGAACCTATGACAAACATGGATAATGTTTTCAATTTGATGATGCCGTATTATCCTTACTAATATTATGATGTGGAAATAGTTCTTTTTATTTGTCAATCTGTTACGCTTCCAAGTCTAGACTACTGAACCGATTGTGATGAAATTTTGTACAAAGGTAGACTTTGAGAAAGGACTTATAGTATTTTGCATCCCACTGCTGGACACAGATTTTTCGCCTACGCGATATAAAGTCTAGTTGCGGGCGGAGCCGCGTGCAACGCTAGATTAATTAAAGTTTCAAGACGAGTATAATTTTTTTTACAAGTCACCAAAATATACCATATTATTAACCACTAACATTCTCATTTCAGACCGAAACCACTGCAGAGGGAGGCGAGGCCCAAAACGCCACCAGCAAGCTGAGTGGCATCCCCCAGATAGACTACATCTACGACCCCAACCTCCCCCGGGAACTGAACGGCTACAATCTCTCCGAGTACCCCTTCTACGAGACCGTGCCTCCTCTAGAGATGATAGACTTTAAGTGTGATGGACTACATGACGGGTTCTACGCTTCAGTCGCCCATAAGTGTCAGGTAATCTTTTAGATTCAACCCTTATCATAATCATCACTGGCCTTTGGGTAAGGAGGAATTAGCCGAAGGTTGCCGAACGTAGGTTGCCCAATAGTGAAGCAAAGCCGCTACTGCCAGCCTCCTTCTGGCAATACTTCTTTGCCCTTGCATTCTCTTAAATACGAGTCGTCGCTGCGCTTACGGCTGAGATGACGGATGTCTCAGCCGTCACATCGACCGCTGTTGTCACGGCCTTTTGTTCGTATCCATGCGGCGCTAGTGTCGATCAGCGTCAAAAGAGAATACCAATCGTGCGTTCATTGCTATTACAGCAGTTGCAACCATAGCTGTTATTCTATTAACCTCTCACATGTGCCATATCCAGAGACAACAGAAATTGTATTGTGTCTGGGACGGATCCTAAACATACACTTTCGGTAGCTTAAAGACTCCTCATACCTACATTGTAAGGACACGCGAATTTTTAGGTCTTCTGTCATCCATATTTACTGGCGATTAGAATAAAAACATCCGGATGCATCCCACACACATTACATCATTTGAAAATTAGCTGATTCAATTAGCATTTTCTTTTGGGTTGAAATTCATGTTTTAGTCTAGAAAAATTTAAGTGGAACGTAATGGATTTATCGCCATCTTTTGGCTCAGTGGTGATGCTAAGTTAATTAATGCTAGTATAGAAATAGAAAAGTCATTAACAACACTTTTAAAGCTCATAATAAGTGACAATAGACCGGTTGTATATTACCGTTGTTTCGTCAAATGTTAGAAGTTTGCACCCTTAACACCCGAAAGAAACATCTTTACAGATGTTTGACAGTCAGTTAAGATGAAGCAGCTATTTAAATTCTTTATTAAAGCGCCGCGCCCGGCATGCGAGGAGATGCGGGTTCGAGTCCCACCTGAGACATAATTTTTCAAGTTTAAATACTGATATTATAATTGAAAGAAAGAAAGAAAGAAAGAAAGAAATATTTATTCAATATTTTATTAAATATTTATTGCAATTAAATTGCTTGAATATCATATAAAGTAAGGTTTTATACCAGGTTTTTCAAATCTTACCTTTGGGATCGGTTACTGCTGCAGGCGTCACGGAGTATGAGCTACCTCCAGCTATATCCTTCCATATTTATAGTATATTAATAGTAAAGTAAAGTAAGGGCCCATAATCATCCCACTGCAGGGCAAAGTCCTTCATTGTTGACATTTTACCTCGCCTTTGCAAACACGAAGATGACATAATATCCGATAACGTTCAAATTACCTTAAAGTTACTTAAATTACATCAATGATGGGTATAAAATACAACAACATTATATAAACTTGAAAAATTCTGTCTCAGGCGGGTCTCGAACCCGCATCTCCTCCTCCTCGGTTCGAGTCCCGCCTGAGACAAAATTTTTTAAGTTTATATACTGATATTATAAGTGCAATTAAGTTGCTAAAATATCAAATAAAGTATACAACATATTTATATGTGCTGTATAATTATTATTACTTAATATTTAGAAACACATAACACGGCATAACCGTTATATTTTATAGTCACGTGACACAGGCGGTAGATGGCGCTGCCGGTACTAAATCTTTTAGCACACATTCGTTTCTCTTTCTCACACTTGAACTCAATTACGACCCATGTTTTCGAAATTTTGTCGAATTTTTATATTAGGTACCCATATGTTCGGTTTTGCAGTTGTATTAATAAAACATAATTCCAGTAATGTTTTTATGGTTTTCAGCTATACCACCACTGTCTGTTCGGTACTCGCTATGACTTCCTGTGCGCCAACTATACAGCCTTCGACCAGAAGACTTTCATCTGCCAATTCGTGTCTGAAGTAGACTGCAAGAACTCACCAAATTATTTCAACAGGTTTGTTTGTTTTGCAGTTTCTAATTACTTTAGTAAAAAAAAAAAAAAGGTTAGTCACAGAACATGAAAAAGGTTGGAAAGGCTGTCATGCACCATTTGTATCAGAACCTACCACTACTACATGTAAACATAATAAACACAAGTTTTCGCACTCATAAATGAGTTCAAAGAACGCCAATCAAGCGAATTCTTTTGAATTTCGACCCTATTAGTCGCACGACGTCAAAAGAAACCAATCACAGCGCTCACTTACATTCACATTTGGACAGAAGTATGAGCATTTGCATAGCCTCTGTGGCGCACCTGCTCCGCCTACATCGCGTTTCTAACCTTTTTTTCGTGTTCTGTGGGTTAAGTGACGACCATTTGGATCAGCGGTAGTAAACGCTGCTTCTGAGCCATGGGTCGCGGGTTTGATCCCCGCACAGTACAAACATTTGTGTGAACGAACATGTCTGTTTGTACTGATCTGGGTGTTTTCTATGTATTTTAAGTATGTATTTACAAAAAAAAGTATATAAGTAAGTTTATCGGTTGTCTAGTACCCCATACGACAGGGTACTTAATAGTAGCTTAATTTGGGACTAGATGGCTCTGTGTGGCCCAGTGAGGCATGTCTTTAATAATATTATTATTAAGTGACGTGAGATAAGTTTGTTGCTTCGAGATCTCTTTGCACCTTGTTTATTTATTGAACTAGCGTGTGCTGAGCTGGAACAATATATCATAATTAGCGTGTATAGCCCCCCCAAAGCTAACTACCACGTTTTTGAATCTGTTATGGATGAGGCTCTGAAAAAGCTCTCAAAATCGAATAAAAAAGTAGTTGTATGTGGGGATTTCAATGTTAATATATTAGAAGAAACGCAGTCGTCCACCCATCTCTTTAAGTCGTATAATCGAATTAATCTTTTTAATGAACCCACCAGAGTAACGCCCACATCAGCTACTTGCTTAGATAATATTGGATTTGTTATGAGATCCAGTAAAAAATTCACACAATCCTACACATTTTTATGCCTCTATAACGCCCTAGTTCGATCTCAACTAGAATATGCCGTGCCCATTTGGAACCCGTTTTATAATAAATATATAGAAAGTCTGGAAATGGTACAGAAAAAAATTCTACGTACAATGCACTACAGATGTTATCACAATCGCTTGCCCTATATACAACTATTAAATAAATATAAAACTCTTAAGCTTGAAGACAGACGTAAGCAACTCGAGGCAATGATGTTATACGACTTATGTCATAACCGATACGATTGCATCCCCATTGTGAACAGACTGTGTTACAGTGTTCCCACTAGAACTCATAGCCGAAATATTTGCCGATTATTTGCCACTTTTCGATGTCGTACAAACGCGGGTAAACGATCGCCAATGCATCGTCTAGTATACTCATATAATACATACTTTAACAAAATTTACATTTTGGCGACGACGCCTTTTACCTATAAAAAATTATTGTTGGAGGCATTGCGCAGTAATTATTATTAGTCTTAATTTATGTCTTATTTAATTAATTAAGTATTTTTAATGTCCATGATTATTGTTTTTCCTTTTGTTTCACTCGTTGAAGTAATGTATTCTTCAAACTACGAGTATCTGTACACTTTCGTGTTTTTTTTTTCTCGAGTGTATTTTCATTTGAAAGTTTAAATGTTCTCGTAAAATATAACATAAATATCTTTGCTTAAGTCCCAATGTTATGTATTGAGCATGTTTAGATACTCAGTTTGTTCCGCAGTAATTATTATCACTCTCAATGTCTAAAATGTTAATTTAAGTTGTGGTAAATGATGCTGGTGTTGAAATTAACACTACTTAGTACCTAATATTCTAAGCACCATTGTATTCAACATTGTTTTTTTACCAAAATAAAGGAAAAAAAAAATATTTTTTGTGATGGTGGAGTGATAAAAACATCCATTTTAAATTGTCTTATTTCGGACCACAGTGGACAAGAAGCATTGTTCGAGCACCATTATGTCTCTAATAAAGTAGATTCTGTGTATAGGCAATTTACTATTAATAAAATAGAAACATTTTAAAAAAAAATTAAAGAGGGTGTAAATTTGCTAAAGCATGATGATCAGAATGTTGATGAATTATATGAGAATCTTTTTGGTTTGGTTAAAAATGAATTTGATGAACATTTTAAACAGAAAAAAGTAAAAATAAATAAACAGAAGTGTAAGTTTAATGAATGGGCTACACCTGGTATTTATAAAAGCAGAAAAACATTATACGATTTATATAGTTTAAAGGCAAATTCTCAAAACCCACTTATTATAGAACATGTTAAAAAATACTCTAAATTATTTAAATTAGTATGTGCAAAAGCGAAGTCAATCTATCTTTATAATTTAATTTCGGCTTCCAACAATAAGGCAAAAACCACTTGGAATATTATTAATAAAGAGACATGTAGAGTAAAACCAAATAATCCTACTTGAGAGAGTCTCAAGTTAGGGGATAAGCTAATAAACACGAACACAGAGGTTGCAAATACATTTGAGAATTTTTTTTCAAATATAGCACCCTCTAATACTAAAGGGCTTGCTTCTTCTGCTGATCTAGCTGAATCCCTTCTCAAGTCTATTGTCGATGAGTGTAATTCTTTATTTAATTTTAGACATATAAACCCTGACATAATTACAAAAACTTTTAGAGAATTCAATATGAAAAAAACGGAGGATCTTTGGGGAATTTCTGTTAACATTATCAATACAATTATAAGTTCGTTAGCCCCTCAACTCGCTATTATTTTTAACAAATGTATTGATGATAGGCAGTTTCCAACTTTAATGAAGTTTAGCAAAATCATTCCTTTATTTAAGTCTGGCGAAAAATGTGACCCCTCCAATTTTCGACCTATATCTATCTTGCCAGTGCTAAGTAAAATCTTCGAAAAAATAATGTTTAATCAGCTTTTATCACACTTTAGTGTAAATAAATTATTAAATAGCAACCAATATGGCTTCAGAAAAGGTAGAAATACTACCGATGCTCGAGTTGGTCTTCTACAACATGTGTTTAATGCTTGGGAGAGTAAGCTAGATGCCATAGGTGTATTTTGAGACCTTTCAAAGGCTTTAGATTGTGTAGACCATGTAACATTACTTAAAAAACTTAAACATTATGGTGCATCGAATGATTCCTTGGATCTAATAAGTTCTTACCTTAAGGACAGAACACAAAAGGTTTGCATAAATGGAGCTGAGTCTTCAGGGTCTGCCCTTATTATGGGTGTCCCTCAGGGATCAGTATTAGGACCCCTGCTATTTTTAATTTATATAAATGACCTTCCGTGTTATTTACATAATCTTTGTGAGATGGTATTGTTTGCAGATGACACATCAATGATTTTTAAAACTAAGAGGGGCAAATATTCATTTGATGATGTTAACAATACCCTCTCTAAATTATTACATTGGTTTACAACAAATAATCTTTTACTAAATGCAAATAAGACAAAATGTGTAAAATTTACCATGCCCAATGTAAGGTTTGCTGCTACTCATATAATTGTTAAAGATGAACCACTAAACTCTGTAGATTTAACTACCTTTTTAGGTATAACTGTTGACTCTCATTTGCAATGGGGTGCTCATATTAGGGTGCTGTCTGGAAGACTTAGTTCTGCTGCTTATGCTGTGAGAAAAATAAGGCAATTGACTGATGTTGAAACGGCAAGATTAGTATATTTTAGCTACTTTCATAGCACAATGTCATACGGAATTCTGTTGTGGGGCTCAGCGGCAGATATTGAGTCAATTTTTATATTACAAAAACGTGCTGTACGGGCTATTTACGGCCTTCGATCCCGTGACTCGCTGAAGGAGCTCTTCAAAGAGATTAATATACTTACAGTGTCTTCTCAATACATTCTCGAGAATATTGTTTACGTTCGTAAGAACATACATTTATTTCTTAAGAAAAGTAACGTACACAATTTCAATACCAGAAATAAAGATAAACTTGCCGTTCCAGGCTTCAGACTGCGAAAAGTAGGAAAATCGTTTATGGGAAATTGTATCCGTATTTTCAACAAATTACCACAGGGTATTGCTGAACTCCCTGTACATAAACTTAAATCGTATGTCAAAGTAATTTTAATGAAAAAGGGCTATTACACTGTTAATGATTATTTAAATGATAGAAATGTATGGCATTAAATTGTCCCAGCTCGTACTTGCTTAAACCTTGTAAAAATCACCTTACCTTGTAAAAATTTATTTAAAAAGAGGCTGACAATAGTGACCGAGTTTCTTGCGCTGCTTCTTCTCGGCACTAGCCCAGACTTGTCCCGAAGCAGTGGTAGGTTTAAATTGGGACGTGTAAAAGCGCCTCCTGGGGCCTATTTGCAGAAATAAAACTGATTTTAACTGTATTAACTGATTATGAGCCTTCGATATTTCCGCAATGTTGCACGAAAAAACTGTTATTCCATGGTATTTGCAACAGTTCCAGAATATAGTAAAAAACAAGATATACTCGTATGTAAAAAAGGGTGTTACAACTTTTACCTAATTAATAACTTGGGCTAACGACCTTGAAAGTTTGAATCAAAATAATCATATAAATTAGATGATTTGGAAGAACTTAGGCAAGTTACTGACATTGATATATAAACTTAAAGAATTATGTGTCAGGCGGGACTCGAACCCGCATCTCCATGCATACCAGACGCGTGTATAGGAGGTTCGAGTCCCGCCTGAGATAATTTTTCAAGTTTATATACTGATATTATATAAAGTATTACTAACCTTGGTTTCTATTTGATTTAAACTATCCTAAAGCAGAAGCCTGAGAATTCAAAGGAAATAAAAATTGGAGTCATCTAAAAAGCTATTTTAAGAAAGAAAGCTTTTATAGCATTAGCAGCTTGAAAAGCTCTGAAACCAGACTTTACTTGAAGGATATGATAATAAGAAGAATAACAATTAATGTGGTTCATTCAAAAAATGCTTAACTATATTACGAGGTTCCTGACAGCGAATAATTTTGTGTTCTCTCCATAGACAAGATAAATTCATTTCCTTAAAAATATGACGACCTCCGTGTCGGAGTGGAGTACACACCGGTTTTCAAGCTGTCACCTGCATTAAGGTCCCAGGTTCGATTCCCGGACGGGTCAGTGTAGAAAAAAAGGGTTATTCTACATTTTCACGGGTCTGGGTGTTTGTGGTACCTTCGTCGTTTCTGATTTGCAAAATACAAGTGCTTTAAATAGTTACTCAAATTGGGATCAGAACAATGTATGTGATGTTGTCCACAATTATTTATTTATCTTTCCAGGAACGAAGCTCTATACAAACAGACAACAACCACGCCACCCCCGCCGCCCCCCACCACGACTACCACCACCACTCCGCGCCCCCAGCGTCCGGGGAGCCGTCGTCGCCCCCACCCCAGATACGATTACTATGACGACGACTACTATGGAAGAGAGGATTACGAGTATGATGATAGGTAAGTCACGAGATATTTTGATTCCCTCGAACAGTAAGGCTAATTTTAAAATGGAAATCTTGCTTAGTTGCCCCTCTTAATCGCTACCCTACCGCCAATATATTCAATACAAGAAGACAGATAGTAACAAATGGGTATCCTAAAGATTAAAATTTACAATTTACTTAGTCAGGTACATAATAATTACACATTTTGAGATAGTTTGGTAATTTGTAACCTATACTTCAAAATAACCTAGCTCGCACTCGTATGTTTCCTTGTTATACATATACTTAAAAAATAATCTCATATTTATGACAGAGTTTTATACGCAACTTCTTTTTTTTTTGCGGTAAAATATTGGGATGTGTAAAAACGCCTCCTAGGGCATATTATAAAGAAAAAAATGTTTATACTTGCATTGAAATTTATTGTTTTCAGAGTCAGAAGACCAAGACCTCGTCCTCAAGGCAGACCAGCAAAGAGACCGAGACCACAGGATGATTATGAAGATGATAGGTATGTATCAATAAATGTGTCCTCTATGATCGCACCGACCCAGAGTATAATGGTTTCGGTCGGAACAGATTGAGAAAAATTGTCAAGGTCTTGAAAAGGGTTCATTTAGAATTAAAATACCATTTTTCTATCCTTTGGGATCCACCTTTCTCCATATCAAACTTAACTAATGATATCTTTCTATTCACAACACCGGTGTTATAATGGATCAAGTTTTATTGAATTATATGGCGCAATATCAAATGAAAATATTTCATGACTATAAAGAATAATCAGATATCTTTAAAATAGTACTTTCAATTTCAGATATGAACGTCCACGATCTAGACCGCGTGATGAAGCTGAAGAAGATTATGAAGAACGACCTCACAACAGGAGACCTAGCAAAAGACCTCAATACGATAGAAGACCGTACGATGAGGATGAAGAGAGAAGACCAGCTGCAGCTGGCAGAAGAAGACCGGGAAGGCCCCGAGATGAAGAAGAAGACCGATTCAGAGCTGATGACGAAGACAGGCCACGAAGTGGGCCCAATTTGAAGCCGAAGAGGCCTAGAGATGAGTACAGACTGAGAGACGAAGTTAGGCCAAGGGATGAGAAGAGACCGAGAGATGAAGTCAAGCCAAAAGACGAAATAAGGCCTAGAGACGAAGTGAGGCCTAGAGACGAAGTAAGGTCCCGAGATGAGATACGTCCAAGAGATGAAATCAAACCTCGCGATGAGGTCAGACCTCGGGATGAGGTAAGGTCACGAGATGAGATAAGGTCACGAGATGAAAAAAGGCCAAGAGATGAAATAAGGCCTCGCGATGAGATAAGGCCTCGGGATGAAATAAGACCACGAGATGAAGTTAGACCGAGAGATGAGAAACGATCTCGAGATGAATCTAGAAATAGAGATGACGCAAGGCCACGAGATACTTTGAGGTCAAGTGAAAGAAGGCCTTTGAGAGACGATGTGGTCGTCCCTGAAGACAAAAAAGAAAACACTAGGCCGAGGGTTGATGACAGATATTCCACAGAAGGTCGTAGATATAAAGAAGACAGGCCTTCTAGAAACAGAGATGAGAGGCCATACGTAAGACCTGAGAGGAACTATGATGACGATAGAGATGATAAGAAGGAATTACCAACAGCTCCAGAAAGCCCAGGATTGGTAAAACCAAATGGTCACGGAATTTTCAGCAAACCACGTATGCCGCCGAAAATCAAAAGGCCAGTTCCTGCTAACGAAAAGGGAAAATACGAATATGTTACCGTAACCACAACTAGAGCACCTCCTAAATTTGATGACGATGAATATTACGATGATTACGAAGATGATACGAGTAAACCTTCATCGTCTGGAAAAACTAGTATAATACAACAAAGGCCGAAACTTGAGCCTGTGGAAAAGGAAAAATTTAAGCCATCAAGGCCGCATTATACTAGCCCTGCAGCTAATTACAAGGAAAGACAGACTAAAAAACCTGCAAGCTATGATGATGATTATTATTATGATACCCAGTGGAGTAAACGTAGACCTCAAAGGCCTATTAAAAAAGAGCCGAAACCAAAAGATGTTGACGACTATTACTACGATTACGACGAGGGGAAAGATAAAAAGGTTATTCCAAAAGAAGAAGATATAACATCAAGAATAAAAAATGTGAAACCTAACGTGAAAGTTCTTAAACGTCCTTTTTTACCCTCTAGGGGTGGAAGTCCCTACTTACCTAGGGGCTTACAGCCTGTCGCTGGCAAAGACATGACTGCGCCTCTTAATACCACCCCTAAACCTACCACCACTACTACTACTACTACTACCACTACGACAACCACGACCACTACTCCTGAACCTACCACTACAACGAGACTAACAACAACAAAACCTACTACGACAGTAACAACAGAACCAACTACTACTCTACACTTGACGGCCCCTGAAGATGAATATGAATATTACGATGAAGAAGACACAGAATACGATGATAAACATAAAAAAGAACTGTCAACATCAAGACCTGAAGTCAAGACACAATATATCGAAATAAAAACCCAAGAACCAGACACAGAGACATATGAACCGGAATTAGAATCCCACGCACCAGAAATTGAAACGTTCCCATCGGTGATCGAGCCAGAAATCAAAACACATTCACCAGAAATTAAAACTCATCGGCCAGAAGTTAGAACTCAGGTGCCAGAATTCAAGACACATTTGCCTGACATCAAAACAATTGCACCAGAAATTAAAACGTACACCCCAGAAGTAAAAACGCATACTCCAGAAGTAAAAACGCATACTCCAGAAGAAAAAACGCACACGCCAGAAATCAAAACTAACAAACCAGAAACTACAACGAATGATCCTTTTGATTTCAAAGAACAGAGGGCAAAGTTGGCCACTGAAGTGTTAAAAGTATACAATGACAATTACGAAGCTATCAGAGATAAATTAGAATCCACATTATCTCCTAGTAACTACCTAAAACCGTATCTAAGCACTCAATCCATACCTCTAAACAACGAGGCTAAATACACAGTCACTGACACTCCTTATAAACCTAAAGTTGAACCAAAACCTGAGATATCTCAACCTTATACAGCTACAGGAAAACCTTTAAAAATACCTGAAAACATATCGATCAAACAGAACTTGGCAGATTCCATTGAAAATGATTATGATGTCAGGTTTAACGAAGCAATAGCTCCTACGTTACCCAACGTCAATATTAGAATGCCAAGCGGTTTTGTAGTGCCAAATGATAGAGATTACACATTCTCAAGGTTCAGAAACGCTTATCACCCAGAACCACAATATGCAGCATCGGATATATCAAGCTATCAAATAAGAAAACGACCCCAAGTAACAGGGGTCAGCATACGCACGCCCAATTCTTATTATTTACACCCCCACAGGGTGGTTGGGTACCAAGAAGATGTGCCCAGGTATCCAAGACAACTGTTTTATAGGCAAGTCTATTAAATTGTGATTTTCTGTAGCCTTTGAGATATTGTAATATGAAAACCTGTAAAGTGTATTACTTTGAGATATCCTTGATTTTTAGGATTGTTTAGGATTGTGATTGAATACTTTCCGGTTCGATTTTTTTGTTATGAAAATATTAAATTTGAAAACATATATAAAAATTATATTTGCATATTTATAGCACATTGCTTTTTTCTAATTATGAAATATTTTTCATGCACCACCATTTTTAACAATTATTTTTTTCCTAGAAATTATTCTGTCAATCAAATTCACGATATACCTTACAGGTTTTTGTTAAAAATTAGGTACTAAATAAGTACATTAATATAAGTCATTCGAAAGCCGAAATTTATTTTAAATTAATTATTTAATGTCCAAAATTTTAAACAAAGATTTTATAAATTAGGAATCTGTTTATTTATGTTTTTGTGACATTTTTAAAGTATTAAGTAATATTGAAAACTATGATTGGTTCCACAATATGGAATGAAATATTGATGTATAAGTTATACATTTATGTTTCGTCTAGTTTTCCCAACGTTTGAAGATATTGGTATCATTTTGATATCAAAAAATAAATAAAACAATGATGCATAAATTATATTAAAAAAATGTCACACTAACGGATTTTTTCACAAAGTAAATTATAAATACTTTTTATACTACTATTCAAATATTCTCAATCACACTGCCAATATATTTATAAGAAGAAATGTGTTTAGATAGAAAATACTCTAAGTTACCCGGTTGTTTTAAGTTTTTATTTTTTATTTTCAAAAGCTACATTTCTTATTGTACTGCCGGCCAGTTATGTGCAATAATTATATTTACTCAACTAACAAAATACGAATTGTGTCCATCATTTATAAATTTCAATATAATTCGTGTTATAGAGTTTAGTTTCAGTATATTTTGTATACGCATTAATGATTTTACGTACGTAATAATAATTACGTCCTTGATTTTTGAAGTATTTTTTTTTTTAATTTATTGATACAGCAAGTATAACGAATACTATAAATTTTGGTCGGCAATACACAAAGAAGTTGGATGTACATTTATACACTGAACAATTTTTATGTAACTATACGTAAAGATGTTATGTTAGGAGATTTTTAAATACAAAGAAAAACAAAAATATCGTTTTGTTTTTTATTTCATAATTCTCACATTCTTAAACGATGAAAAATTATCACAGTTCTCGATAGCAGCAACTTCTTTAATGTTTATTTGTTACCGTAAAAGTTTATTGAGAGTATTGACTGATATATTTTTTTTTTCATTACTTTACTATACACCGTGAAATTTTAGTGGTTGTTTTCCCGCAGTAAAATGATTCTATCTTAGTAGTACAATAGATTTTTGCAGTTATTTTTATATTCAAATAAAAAATAGCAGTTTCACGATTGTGATAAACGAAACTCGAAAGCAACCTCGAACCAATGGTACCAGCCGCGCCGCAGCCGGTCACCGGCCGGGGTCATTGCCCCTCGCACGGTGCAGTTTATGCTGTATTACTTAGTGCGTAGAGCTTCTTTTGCTTTGAACATTGATTTCGTGCGGCAAACAGTACCGAAACACGTCACATTTTGTAAAGATACTATCGTATCTCACGCTTTTGAGTTGATGATTATTTTTTTGATTAATTGAGAACAACGATATGTTTATTTTCAAAAAATAACTCGCACGATTCGATGGTGCTACTAAAGGTAAATCGTTCTGTTGCGGGAAAACAACCACTAAAATTTCACGGTGTAGATAAAAAAAAAAAAAAATATTATCTATAGTAGTAGTCGTAATTAAAATTTTTTCCTACTCGTAGGTGACATGAAAATGACAGATTAACAAAAATATTATAAAAAAATATGTATATGCTAATAGCAACATATTCTTTTTATAATTTTTTTGTTAATTTGTTGAATAAGGTCTAAACAAACAAAATTGTGAGAGGCGAATAAACAACACAGCCAAAAGAAGCGCAGCGGCGGCTCCTCTCTAACATTGGCTAAACTGTGATGGCCATTCCGCCTGACAAGCGTTGTGTGGCAAATTTGCTCTTTTGGAGAAGTTGCCTGATTTTAACAGGCAGAAAGGCGATGTAGGCGGGGCAGGCGCGCCACTGAGGTTATGAGCAAATGCTCGTAAGTGAGCGCTGTGATTGGTTTCTTTTAAATTCGTGTGACACTATTGGTCATGCGGCGTCAAAAGAATTCGCTTGATTGGCTTTATTTGAACTCGATTGATTTATTTGAACAAATGGCGCATGAAATACTTTCTAACCTTTTTCCATTTTCTGTGGGCCACCCAATCAAGCGTGTCAGGGCAAATGCCCCCTTTTGGAGGAGCTGGCTGTTTCTCACTAATTTTGTTTAAGACAACTGGAATGCGTTCCTTTTTAAAGGGTTTTTTTATATTTTGGAAACTAACTTGTTACCTAAAAAAAGGTGATTTATTTGATTACGAATTTAGACATAATATTTTGTTAATCCACAGCATCGGTTGTCATCAAGCAACTTTATGGGTATAATTCAAAGGAAAATAGGTTTGCAAGCTTAAAACTAACAACTTCTCTTCAAAAATATCAACCATCATCATCAGTATGAGAAAAACATAAACAAAACAAACCAAAATCACCGATAACCATGATACATCGACACAAATATGGTTACATACATACAGGATGAAATTTTAACCACTTTCCAAAATTTTTATAGTCGTTCAGGATCGCTTTTACTTAGACCCCATTTATGAAGTAAAAAATGTGAAGTTTCACCCGAAAAATTTTTTCGCAATATAGGTTTCAATTTTTACGGTTCTAGGCCTGTTATGGTATAAAGGGAAAATCAAAAACTTATAATAGTATCGTAATGAATGGATACGAAGCGTGAAAAAAATTTTGGTAGGCGGCCGTATCAAATATTTTAGATTTTTGGCGGACATTTTCTAAGTACTTTATCTTGACTTTTTTGTACTGGGCTATACCAAAAGAAAAAATACGTCATTTGTTTTTTGTCTCGTAGATTGCCATATTAAAAATTGGAAAGTGATTAAAATTTCATTCCGTATATCTTATATTAAGAAATGCAAATAAAAAGTAAATAAAACAAATTAACTACTATTACTTATTTATTTACCTATTAAAGTAATAAAACCTTTTTCATACCTTAACTTATATGGAATATAAACTACATAATATTCACAAAATCATCTTATGTTTATATTAATCAACTAAAAAACGCAAATGTAAAAAATTTTGATAAAAAATATTTATATGCTATCTATCACGCTGTCCTAATTAAGTATGAAAAATAATAATTACATTACACAAGTTCAAGATACAAAGAATTTAAATGAATTATTTTACATTTAGAATATAATGTTATTTCATTTGCAAATTAAAAATTTAGAAATGCTACTAAATAACACTTTTTATCAGTAATTACCTACAGAATTTCTTTATGTAAAATGAATAGTTTTATAGAAATATTACTAGATAACAATAATGAAATCGGGCTAAAGCGGCAAATAACTGTTAAAAAATTCTTATCGTTGAGTTAGACAAAATTGTATCACATTAACATACATCACATTAATTGCAATGACAACAGATCAAGGAAATACATAAAAATAAAAAATAGGCATTAAATACAATTCTTTGGCTTTTTTATTAAAAGAATAAAATATGAATTTTTTAATAGCAGCTACTTTAAAAATTGTTGCGGGATTTATAATATGTAATATGTCTTTCATGGACATGGTACTTGCAAAAGTGCCAAATAAAGTAATACTATGACTAAATTAAGGTAAATGGTACTTACCTACTTCGAAATATTTAACTTATCAGTTGTTTGTAGTGACATGGGTATACTTTTCCACAGAAAGTGTTTCACTGACAATTTTTTGATGTTTTTAACATTCTTAGAGCAATGCTGTAAGTAAACGTTTATTTGATAAATTTACCATATTTCGCAACTTATGCAAGTACATACCATAATCTTAGGCGGGTTTTAGTGTCACGCGGACCGTCGGTGCGGTTCGCTCCGCGCTAACCAATATGTATTAACTCCAATATATTTTGGGCGCACGGAACAATCCGCACCGACGGTCAGCGTCACACTAAAACCCGCGTTAGAAGAACTAACATATATGGCGGCCGGTTTTTGTAAGCTATGAAATGTTCTACCCTCCGTCGCAGTTTCAAACACTTAAATAAATTTCAAATTATTGGATTGGAATGTCTTAATCCCTCGATCGTGAGTTATTCCAGACACAATTGAAATCAATTGTTATCGTGACACCCGAGTGCCTCCTGGCGGTTGAGGGATTAAACAAGATACACGGTACAAAAACCAAAAATCAACTTTGGATCACATATCGGTGGCCATGAAAGTTTATATTAGTACTTTATGGTTGATTTTGCTCAATTGCAGTCTTTAAAATTTTGTATTTTATTGCTTACTTAGAATCTTTGTTGTAGGACCTTAAAATTCTGGCGATTTGGAGATTTCGCAATCATCATAATAAAAAGCATGACTATTCGTAGCTCAGCATTTGTATTCAACGAAACAATAATTGCTGTTCATGTGTCTATGACTAGACACGATGTGCAAAACTATTGATTTGTTTCCTATCTGCAGGTGACCTTGAAGTGTTAAGTTTTGTTCTGTAAGGTATACTTTGAACTATAACATCACAGCTTTCTCATCCAAATTCTCAACATCATAACCTAGAGTTCTCAAACTTATCTCTTAAAGATCTGTATTTCAAACTCCAATTGTCTGATGAAAATGGTGCGTCAATTGCATCTGGTTTCTTCTGCATGGCTGTTATTTCAAAGTTATTTGCTAATCCGTTGACTTTCTTATCCATAATAGGAGTTTCATCGATTTTCGGTTCAGCTATTCTCTCAGGCAATTCTTTGGTTTCAACTCTTTCCATCACAGTCTTCTCTGTTTCCGGTTCTGAACCATGGATCAGTCGGTTGATTGGGAATTGAATGTAGTAGAAGACGAAGCTGGAACTCCAGATGAGGAGCTGGTATAAGCAGACCTGCCACCACGTCATGATACCGAAGACATTGTAAAGCCAGCGGTTGGCGAAGAAGAATATAGAGTAATATCTGAAAGAGACAAAATAGAGTTAGTACAAAACATATACGATTTATGATGGAATTAATTAGGCACAAATGAAGTTTTAGTAACTCAGGTGCAAGAAAAAATCATGAAAGTTGTGAGTTGCGACTTCACCATAATTGAAGCGGGTGGATGATGTTATCGGGACCTATAAGTAAATAGTTTTTTTCTAAAACGTTTTCTAAATCGTTTTATTGCTATAAAGTAACTAAGAAACTGGTATCTGAAGTTCAAAAACAAGATGCTTGTTGCAACATTCGAAATTTCGTACTCTTCAAACTCATCACAAAGAACATAAGCACAAACCCATGTATTTCTAAGTCACGTATCACGGTTTTTTCTCGCTAGTAGTTAGGTGAATTTAAATCCTCTAATTACATTTCATTCCAAAAACTGAAAGAACTATATGACAATGTGTGTGTTCTACGAGGTTAGATTTCAAAACGTTTAAAATGTATACTTTTCCAAAATGTTTCCAAAATTGCCATTGACTTTTGCCATATGATAGACTTAATCATTGATTTTACTCACACAATAGCATAAGCCACAGCAACTATGGATGTGATGATCAGCTCCAACTTCACATTGACAGGGTTCCTCCTCGCCTGGAGAAGGGTTTCCACCAGCACAACAATTGATATGTTGGTGTGGACGCAATGGTTGAACCACCATGGCACGATGCTGTCGTAGATCTTCGGGAAGACCAGCTCACGGTCTATCCAGAATATACTCCAGAACATCAGAGAGACGAACTGGAAAGATATGGAAATGTAAAATAAGATCAGTTTGACTAATCATCGCACTGCATGGTGTAGGCATCCATCATTGAATTCAAATTATCACAGCAATGATGGGTACAGGCATAATCAACGCGCTTGCCAAATGTTGGTTGGTAATTTTTAAACTCTTGTCATTTGACCCGGGGATCGAAGCCAGGACCCCGACTAAACCCGTTACTTAAACCTCTAGCTAGGCTATTGGGGCATTTAGGAAAATATATTTTAACTTAATCAGTCAATTCAGACATCCAGAGCCATTTCTCGAGTGAGAACTTTCGGGGAGACTTTTGACCAGCAAGCGTCGTCTGGGCTTCACTATGATGATGATGATGAAACTTGCAGAAATTTCCATAAATTTTCACTTACCAATGTATAAGGCACGACAAGTGACGTGAACACAATGTCCCTCCAATATGCGATCTTCTTCGCACGCGGCGCCTCCTGCAAGCTCAGCCACTCACAGATATCGTATATGAGGGAGAGCAACAGGAACACCGATTGGAACGTCTGGAACAAGACAGAAAATCATATTAGCTACAATTATAACAAAAGTCAGTATTTAAACTTGAAAAATTATGTCTCAGGCGGGACTTGGACCCAAATCTCCATGCGCACCGGGTGCGACGCTATACCATGAAGCCATCGAGGCACTAAGTCACAGCGCGAATTATTAAACATATTCTTGTCGCTGTGAGCCTGCAGGGTCGTTTTATCAAATGTTAGGAGTTTGCACCCTTAACACCCGAAAGAAACATTTTTATAGATGGTTGACAGTCAGATAAGATGAAATACTGTGTGATGTGATATTTAAGCAAATTAATTGCAATTATAACATCAGTTTTTAAAATATAAAAATATAACTTTTTCAAGTATAAATACTAATATTATAATTGCAATTCAATTGCTAAATTATCAAAGTATCATAGAAGTGTTGACGCCAGACGCACCAGAGGCCTTTGTCCACCAGCGAGCGTTGACTGTCTGAGATGAAGATGATTATCACTCTGTTCACTGGATGATGATGATGGATTGAATAGAAAGGCCTATCCTTTCTAAATCCAGGTCGAAATAAGATAAGTTATAAGATTGGATTCTTTAAGAGAATATTTCAAGGCTACGGAAATACATCGCACGTATACACAAAAATACATTCGACGCTTAGAAAATGGTGTTTTTTCTGATGGATACGACGTGGGTACTTTCGCCTCGATCTGCCGGGGAATTAAGTATGAATAACCTTTGTAAGTATATCTGTTTAGCAAAATAATATGTCGACTAGTTGATCCAGCTGGATCAGTAGCAGTAAACTCTGCTTCGGGTCATGGATCGTTCGATCCCCGCACAGTACAAATATTTGTCTGCATGAACATGTCTGTTTGTACCGGTCTATGTATAATCTATACTAATGTTATAAAGCTGAAGAGTTTGTTTGTTTGAACGCGCTAATCTCAGGAAGTACTGGTTCGAATTGAAAAGTGTTTTTTGTGTTGGATAGTCCATTTGTCGAGGAAGGCTTTAGGCTATATAACATCACGCTGCGACCAATAGGAGCGAAGCATCAGTGAAAAACGTTGCAAAAATAATCGTGATCATAATAACAGAAATTGACGTGGATGAAGTCGCGGGCAACAGCTAGTAAGTATATATTTACAAAAAAAAAATATATAAGAAAGTTTATCAATTGTCTAGTACTCCATAATCCAAACTACTTTGTAGTAGCCTAATTTTGGACAGATGCCTCTGTGTGACCCAGTGAAAAATATAAAAATATTTTGTTATCAAAAGATCTTAAATCATACGATAACAAGAAGAATGAGGTCAACATATTCACGGGTCTAAAAGGTGCATCGTTTACACAGACAGACCTTTGTTCAAGAGGTTATCGAGAGCTCACCACATCAGACCATGCGTTATCCACGCTCTGATTAATTGGATGCAATTAATAATTTATCTGTTACCTACGTTTTAGACGTTTGTAATTAAATTTTCTGACTGAAGTCCAAGCGATATATTTTGCAAGACGATTTTAGTACCTGAATACATTAAAATTAATAATAAACTAAATTCGCTGGTGTGTTTAGAGACACAATAATAATTAGCGACGAAGAATGTCCGATCTAACAGTGAATTCATTTGAGATAAGGATGTACTTTTACAACCTATATGAATTGAATAGTTACAATATGACGTAAATATTGATACTATTGCATGCTGACATAATTTGATAGGGTTATAAAATTGACAGTGACATAAAATCAACGTTAGTCATTTAAATGAGAACAGTTTTAGGGGTCAATTTGTATCGATCTGTGTATCGATGACTTTTATTTATATCATGCTTATTAAATATTTTAGACATAAAACTTTATTTGTCCTATCTTGATTTTTAAACGAGATGTCTTAAGTCAAAACATTTGTTAAACATTAAAGGAATCAAAAACAAGATTACAATTTATGATTGTTTTTTGTACTAACATATAAGCTTAGTGACATTACTACCATAATAAATGTGTCAAAATATACAATTGCGATGCAATTGCGATTCTATTAAGCCATTTGTAAATTAGCGGAATTGGGGCGCTGTCCTTTTTTTCTGTTTCTACCTTCATGCTGACAGAAGTGATGGAATTTTGTTTTAAATTAAAATGCGACCAACTTATTCACCCTCAAATTATTAACTTTAAATAAAATTATAATCCTTCAAGTGGTTAATGTAATCATACAAAAAAGTGCAATTCCAAAAATAAAGAAAATTAAAATTGCTGAAGAGATCTTACTGTTATTAAAAATGTTAACAATTTAGGCACGTGTGTGTCTATTTCCGACCCACTATAGACCCTTATCTATATGTCATCGTCCGTCCAAAGTGCACAGACAGACAGACAATCACGTGAATATGTTATCTATGAACGCGTGACCACAAAAATATCGGAACATACCTATGTCGAAATTTGCCGTTTTAGGGATCCCTATGAATGGTCCCGGGACACACACATTGAGTTTCGTATAGTGTTGGCATATAAAATATATTACCACTCTTCTCTTGCTATGAGTGTCACTAAAGGAGTACTAAAATCAGTTAAAACATTTTTATTTCTGCAAATAGGCCCCAGGAGGCGCTATTACACGTCCCAATATTTAAACCTACCACTGCTTCGGGACAAGTCTGGGCTTGTGTCGAGAAGAAGCAGCGCAAGAAGCTCGGTCACGTTTAAGCAAGTACGAGATAGGACAATTTAATGCCATACATTTCTATCATTTAAATAATCATTAAAATTACTTTGACATATGATTTAAGTTTATGTACAGAGAGTTCAGCAATACCCTGTGGTAATTTTTTGAATATACGAATACATTCCCCATGAACGATTTTCCTACTTTTCGCAGTCTGAAGCCTGGAACGGCAAGTTTATATTTATTTCTGGTATTGAAATTGTGCACGTTACTTTTCTTAAGTAACGAATGTAGGTTCTTACGGACGTAAATAATATACTCGAAAATGTATTGAGAGGCCACTGTAAGTATATTAATCTCCTTGAAGAGCTCTTTTAACGAGTCACGCGGTCGAAGGCCGTAGACAGCCTTATATACTGCCTATAGAAGACGGGCAGCAGCATCTTTTTACCATTGTTGGTCAAACCAAGGCATCAAACCCGGGACATTGCAGCTGGCGACATCCTAAAAACCTAGTATAAGGAATACGGAGCTGTTTCGTAACTTAAATTATAAAAATGTTATCACCTTATCGCCTGAAATATTTGCCGTAAACAGGAATTAGGAAGTAGGTACTGATTAGCAATTAATAATCGTGGCACAACACTTAAAGTTGTTTAGATCTATTTTCTATGCCTGACTACGGATCACCTTTGGACCGATTGATTTAAATTTTGATAAAAAATAGGTTAATTTCAATGCTCAAAGTTTAGAAATTGGTAGAATACAAATACAACATCAAATTTTCTTAAAGGTTTATAAAATACGCTACCAAAAACTTTAACACGAAAACTTCAAAAATATTTTTTTATAAAAAAAAATGAAATGACGAAAAGCCAAAACTTTATCAAGATACTTGTAAATACCAGTACATTCATGACACCTAATCAATACTAGTGGCTTATTTTACGCTTTTATTTTGTGAATGAAACTTTACTTTTTGAAGGCTATCGATATATCTATATCCTTAGGTTTTCTTATTAAATTTAAATGAGACCTATTTGAGCTGGAAAAACCCCAAAAACTTGTAAAGTGATCGTTACCTTTTTTTGACTTTTTTAAATATTTTCATGAAAGTATACATTCCTTATTAACCGATAAGTATCTGTCAGAATTCATAATTGAAATTAACTCGTAAAAATCAAACCTTGAGAAACACACCGTATTTAAAGACCCAAAGATTCGAACTCATTGCAAGAGTCACTATGTTAAATAACAATTATAATTGCTTTGGTCTCAATACATTCATTTTAATAACTAAGGCCACTGCGTTTAACCAGACTGCAAAAAGCAGAATTTTCCAATAAAGTGTCAAGTACCAAATTCCGTACATATTCCATCCAACTTCGTCTTCTTGACCGTATTTTTATCTTTTATCTAATTAGGACAATTTCGTGTTTAGTAATCGCCTAGTTGAATATATCAATTGTATAGTAATTAGGGACGTAATTATTATCTAGATTGTTAACTTTAAAATACAAAAATAGATGCTGTCAAAAAGTAAAAGGCAAATTAAAGGGGTACTGATGCGTCTTTAGAATACAGGAAAAGTATTTAAAAAGAATCTAAAATAGATAGTTCGTGCAGAAAATATCTGTGTGGCATTTGTTTATTTTTTATTTATCTAATAACATTGAAATATTAGGTATCACAAACATATACAATTAATAAAACATTCAAAAAAATCATCATAATATACAAAAAAAAATTAACGAAAATAATAAATAAAAATATAAATTTTATTCTAAGGCTGTATGAAACATCGAAGTTTCCGATTGAACTTTTCATATGATTTTGATATACATTAAATTAAGTTCCGACAGACGGGTTACATTACAACGATCCGTTAGTCTAGTGGTTTAAATCCAAGATCACGGGGTCCCGGGTTTGATCCCTGGGCCGGGCAAAAAAAGTTTGCTCGGGTTTGTGATCACCAACGCGTATTTGTCAAACGTGGTGATTATTCCAGTACCCAAAATTGCTGTAGTTATGTACTAAATTCAATGATGGAGGCTTTTCCCCTGCAGTGTGATGATTTTAGGATGTTGCTTACAATTATAACAAATCCAAAACCGTGAAGCTCTGTCCAGCCGTTCTAGAGTTATAAGTGTTCGAAAAAACCCGTCTTTGTTTTAGAATTATGAAAAAAATACTTACAAAATTCCACCCCGTCAAATAAGCTGTTCGGAACTTATATAACTTTACTACGTCTTCATCGGGTTTGCTTGCTAGATCCAAACTGACAGCAAACATTGCAATATACATGTGATGAAGAACACCGAACATATGGTAAACTGTTCTCCAATATAACTTAGCATCACTCCTATCAAATAACTTCTCGTTTTCGGTTATCAGAAAACATAAAATGTTGTAGAATATATTCGTATCTTTCCATAGCACATCCATTTTCACCGATTAATATACTTAGATTATTAGTTAAGTTAATAATACAATAACACTATTATTATTTTGAATTAATATTATTATGAATTGACTATTATTACTTAAAAATAAACTTATAATAAGCGCCCGTTTTGATAGTTCAGGGCGACTGAAGTCGCAGGCGCATCAGTTTTAATTAGAAAGACGGTAGTCTAAAAATAGGGTGGGCACGCAACGTTTTCAATTTACCCTAAAAACTGTCTGTATAATATGCTACTTGCTATAATCAAATCAACCAGTTACCACGGTCAGACGTATTTGGCACAATGTATATAACTATCTAATATAGCAAATGATTAGAATATTTGGTTTATATAAAAATATATGCTTTTTCTTTCCATTAGTAACTCTCTGTAATAAATGTTCACGTAAAGAAACTGAATTTCTCGCATGGGCAAGCAACAGCAGTTTTACTAACAAATTATAAAATACTAAAAAAAAATTAGCTAACTACCTATAAGTTATCAACTATATATGTACATCTTTCCATTAAATCAAGTCGTTGTAATTTTTGCACATATCAATTTAATGACTAATCAATTAAAAATGCATTGCAGGAGAGTGTGTGTAAATGTTTTTATAATAGTATTACACGCATATCTTTTAACAATAATGTTTTTTAATGATATGCACTATCGGGCGTTTAACTTTCACTTACTTGATTGGGTTGGTTTTTATTCAAGTAAAATCAATATTTGAAATGGTTTAAATTAAAAATACTATTCCCAAATTAAAATTATGGAAATTTGTGGTTTTTAGTTCCACCTACGTCTATTTTTTTTCTTAAGGAATTTAATTTAAATTTAACTTATGATAATTTTTATTTGTTTTATTTATGGAACTTGTTAATTAAATATTTAGTCAACGTCATTATACAAGCAAATACATTTAATTCTGAGTTAATAGCACCGGTGTACCACCAGCTACGCGGTATTTTCTCCCACAAATCGGGGACTATTTACCCTATTTGAACTGACAACATCGCTGTCATATCAACGTCAACTATACACGGTTAAGAGGTCGATAGCTAATACAAATAAACAACAAATAATAGACAGACTTATAGACAGTTAATTAATACTAATTACTTCATAATAATTTTGAAACATATTATTAATAGTGCCAATAAAGAAAATGTCATGGCTGTCTGTGATTTTAGTGAAATTATGAAAATTAAGTTTTAAACAATTTTATTATTATTACATAATTTAATTAGCAAACTATTTCTTTCTTTTGTCATTTGTCTCAAATATATTTTCGATTATATTTTCAATTGACACTAGCAATTCATTTGCATAAAGGAAACAATTTAAGAAATTCCTGGTTATTTAAGTACTTAACCAAAAGTGGCAACGCTTGAAAAAACTAACACCTAATCTTTTTTCTCTATGGGTGTCCTAAGAAGCAAATAAAGAAATACCACCAAAAAAAGACGAGCGATACTAATTTCTTTTTATTTTGCAAAGTGCGATCGCCAACTCGCCAACAATCACGCTCGTTATGGCAATATCAAAACAAAAAGAAGATCAGTCGCTCGGTAAGCAAGGTTGTAGGATCACCTAAAGCATTCGAAAAAAAATTGTGACTGATATTAGGGCTCTAGTGCTACGCGGGTACAAATTTTAATGCGGATGGCGCGCCATTTCGAGTACATTGCTAGCTTTATTTGATAGATCACTCGTGCCCAGTATCGTCTATCTAAAGCCTGCAATGTAGGTGAAATGCGTGACACCCGCAATGCGGACCCGACAATAAAAGAGCCCTTAGGTAGAGTACCAACAAAGTGAACGAAACAGACAGACAACAAACTGAACCAAATTTGTTTTGTGTTTTCCTTTTGAGGTGCGGAACCCTAAAATTTTCATTGATCGCCATTGTTCACCTGTCGAAGTGATTTAACCAAATCCTTCTAGAAAAGTCAGTTAAAAGTCGTTACTTTAACTGACTTTTCTACAAGGATTTCGCTATAATCATCCCACTGCAGGGCAAAGGCTTCATTGAATTCAAGTTACCACAGCAATGATGATGGGTACAGGCATAATCTTATATACGCACTTAACTGTCAGTTGATCTTTGTTTAACGAACACATTATCTTTGATAACTGCCACTAATAACACTATAGCTAATTAATAATTACCTTGGTACGCTAATCCAATACAATTTTCCTTCCGCGAGACAAATGGATTTTGTACCTAAACAATCACATAGGATAAGATATAATACACATTTACAATCCATTCTCATATTGAAAATCTGAAAAGTGTCTGTATTCACGCTGAAACTGCTACACCAAATTAGGCGAGAAGTAGATAAATATTTTGCGTCCCAGTAAAGGACATTGCCGTGTGTGTGGGGGGGGGGAGGCTAAAGAATACACTTCCCCATCGCCGACAGGAGGCGTGTTGTACGAGGCGACTACCTAATTCCTGAAACACGAGACGGGCTGCAGCGTCTGCGTGCGGAATCCTGTAAAAATCTGCGCTCTTGGGAGGCGGGTCCTGCCAAGCGTGGCGCGTATTGGCAATCCCCCCGGTGATAGGTCATCGGGGGAGGCCTATGTTCAGCAGTGGACGTCCTATGGCTGAAGTGATGAAAGGACATAGCATATTTTTTATTCTAAATATCATACTTCAAAAGGGCTAAAAGCAAGTAGAAGTGTAAGGAGGTGTGATATGGTACAAAGATGGGATAATTTTTAGTGATCTCTAACCAACACGATATCAGCGGCATTGCGATACAAACAAGAACTCGATATACGAGAAAAACGATATGGTTTTATCACACCCTTGGTGATATAACAGTCTACGTGCAAGACGCCGCGGGCTGCGCTAGTGTACAATTAGGTGCGAAATATTTTCTTAAGTACGAAAATCCCAGAAAATTGTGTAACACTTTTTATACAAAATGCAACTTTGCATCATTATAACCAGCCTAGTTCAGCCCATTGCTGGGCTTGAGCCTCATCAAAAGAAAGACTGTGCCATTGTCATGATGGCAGTTTAGTCAATAGATGAGAAAAGAAACTGTTGATGTCTTCTTCAAAAGATACTCCTCTACTCGCTTCTTAAGACACCCACAAGAATAGTAGGTAGTGCTATCTTTTTAATGTGCCGACAATACACGACACTTAAATTTTGAGTTTAAAACTATCTTACAGAAATCGTTCTTTTTTACGGGATACAAAAATTCATACGACCTTATTCAGGCCTATACCAATAATGCACAAAAAAATCTCAAAAACCGGTCAAACCGTTTCAGGGTAATTCTGAAACAAAATACTGCATTATTTTTCTAGATTATTATATGTAGATGATGTAAGACGATCATTTAAATAAGATTCACTTACAAAATTCCAATTGGTAGCAAAGAAAGCTCCATAATTGCACGAATAAACTATATCCCTCACATCATTTCTAACCGCATACGCACACAATAGCCCACCAGAAACAAATGTCAGAGTATGATGTGCAATAAAAACAATATGGCCGCCAGTTCTAAGCACTAACACACACTTCTGCAACTTACTGTACGACACAACACTTCCCGATTCCAGATCAAATTCCATTTTTGAATTGGTATACATTGTCCGTAAATAGATAGTTATGAATTGGAATTGATAGTCCGTATTTTAGGAGAGATATTGATATTATAATTGATATTTTCTGGAATTCACATTTTTAGCACAGCCACACAAAGTGTTTTAAACCGAAATGATCGGACGCCCATCGACTTTTTAGTTTTGTTTTCCTTGGTTCGAAGCCTGTTTTGAGTAGCCTCATGACCATTTTTTGAACTTGAAATACCCAAAGATTTCTGGATACACAAACCCAATTACAGTTGAATATTTAAATGGTTTTTATGAGTGTTCGAATGCAACGTTTTTTGTTGCGACCAATTAAAAGATTGTATCGTTTTGTTACTTGGAAATTTTATAGTTTATTTGTAATTAACTTCGTCATGGATGCAAATGTGGGGAATCTTGTTATTAAGTTATCGAATGTTTCTAGTGTCTAACGAACGAACAAATCTAAGGGTAGAGGGTTCTAATCCCGCTAGACACACTTGGGTTACGGATGCAAATACTTTAAATTATTTACACTTTACAACGTAAGAATTATGTATTTTTGTTTTTTGTTATTAGTCATTATGTAGGTATACATACATTACTAATATGTGTTCCTATTTATAGCATTTTCGTTTGTTAGGTACGTAAGTACTGTATACTGTATAGTTAAAATTCCTTCCATTGTTATATTTGGAAAGAAAATTAAATTTTCGTGATAACAAAAAGATATAAATAAAAAATCGTGTAAATGATAAAAAAAACTTGCAGGAACATACCGTAGTAAAGAGAATATAATCCAGGTCATGTTTGAACTGCAGTTTTATCAAAATTCATTAATCTGTTTCGCAAAGAAGAAAGACTTTCTTATTCAAAATATAAGTAATGATCATGTTATGAAACCAGTATATAAATTTGAAAAATTTTTTTGTCTCAGGCGGGATTCGAACCCGCATCTCCTCGCATGCCGGGCGGGCGCCATACCATTAGGCCACCGAGACACTGCGACTTGGCGCGAATTTTTCAAGCATATTCTTACGCTGTGAGCCAGCGTTGTTTCATCAAATGTTAGGAGTTTGCACCCTTAACACCCGAAAGAAACATCTTTGCAGATGTTTGACAGTCAGTTAAGATGAAACAGCTATTTATATACTTTATTTGATATTTTAGCAACTTAATTGCACTTATAAAATTAGTATATAAACTTGAAAAATTTTGTCTCAGGCGGGACTCGAACCCGCATCTCCTCGCATGCCGGGCAGTTAAAAATCAGTTTTATTTCTGCAAATAGGCCCCAGGGCGGGCGCCATACCATTAGGCCACCGAGACACTGCGACACGGCGCGAATTTTTCAAGCATATTCTTACGCTATAAGCCAGCGTTGTTTCATCAAATGTTAGGAGTTTGCACCCTTAACACCCGAAAGAAACATCTTTGCAGATGTTTGACAGTCAGTTAAGATGAAACAGCTATTTATATAATATCAGTATATAAACTTGAAAAATTTTTGTCTCAGGCGGGACTCGAACCCGCATCTCCTCGCATGCCGGGCGGGCGCCATACCATTAGGCCACCGAGACACTGCGACACGGCGCGAATTTTTCAAGCATATTCTTACGCTGTGAGCCAGCGTTGTTTCATCAAATGTTAGGAGTTTGCACCCTTAACACCCGAAAGAAACATCTTTGCAGATGTTTAACAGTCAGTTAAGATGAAACAGCTATTTATATACTTTATTTGATATTTTAGCAACTTAATTGCACTTATAATATCAGTATATAAACTTGAATAATTTTGTCTCAGGCGGGACTCGAACCCGCATCTCCTCGCATGCCGGGCGGGCGCCATACCATTAGGCCACCGAGACACTGCGACACGGCGCGAATTTTTCAAGCATATTCTTACGCTATAAGCCAGCGTTGTTTCATCAAATGTTAGGAGTTTGCACCCTTAACACCCGAAAGAAACATCTTTGCAGATGTTTGACAGTCAGTTAGGATGAAACAGCTATTTATATACTTTATTTGATATTTTAGCAACTTAATTGCACTTATAATATCAGTATATAAACTTGAAAAATTTTGTCTCAGGCGGGACTCGAACCCGCATCTCCTCGCATGCCGGGCGGGTGCCATACCATTAGGCCACCGAGACACTGCGACACGGCGCGAATTTTTCAAGCATATTCTTACGCTATAAGCCAGCGTTGTTTCATCAAATGTTAGGAGTTTGCACCCTTAACACCCGAAAGAAACATCTTTGCAGATGTTTGACAGTCAGTTAAGATGAAACAGCTATTTATATACTTTATTTGATATTTTAGCAACTTAATTGCACTTATAATATCAGTATATAAACTTGAATAATTTTGTCTCAGGCGGGACTCGAACCCGCATCTCCTCGCATGCCGGGCGGGCGCCATACCATTAGGCCACCGAGACACTGCGACACGGCGCGAATTTTTCAAGCATATTCTTACGCTATAAGCCAGCGTTGTTTCATCAAATGTTAGGAGTTTGCACCCTTAACACCCGAAAGAAACATCTTTGCAGATGTTTGACAGTCAGTTAATATGAAACAGCTATTTATATACTTTATTTGATATTTTAGCAACTTAATTGCACTTATAATATCAGTATATAAACTTGAAAAATTTTGTCTCAGGCGGGACTCGAACCCGCATCTCCTTGCATGCCGGGCGGGCATGCTCGAATTTCTTTCGGGTGTTAAGGGTGCAAACTCCTAACATTTGATGAAACAACGCTGGCTTATAGCGTAAGAATATGCTTGAAAAATTCGCGCCGTGTCGCAGTGTCTCGGTGGCCCAATGGTATGGCGCCCGCCCGGCATGCGAGGAGATGCGGGTTCGAGTCCCGCCTGAGACAAATTTTTTTCAAGTTTATATACTGATATTATAAGTGCAATTAAGTTGCTAAAATATCAAATAAAGTATATAAATAGCTGTTTCATCTTAACTGACTGTCAAACATCTGCAAAGATGTTTCTTTCGGGTGTTAAGGGTGCAAACTCCTAACATTTGATGAAACAACGCTGGCTTATATCGTAAGAATATGCTTGAAAAATTCGCGCCGTGTCGCAGTGTCTCGGTAGCCTAATGGTATGGCGCCCGCCCGGCATGCGAGGAGATGCGGGTTCGAGTCCCGCCTGAGACAAAATTTTTCAAGTTTATATACTGATATTATAAGTGCAATTAAGTTGCTAAAATATCAAATAAAGTATATAAATAGCTGTTTCATCTTAACTGACTGTCAAACATCTGCAAAGATGTTTCTTTCGGGTGTTAAGGGTGCAAACTCCTAACATTTGATGAAACAACGCTGGCTCACAGCGTAAGAATATGCTTGAAAAATTTGCGCCAAGTCGCAGTGTCTCGGTGGCCTAATGGTATGGCGCCCGCCCGGCATGCGAGGAGATGCGGGTTCGAGTCCCGCCTGAGACAAAATTTTTCAAGTTTATATACTGATATTATAAGTGCAATTAAGTTGCTAAAATATCAAATAAAGTATGTTATGAAACCCTCAAATCATAAAAGAGATAAAAAACTCAATCTGATTAAAAGATACGGAAAATACACCATGGAAATTTAATTTTAATCTTATTATTTCTATGACAAAATAATGTTTTTTATGAAATATTCGCAAGTTATATAATAGGGAAAACTGCGCCCAGCTGTGGGATATTGAATAACTAGGCCTATGTTCTCTTTTATCTTTGTATTAAAATTTCATCACAATCGGTTCGGCGTGAAAGTGTACTAATAGACAGAGATACTTTTACATATACAATATTAGTAAGAATATGACTGTTAAATTGACATAACATAACATAACAGCATGGCGTTATGGGTAACTACTGTTATGCATTTTATAGAAGACTAGCGGACCCGACAGACGTTGTCCTGTCTTTAACTAAAAATATTGATAACGAAATGGTACTATTAAAAAATGTTACCAATAGTTTTTTAATTATTATGCTTCATGATACACAACATTTTTTGTTTTTTTTTTCTGGTATATAAGCTTTGTTGGTATTCCGACACGGTAACAGGCGACATTACTGGCCATGTGCAAAATTCAGTTTTTTTACCCCAATTATGTGACGATATTTGCAGCACGCATTTTGTCAATGTTAAGTCAAACGCCGAACATTAAAAAAGTTTAAATTGTCAAAAGCGATAAGGTTACATTGCAAATTAATAATTATTATGGTGATTAAGTTTTCTAATTTTACGCGCAATTTTCTTAATGTTTTCTTTCATAGGAACATTCTCCTGACGATAACAAACAAAACAAAAAAAAGAATTAGCGAAATCGGTCCAGCCGTTCACGCGTGATGCGATGACCAAGGGAAATAGAGATTCATTTTTATATAATAATATGCCAAGAAGTAAGCATGCATGCATGCATGCAAACAAGCAATCATTGGATGCATGCCGAACAATCAGACTTCCGTGATGGCTTCAGCACTGCGGGGCTTCGGTTCATGCGTGCTAATCGTCGCAGATCCGCAGCACCGCAGCTTCGGCTCTAGGGGTAAGGCAGACAAGACTGCTTGCTTTCAGTTGGTAAGCGATTCGCGTTGTTTGTCTTTTACGGTTTTGAAAAAATCATGACTTTCCTTAGCGTAAGAAATCTTCATAATGCCAAAAGAAGGATGTGAATACATTTTAGTGCATTTATTAGAGATACTAAAATAAGGGTTTTTAATTATTAGACCAAACTTTAACAGTGCGAAAACAGCTGTTAGGCTAGATAATTGTACGTAATAAGTTTAGGCCAATACGTTTCAGCCCTAGGAAATCAGGACTTTTAATTTAGGCGACTCGGACGAATGGCACCCGTTTGACTTGCTTGCGATTTAATCTCTCTGGTACTCTGATATGCTTGAAAAATTTATAATTAATTATGAATTATTTTTCATGTAAAAAAATACCGATTTACTCATCATAAAAGCTTTGAGCGCCATCTGTTATCAGGTTTTAACACTTTGTAGCACTGAAGTGGGTGTAGGTAGTGAATAATAAACTTTGTACGATTCCTTATAGATGGCAGTGTTGTCGTAGCGCACTCGCACTTTTTATCCCAATAAAAATGCCTTTTTTATTCCCAATAAAAAATCTTTTTTTATCCCAATAAAACGGTAAATGTTACACATATAAAGTTATTAGTTGCAAAATTAAGTAAAGGGAAAATTGGCATTGTTTTTACACTTTTTAGGCCCGATAAAATGACACAAGAGTGCGCCATTCCTATTCCCATGCAGAATTTTCAATTTAAAAAGTACTGAAATCTCAGTAGGTAACCAATGTATCTAATGGAATGTTACCGGTGATTTATTTAAAATAAAGGCAGTATTTAGGTACTCAGTATTCGATCGTATATTATTTCATTCACCTAGTTCCCCCTTCACAGTGCTTTAAAAAAATACCACCTATTTACGACGAGGACTTGGTAAGTCTTCAAAATTTCAATACTATTTACTCGTAAATTCTAAGTTCCTTGAATGAGCAGGCGCTTTGTACTTAAGGGGAAGGGTGTGGATTCGAGTCCCATCTTGAAACAGCAATCGCTTAAAGTTTTAAAATCGAAATGAGAGTCGAACTAGTGACCTTCTGTAACTTTACGCTAGTCACGTCGTAACTAAGACTACGTCTTATTAAGATCTACTTGTAGGTATGTAAGATCAATCTTCCCTAGCGTGAGTATCAATAATTACGAGGAAGCATCAACACGGCGATTAAGTCTTGTAGAACAATTATGATAGACAATATAATAAGAAACGGTAGACTTTACTAGTAGTCGCTTACTGGATAAAATGAGACAGTATTAAGTATTTGCTTTATTGGTTAACTAGCTGTTGCCCTCAACTTCGTCCGCGTCAATTTCTGTTATTATGATCGCGATGAATATTTTCCCGTTTTTGCAACATTTTTCACTGATGCTTCGCTCCTATTGGTCGCAGCGTGATGTTATATAGCCTAAAGCCTTCCTCAATAAATGGACTATCCAACACAAAAATAATTTTTCAATTCGAACCAGTACTTCCGGAGATTAGCGCGTTCAAACAAACAAACAAACTCTTCAGCTTTATAATATTAGTTTAGATAAAACAAAAATTCCATTCATTATTTTTTGCGTGAAAGAGTTACGTAATAAGCCTATCCGTCCATATAACTTTCGCGTTTGTATTATTGGTAAATAAGTATTACTGAGCAAGTAGGTAAGTTATTGTTTTCTTCGCGATTTATCATTATACAAGGCGCATTTTCAACCACCTGTAAACCGAAGCTTACGTTATGTAACCATTATGTAACACAAATTGGCAGTGTTATTTTTATTTTTTTTACCAAAATTTTTTTATATAAATACTTTTAAATATTTGTTCAACTATCTATTTTAAAACACGCTGTGACGTGTAGACCAGGGTCGATAATTTTTAAAACCAAAAAAAATAATAGTAGGATGAAACCCATTAGAAAAGGAGGGAAATATTATAAAAATAAAAGGAAAAATAATTTACGGGCGATCTGAGGTCGGTAAGGGGATGGGGGTGAGTTTTTAAGGGTAAAAAACGGTTTTTCTCGATTTCCGGCAAAACTAAAAGTCCTATCGAAAAAAGTCAAATGGCAAAGTTGTAGGTAATAAAAAGATCTAAAACTTTTATATTTACACTTTTTTCACATAACCTCAAAATTTATGTGAAAAATCCAAAAAACCAAGTTTTTGGTTTTTTATTTTTATCTTTTACAAAAATTTTTTTTAACGAAATTTGGTGAAAACTTACCTTTTTATGTCCTAAATACGCTGTAATTTATTTGATTAAAAATATTTATTTTTTTACCGTATTTTGAATTAATATAAAAAAACACCCTAATTTTCAATCGAAAATTCACCCGTCAAAACATCAGCTTTTTTCAAAAATTTGGTATGGTTTCTGTTCGTTGAAATCTCTACTTACCGATGGTAAAAAAAAATATGTCACTACAGTAAATCTTCTCAGAAAATGCAAAAAATCAAAAAAAACTTGAATTCGAAAAATTTTTTTAAATTATTATAAATAATTTTGAGCTATTTGTTAAAATTTACACTTTAATTACTCGAAAAACATTAGATTACATGTGACATTGATAACAAAAAAATTGCAAATAAAAATATACTACTATAATTAACAAACAAATAAGTTAATAAAATTAATATCTAATAAGACATCTACAATATTTGGAGAAAGTTGTCGAATCTTCTTTAAATTATATGCGTAGATGCCTATTTATAACTATTTTAAGATAAATTATATATACCTGAGTGACCTACGAAAAATTGTAGCCCATCAAAAGGTATTTCGTGGAGAAGTGGGGAAGGGGCTAGGCGGGCCTGGGTCTTACTACATACATACCTACTATTATATACCTACTATATATTTCGTAGCAGCTGTTACAACCGTGCTTCTACCCTGGTCTAGTGCACCGATGTAGCTGTATAAGGTCTTTTCAACGGAGACACCGCCGCAGCAAAATAATACGTATGTGCGTCACAGCGTGTTACAATATTATAAGTCTGAATCAAAATTTAATGTTTTCCAAAAAATATTTTTAATCAAAAAATTAATAACATTGCCATGTTCTTATACATAATGGTACAATATCGTGAACTTCGTTTTCCAGGTGGTGCAAAAAGCACGCTGTATAATAAAACTTGATTATTACCCAAACTTCAAGTCTTTTATATTTTTACACTCATGTAACATGTAAGTTTCAGGAGCTCTTTCTTTTTAACATGCAATGTACACATGTCTACGGAGTTGCAGCATACCATTGTATTGAACATAACATGTTAGATTAAAACTATCTTCTACTTGTTGTGACTGTATTTTATGTACTAAATATATAAATAAATATATTAGGTCAAAGCATATATTTCATCAAAAAAAGGAATGATTTTAAGTCTTCTAGCACCCTATTGACTTTATCTTTGTTTTTTCCGGGTTTCCGGGTTTCCGGTTTTTTTTATAATTTGATTTTTTTTTAATTTTTTTATACATTTATTTGGCACTTCGAAATTGGAATAGTTAACAAAAAATAATAATAATTAATGTGCCAAAAAGGCCCCCAATCAGCATTAGTCACAACAGCCGAAGGCGTACTGCGACGCTGATTTTCAGTGGGAGCCCATTTCAGGGATACTGGGTTATACCGGCCACTAACTCCCGTATTTATAAAGAAGTAATTACTTATTGCTTAAGAAAGTCATAACTTAAAGTGTTCATACCTAGTGCTTAAGTGAAAGAAATTGGTCACCATTAATAGTCATATTATTTGGCTGCAAATGCTAACTTTTGGTAGTTATAACTTCTAGTAATTTCTTGATTAAGGCATACAAATTGTCTCTCAAGTAATTACTTGTAGTCAAGTAATTACTTTTACTTGTTTATAAATACGGGGGTAAGTCTTCTAGTCTACTACTTATATGGGTAGGTTAGTTATTGTATTTTTTTGTTTCAAGAAATAAGAAAGAGTTGACTCTTTCCAGTACAAACAGATATGTCCATGCACACGAAATATATTTGTACTATACGGGGACGGAACCCGCGACCCATGTCTCTGATACAGTTTTTACTACCACTGAACTAAATTGGTCGTCAAAACAGATCAATAGGCACACTGTCTCTATTTGTATTGTGTAGTGTATAAAACATTTAAATAGCCCTTAATTATCTTGTATAAGTTGCGCAAGAGTCGTTCCGATGTCAATAAGGTTTCTATTAATAAAATAAATTATAGACTGCACTTGAAAAAATACTATTTATGTAGATTTCTTAACTACTCATCTTTTTTTTTCTTAAATCATGTTTGAATGATACTTGCAGTCTTTAGTTTGCCAAATCCTTGGCCACGTTGGTTAGTGGTTTAGTTTAGACACAGGTTCTGAGGTCTCCAGATCTGAGGTCATCCAGGAATTGACCCTAGAGGTCAATTCCTGGATGACTGTAGAAATTTTCTTTATTGTATCGGATCTGGGTATTCATAGTGACTTCTTTTCTTCTTATTAAAAAGTTTCTTACTTTGAGATCAGAACCATAGATGGTATTAGGTTCCCATGCATTTATTTATTTTAACATTACATATATTCTGACTCTGTAGTAACCAGGGAATCAAAATTGTTCATATATCTTGCGAATTTTTTGACCTAATACCATTATTTTAAACTATAAACAAAACAATCATTCTAAAAATAAACAAACATCAAGCACGCTCATTTATTTTGTATTGCCACATTATATTTTTTGTGCTTATCCATTATACGAGTATAAACTTAGCTCCGAAATTATTATTTTTAAACAACCTTGCCTCTGCTTCCGCAAAACGCTAGACATCCACAAAAATATCGTGCCTTCCCTCCGCAGTATGTTAACACAATTAGGGACGCAGGCTCTAGGAAAAATAAAGGTTTATTTAAGACTAGCTGTCTGTAACGGCTGTGTTCGGGTTTACCCTGGGTCTACCAATAATGCTAGTCAATGGCCCGTTTATCCCTAAACGTTTTCATGTGGATTATGGATAGTTTTAATATCATATTATGCAGTTATCAAACAATTTTTCTTAACAAAACTTCACCTGACCATGAAATGAAATAAAATTTATTTGCGTATGAAAAAGGGTACTCACATTATAGATCTTATCTATACTAATATAATAAAGCTGAAGAGTTTGTTTGTTTGTTTGTTTGTTTGAACGCGCTAATCTCAGGAAGTACTGCTCCGAATTGAAAAAATATTTTTGTGTTGGATAGTCTATTTATTGAGGAAGGCTTTAGGCTATATAACATTACGCTAAGACCAATGGGAGCGAAGCATCAATGAAAAGTGTTGCAAAAATAATCGAATTCTTATTAACAGAACTTGACGCGGACGACGTCGCGGGAAACAGCTAGTTTTATAATAAAGTTCAGCTCAGTTCATTTTGACTATACACCGTGAAATTTTTGTGGTTGTTTTCCCGCAGTAAAGTGATTCTATCTTAATAGTACAATAGATTTGTGCAGTTTTTTTTTATTCAAATAAAAGAATAGCAGTTTCACGATTGTGATAAACGAAACTCGAAAGCAACCTCGAACCAATGGTACCAGCCGCGCCGCAGCCGGTCACCGGCCGGGGTCATTGCCCCTAGCGCGTTGCAGTTTATGATGTATTACTTAGTGCGTAGAGCTTCTTTTGCTTTGAACATTGATTTCGTGCGGCAAGCAGTACCCAAAAACGTCACATTTTGTAAAGATACTATCGTATCTCAAGCTTTTGAATTGATGATTATTTTTTTGATTAGTTGAGAACAACGATATCTTTATTTTCAAAAAATAACTCGCACAATTCGATGGTGCTACGAAAGGTAAATCGTTCTGTTGCGGGAAAACAACCACTGAAATTTCACGGTGTATACAGATAGCAGGCAAATATTTAAACAAAGTAATCATAATTAAATATCAAAATACAATCAAATGTCGAAATAAATAAAGTTATAATAAATCAAATGTCCAGTAAAACACAAAAACGAAACATACTATAAACATTAAACAGAAAACATGTCAGATTTTATTTTAGTATTATTAAAATTGTCATAAAAAAATATGTCATAAAAGACGATAATACGAGTATTACGAACAGACAACTGGGTAGCATGAAACACACAACACTATCGAAGGCTGGTGGAGCCTGAGCTAGGATAATCCTGTATTCCAGGACTCGAAATTAGAAAACAACGAAAGAATAACTATAAATTTGCTGCAGTCGATCGAGTGGTGGATGTTATAAGCGTGTATAACGCATATCATATCAACAGGATGAAATTTTAACTACCTCTCAAATTTTAATATAGCAATCTACGAGACAAAAAACAAGTGACGTGTTTTTTTTCTTTTGGTATAAGCCCAGTACAAAAATGTCAAGATAAAGCACTGAAAAACTGTCCGCCTAAAATCTAAAATTTTTGATACGGCCTCCTAGCCACACTTTTTTTACGCGATGCGCATCTCATTTATTCATTACGAGTATCGTAATGAATAAATGGTTATTATAATGGCTATAAAAATCTATAGGTTTTTGATTTTTCTTTCATACCTTATCAGGCTTAGGACCGTAAAAATTTCAAACTAGGTATGTTGCAAAAATATTTTCGGGTGAAAACTTGATACACATTTTTTACTTCATAAATGGACTCTAAATAAGATACTGAACGCCTACAATTTTGAAGATGATAAAAGAGTCACCTGTATTTCGGTGATTAATTTTTGTTAAAATAGATACTTAGATAGAAGAGACATACATTAGCTGTTACCAATTATTATAAAAAACTATCCCTCGAGAACCATACTATTCTTTTTTAAAATAATTAGTAGCTCATAAGCTATTTAAGCATATGTATATGCTATTCCAGCTTATAACCTATCCTCGTGATAAATTTCGCATTTGTCATATTAATAAGATAATCATTTAACACTTGTGCATACATTTCTTTTGTATATAAAACATCCTTTCAGGGCAAGAGTTTTGCATGCAGTCTATACCTCTGACAGGCCTGTAAAAGCCTCTGACAGGACTTTTTTCTACGACTTCAAACTTTTACAGAAGCCAAAACCAACAGCTTAACGTGCAATCCAAATCACTACAACATATTTGTATTGGGGTGGTGGGATCGACCTCTTAGTGGTCCACCCTGGGCAACGGCATCTTTGGTTTTCTAATGACGGCTAACAGATCCCTCTGCGGTGGTAGGCTTCGTAAGAGGCCGCCTGGATGCTACCACCCTCCTGCCGGAGTCTAGCGCCAAACAGTTTTTCTGTGTTCCGCTTGTGTGTGGGAGAACCAGTACCTCTGGGTACGCTCGCTCCATCTTAGGCTTCTTCTTAACCGTATAGTTAATATGTAGTCAAGAGCGAACCCATTATTTATATTAAAAAAAAAACATCTACGTCTTTATGACCAAAGCTAATTTAGACAAGATCGTCCAAAATTGATTGAGCTGGTAACAAACCCTTGCTTAACGGTAATCAACTGTACCACAACTGAATAAATTACAAAGTTTTCTTCAAATGATTATTTCGATCTACCTAATTTTATTATTGTTTTGTTATTCAAAGTCCCAAACATAATGTGTTACGCTCCGTGCATAAATTATAGTTACAAAATAACAACAAGCTTGCCTTCAACAACATACTTCCTGTCATATTATTCGTAATAACTTACTGCGTCATAATCAGAGATTGGATAATCGGATGCATATTTACCCAATGTTAGTTTTTGGCTAGGACATTACGGAAGCGGCTTTTTAAAACATGTGTCGATCCCGAAATCTTAGCATGTTTTCGATACTAAAGTGCAATCCATAACAGTCAACCCTACAACTTTAGGCAGATATGTATCCGAGTATCTGATCTCTAGTCATAACATAGGTACATCAAAGGTGTTGAGTTATACTTTTTATCAGAAAAAATGCATAAAAAGTTAAGTAAAAGCCTATAATCATCCCACTGCAGAGCAAAGGCCTCCATCATTGAATTCAAGTTAACACAGCAATGACGGGTACAGGCATAATCACCACGCTTGCCAAATGCGGGTTCATGATCACAAAACCTAACAATAATCGAAAATTCAAAACTTTTGTTCCCGGCCCAGGGTCGGACCAGATGCCGTCTGCAACACGAAGGTCGTATTTACGGATATGTCTGTCTCTTTCAGGTACTTTAAGACATCGGTATGAGTGATAGGGACAGATGGTTTCGAATTTACATTGTGTTGCGGAGTAAGGCCACAGGACCTTCAGATCTTGGTCCGGTATCTAAACCACTAGACCAACGGGGCGTTAGTAAATACATATTTATGAATAAATTTATGATTTTATGAATTAAAAACTTTTCCTACTTCATCCAACGAAGAAGAAGAAAAGAGGTGGTTCTCAAATGCATATAGCTATTTATTTATAGATATTTAGTACGGTACAGTCATATGCAAAAGTTAGTAAAGGACTCCATATATGTATAACTAACTGACCCAGAAAACTCTGTACCGCTTGACGGCCGGTCCTAATAACCTATCTATCTTCAGTTTTGGCATATCGGAGATAGAAACCTACTTCTGTCTTTGTTTCTCTGGACGGCAAAATCAGAGATAGAAACTGTTTCCTATCTCCGAAATGTCAAAACTGGCGATAGATAGATTATTGGGACCGGCCGATAGTCAATTATTGCTCTAGATATTTATCTACCCCAACTTCACTACTCAAGCAAAAGGTTTGTCAAAACTCCAAATGTAGGCAATTTATAATGATTGCTGCGACGCCATCTTTGTGTAGGTAAGTATTAGATAAGGGCTACGAAACGGGAAAGTGTACAAACGGGAAAGACCCATAATATTAGGGGTTAAAGTATGAAATTGCCGTTCTGTATGGACGAAATCGAGAAAAGTCATTTTTCCATACTAACAATTTTTTAGTTTTTTTAAAAACGCCTGAACCGTTTTCGATGCAATTAAGGGTGAAAGTTAGATGGTTATAAAGCTACGCATTATAGTATTTAAATTTCTGATCATCAAAGTATATAATATAGATATACTTAATTGAAGCAAGAAGGTCAGCTGACACATTGTAAGGGGTCTTTTCAACGACTTCCTATGAAGTAATAGGCACTAGTTTTGCATTTTTTTTATTCAAAAGCTACTTTATTTAGTTATTGATACAATACAAAAAGAATTACGCAATAATATAACTATACTTAAGAGCTATAATAAAAATAAAAAGTGGGAAAATAATCGGCAATTTCATACTTTAACCCCTATTATTAAATATAATCAAACTGTATTTTTATAGTAATATCAGTTTTATTTCTGCAAATAGGCCCCAGGAGGCGCTTTTACGCGTCCCAATATTTAAACCTACACCTTCGGGACAAGTCTGCTAGTGCCGAGAAGAAGCAGCGCAAGAAACTTGGTCACTATTTGTCAGCCTTTTTTTTTTTAAATAGGCACATACGAGCAAGGACAATTATAAGCCATACGTTCTAAATGTGGACAACATCACAAACATTTTTGTGATCCCAATTTGAATAACTATTTAAAGCATTCGTATTTTGGAAACCAGAAACAACGAAGGTACCACAAACACCCAGACCCGAGAAAATGTGGAAAAACACTCATTTCCAACATTGACCCGTCCGGGAATCGAACCCGGGACCTCGGAGCAGGCGACACCTTGAAAACCCTGTGTGTATCCCACTCCACCACGGAGGTCGTCAAGGTTAAATAATCATTAATAGCGTAATACATTATCTTATCTGTGGCAATACCTAAGGTAATACCGCTTTTAGTAACCCAGTATTGATGTTAATCATCACTACGTGATTAAATTTGCAATGATATACTTACATTGTTTTGTTTACAAGCACGAATAGCTAGATCAAAAGTAAAAACAGAAACATTAAATATTATCAATAATAAATTTCAATCTTTGATAAAATTGTATTATTATAAAGCTGAAGAGTTTGTTTGTTTGTTTGAACGCGCTAATCTCAGGAATTACTGGTTCGATTTGAAAAAATATTTTTGTGTTGGATAGTCCATTTATCGAGGAAGGCTTTAGGCTATATAACATCACGCTGCGACCAATAGGAGCGAAGCATGAGTGAAAAATGTCGCAAAAATAGTCGCGATCATAATAATAGAAATTGACGGGACAAAGTCTCGGACAACAGCTAGCCTTTGATAAAATCTATGAACCACATACACTGCCTATACAAAAATGTCAATCCGAACTGTCAAAGTTTGAATAAAAGCAGCTTATGTCTTGTGTCATATCTACCATAATGCAATTTAAACCTTACGTAGATGGCACAAAGTTGAATGCAACTTAGGTGAAAGAGCACCCAAATGTTCAGTGGGTGCTCATTTAGTGAGAAAGTTTTCCTGTCAGTAGTTTTTGATTTTACATAAATGCTTTTAAAACCTTAGATTTTCAAAAGAATTAGATACAAAGTCCCGTAAAAAAGGATACCTCTTCTTTGCTATTTTTAGGGCTCTGTACCCAAAGGGTAAAAACGGGACCCTAATACTATGACTTCGCTGTCTGTCCGTCTGTCCGTCGCTCTATCACCAGGCTGTATCTCAAGAACCGCGATAGCTAGACAGTTGAAATTTTCACAAATTATGTATTTCTGTTACCGCAATAACAACAAATACTAAAAACAAAATAAAATTAATATTTAAGGGGGGCCTATTCCCATACAACAAACCCGTTTTTTTGGCCTTTTTGGTACGGAACCCTTCGTGCGCGAGTCCGACTCGCACTTGGCCAGTTTTTACTTATTTAAATATACCCTGATAAAAACTAAACCTTAAGCGTTGCATTCACTATTTAAAAAATAAATCGGTAATTGGATACATAGCCATGACTGAAAAACGTCCTTACCAAATTAGCACTCACTCAACATTTGGGTGTTCAATCAACTTTAAGACATGTAGATGTTTATGTTAAAACATATTTTGGTAAATTTTTTGTATATTTTGTCACTTAATTTGATAGTGTTTTTCCTATTTGGTGTATAATTTCACTCATTATTGAAAAGTTTACTTCTATAGTAAATAGGGGCTTAAATCGTTGCAGTGCAAGCAATTAACTTAGCTATATAAATTAGACACTATCAAAAGTAACCATTCTGTGTATTCAAGAAAAGGCATCCAATAAAATTGAGATCACAAACAGAAAACAGATCATCAATATAAATTCACTAACTTAAAAACTGAATCAACTTACAAAGTTCCAATTAGTTCCAAACGCAGCAGCGAAATGACCCATCTGACGAATCTCTTCATTTTCCGAGCTGATTGCGTTGAAGAATACGAATCCACCAAAAACATTCACAGTGGAATGATGGCACATCACTAATCCGTGGAACACTGTTCTCAACGTTAAATGTACCGTATTTCTTCTAGGCCCAACACTGGCTAGGCCCTTCTCGAGATCTGACACTTCCATTTTCAAAATGCTTCAATTTAAATAAGAAAAAAACCGTTTTTAATTAAGCCAGACAGTAAATTACTTGTGGCCAGTGTTAATGTTTATTTGTTTTACTACACATAAGGTCACAGTTTAAAAATCAAAATTCCATTTTCAAATGAGTCCATTTTTTTCACAAAACAAAAACACATAATGGCCAATTTTAATATTGGAAACAGAAAATATAACAGTTTGAAAAAAAAACATCTACAATTTTTAAATTAAGAATCACGTCAATTATTTAAAAAAAAAACACTTATGGCTAACATGAAGTTTTGATGTCTAACTAGTACCTAGTACTGTTTATGTTTTAGTTTATTTTTCTTGTCAGCAAATCCAAAACAAGATAAATAAGTGTCAGACGTCATGACGTTAATAGGACAATGTTCACACTGACACAGTCACGGTCAGAGGAATTGTAACGATGTTAAAAACCTGTTTTGCAACAATTTAACAAATAATTGGTTATTAAACGCAACCATTATAGTTATTTTTCTTAATGACATAATTTTGAAAATAGTTTGCTTCTGTGGTCTGTGCATTAGTTGGAACGATATGAAATCGTAGAAATTAGACGTAGGTTATATATTTTTTTCGATAGTTGTAGGTATCCGACAGTTTAGACGGGTAGATAAATACTACTTTACCTTTAAATTATTAAATTATTAATAATATGCGGTGTTACGTTTTAATTATGCAGATAACTGATTAATGTAGGCAATAGTTAACAGTTACATAAGACGTTATATTTTATTAATTGATGATTAAAGTAGGTATTTTTAACTTATCAATTACGAAACTGGCCCCACACAAAATGTTTCGAAACTTTCAACCACGAAATGTTCTAATATTTTCCCGTTAATGTAGTTTTTCTGTTGTATTATATTATTAATTATTGGCTAAAATGATTAAGGCTTAACATATTTCTCATAAATAAATCTGTGGCTGCATCTGAATAGTTTGAAATGAAAGCGTTTAGCAAAAAATTTTTTAGGATTTTTTGCCGTTCCTAGTTAAAATCTGTATTTTATTTTTAAATTATTTGATTAATTGGGTAGACGCTGCTTCTGCCAGTACTACTTCGCGTAGACGACACCCATACGAAGAGCAGGGGTGGTGATATATTTTTATGTGCTGGCATCACACTGTGTTCGTTATTAAAATAATTATAAATTGCATTAGGTACCTATATAACGGTATATAATATATTCATTATTACTTAAGGATAATTATAACATTAATTACAAGGCAATATCACAGATTAATGCGATTTTACCTCAAATACTTGGTTAAGGTAAATAAAAAAGGAGATTGCACACTTACCACGCACAGAGTAATCCATTTACCTCAGCTTTTATTGTATTTCTCGTGTCTCAAATATTTTTTCATGGTAGAAAACAATGAATATATAATATATATACCTATCTGTCTATTTTAGAATTAACTAAATCGGTACAGAAGTAAACGTGGAAACATAACAGGCAGAAAGACAGTCAATTTCTTATTTATAACACTAGTACGTGTAACGTGAACTATGGTTTGTATAAAGTCCTACAAAACCTTACACACTTACCCACGCTGAACCACTAAAACATATACAATTATAGTAAACTGTATTAATCATATAAAACCTTGCACTTCTGTCCGCTCTGAATCGGGCGAATTACAGGAAGAAACTGTCAAGGCCACAATTTTAAATACCTTCGGCGCGTTCAGCGCGTAGTGTGCCGTCAGCTTTATTTATCTAGATAATTTTAATTCCAATCTAGGTCAGAAATGTTGTTACTCCTAATATAGCTTAGCGCGAACATCGCGAATCAAAAGGTCGTTGACATAAAAAACTAAGATGCAAATTCTAACCTATAAAGATGAAATAAACATTATTGTTGAACATTTGTATTTGTTTTATTAATGTGGTTAATACACAGAATAAAATAACAAAACGATAAGAAAAAGAGTGTGTTTGTAGCTCATAAAGAAGGAGATATGAAATTGCTCGTAAATCCTTAGCGAACCCGTGTCTCCGAATTATTTATGTGTGCAACGCAACTACAATAACACTGTTGTAAGCATAAGGATCACACTATATCAATTAACAACGCTCATTGGTGCGCACACAAACATGGACCCAATCACAGCGGCTTCCACTTACTCGCTTACACAACGCGTCATTTGGTGTGTGCAAATTAGTGTGTCGCTACAAAGTGTGGTGGCGACGCACACGTCGGGCAGTGAACGTTTCGATTAAACCTCGATACATTGCGCAGTCGCATAGTACTCACAACACAGCTAATTAGTATCAAGCCTTCAATGTATATTGTGCCGATACAATTATCGTTACATGGATGTTTTCATTAAATATTTCGGTGCGGAGTGCAATAGTTCGGTTTTTTTTTTTTTTTTTTTTTTTTTTTTTTTTTTTTTTTTTTTTTTTTATTTTTTTTTTTTTTTATTTATTAAAAAACCAACAGCTTTACAATTATTACACTGTCAACAAAATACTTATTTAACGTACAGCCAATAACAGGTTTGCCCATATTGGATTCGCACGCGCCACGACCCCATTTCATATCTATTTCTTTATATGATCTGAAGTTTGTAGCCTATTAACTGGGGTATGGTAGGCTATACAGGGTATTAGGTAAAGGGTATGATAAGTCGAAACCAGTTTAGGTTAACATATACAAGTAAATACTATGGTGAAGTCAGACATTTGATATCATCGTTTTTATTTTCATACAAACTAAAATTTTTAGATTCCAATTTTTATGAAATTTTTTTTTTCAAAGATGATAAGTCGCGAGATGTAGCAAAATTTTCATAACAAATTATTAAAAAGTAACAGCCTATAATCATCCCACAGCAGGGAAAAGGCCTCCATCATTGAATTCAAGTTACCACAGCAATGATGGGTGCTGGCATAATCACCACGTCTGCGAAATGCGGATTGGTGATCACAAACCCGAGCATCGTTCGATGTTTTTTGTTGCCCGACCTGGGTATCGAACCCGGAACCCGAGAACCGAGATCTTGGCCCGGTATTTAAAAAACTGACGTGGCGTTACAAAATATAAATTAAGGAAAATCAACAATATACCTAACAATAAGACTACGTGTATGATAAAATGCATACATATAATTTAGGTATTACGTGTCAAAACATAGGAAATTTACAAATTTAAACAACAAATTAAAAACGTCATAGCAGAAACTGGTCGGTGTTATATTTAAGTCTACCTAGACTGTTATTGGAAGCAAAGACCTTGCACTTAGTGAGAAGTTGTTTACATTTTGATTTCCCCTTTTTTAAACGAGATTAACTTGTTAAAACTACCTGGGATGTGAACAACATACTTGCCGTATGTTGTTTTGTTATTGTTGTAAGATATTTACTAGCTTTACGCTAGATAGTCTCGCTCGATAGTCTATCGATAATATCGATACTATTGAAGACCAATATATTGATTCGGAACAATACTATCGATAGTATCGATATTACGAATTCATTAATGCTATTAAATGGTAGCAATACTATCGATAGTATTGATTGAATCTATAATATCGATACATTCGATAGCACTTTTGATATTATTACTAGTTTCGAGGTCAACTATAGATAGCCAAACTATCGATAATTCTGCAACTCTACTTCCGTGCGCATCACAGCATGATTTAAATAAATAGTCCTGTTTTTTAAGACTTTTTAAATTAATCTATACTAATATTATAAAGCTTAAGAGTTAGTTTGTTTGTTTGTTTGAACGCGCTAATCTCAGGAAGTACTTACTGGTTCGAATTGAAAAACATTTTTGTGTTGGATAGTCCATTTATTGAGGAAGGCTTTTTTAGGCTATATAACATCACGCTGTGACCAATAGGATCGACAAAAATAATCGCGATCATAACAATAGAAATTGACGCGGACGAAATCGCGGGCAACAGCTAGTAAATAAATTAAAATAACACTGCCATGACGTTATACAGAATGTTTACGTAACGTGGACTTTGTTTGTCAGGTGGCATTTTTGACCACCCCGCTGTACAGGGTGTTAGGTAAATGATATAACGAGCCAAGACCAGCCTATGTTATCTTAAGTACAGAGCACGTCAACCTACCACATAACGTGAAATTTTCTCAATTGATATTGATCTCTACCTGTTTGAGTTAAAGTTGAAAATCAATTCAATGACCTTAAACTTTTTGGGTAGGTTGACCTGCCGTTTGTCTGTACATAAATAGTATAGTGACGTCAGAAATTTAATATAAGTTTTTTTCATACGAATTAAAATTTGTGGATTCCGATTTGTATGAAAATTTATTTTTCACAAATGATGATATTAAATTTCTGAATTCACTAGTATTTAAATGCATGTCAAAATATACTGGTTTCGGCCTTACACCCTGTATACTTCTATTGGAGAGGTCTATGTTCGGCAGTGGGTTGATATGAGCGGGTTGAGACGTTAAAGAGAAGTTTGTGGCCACTATGTTTTTTTATTCTTTTCACGTTAGTACGTTTCTGTATTATTTCTTTGTTACTTTGCCTTTCTTTTTTTTAACCATTTTTAAATTACCGTGTTGCCTAACTATTTAAAAACGTATAACGGGATTTATGTATACAACATTTCGGCTTAGCCCAATGGTTGACTGATAAAGAATGTCATATAGCATGAAGTCCCACTGTAGTACACTTCTATTAATTTGTGCAAAAATAAACGAATTCGAATCGAACGCTCTCTAAGGGATCGATGGATCTCTAAGGAGAGCGATATAAACGATTTAACGATATAATTCCAAGCGAACAAAGCCGCAAACAATCACTAGTTTAATATTCTTTACGTCATAATTTATAGATGCTTATACATTTAATGAGTAGCGAGGCGATCAAATTAACCTCTAACGTAACAGGTCTGCAAAAACATTGAATATAATTTTAATGTTAATCACTGGCCAAAGTCTATTTCGTTTCCTGTTGCAGGTATACTTATAAGCTGCCTTACAGAATTATTTTACTCTTAAATTGTTAGCATTTAAACATTAATATAAAAATAAATAAAAGTATTTATGAATAAAGGTTTTTGGAATTTACTTGCTAATCAAGATTCCAAAAGGCTTAGTATGTAGCAGTAAATTCAAGCTTTCTTTTGATTTCAAATTAACCTTCTATAGCTTTTTTTAAAAGGCTAAAGTAAGCATCGTATTTATTTGATACTACTTACTTATAACACTAGACATGCATCTAAACTTGCCTTTCCAGGTTTTACACTGAGTAAAGTAAGAAGTTTGTTGATGGGAAATTGCAATAACATTTTTGAGAAATTATTACAGTATTTAGGTATGTTGCTAAATAACCAAATATTTATTTCGTAATATGTTTACTTTTTGTTAATTTATTATTATTTGGATTCTGAATGTAATAAAAATAAATAAAATATTTCCTTTAAAACTATTATATGAATTATAGTATCTACATCTTTACTCGTATTTTAAGCTATTGGATAGCTTCTATCGCGGGCCTTGAGCGTGGAGACTGAATCCAGAAATTCCGTAACAAAAATAACCTAACACCCCCCACTCCGACGGGCACAGCGGTGATACTTTTTAGTTTTATAATTGCATAAGTTGATAAAAAATGCTATGCAATAGCTTTACCGCTGCAGTCTCCGAGTGCCACACATCTTTTTATTTTTTCTTTTGCGATACGGGACAGCAAGCAAAAGCTCCGAACATTCCTTTTTTTATAATTTGGTTTAGCGGCACGTTGTGTGTACGAGTCCCACCTCACTCAGGCAGTCCACATTTCTATTCATGCTTTTAATTTCATTTTTATTTCGATTCTAGCATAACAAAATAATTAATCTCAACAAAAAAAGTGGGATTGCTTTACTTTCTAATATCAATGCGGATTTACAGGGCACTATTGCATTTGTAATTTGTAATGGAGCAGACAAGGGCCCACTCTATATCCTTTAACACAAATTTATTCAGGCTTATTTTTACGCTTCGGCAGTCAGTTTGCTAAGAAAAACCAAAAACTTACCAATAAAAATCCATCTCCAGCAGAAAAGGCGTAAAGATGCCTAAAACCAGGTTCCGATTCCGCACCAAGGTTTTTCGGGTGCACTTGTTTATAAACATATCCGTATACATACAACGTATATAACAAGCTGACTACATGATACAGAGTCTTATTAGTTTTATTCTCTTCAACCTGTACAGTTTTTTGTACGAACTTATAATTTTTCTTCTCAATCATATTTCACAGGACACTTTTATTTGTTACTTGTAGAACTGACTGTAAGAGTATATTGAAGATATGTTTAAGTATTCTTTCTTTATAAATATGTCGCACTTGACCTCGTCTGAAGACGCAGGTTGCTGTGTAAAAGACAATAGATCATTTGCATAATGGAGAAGTGTGAAAAGGCAAGGTTATGCCGGATGAAAAGTATCATATATAATATCTACGCATTACATAAGCGAGAAAAACCTTTGGGTGTTGGGTCGGAAAGACTATGGAATAGCAACCGCTCGATTACGATCTATAGGTAGCCCAAACACTGACGATCTGGTGATTGTAGTAGAAAATGTGCAGCGCCAGACTGATCTTCAACTTTTTAGCGTAAATTTAAAAGTGCAATTAGGTTTTTTTTTATTTAAGGGATGGTAAACCTGAGTACTTATTGTTATGAGTAATTTCAACTTTAAACCTCCACGCGTTCCCGAGATACTTAAACGTTCTTGATAGATAGTAGAAGTCGGACGGAAAGAAACAAAGTGATCGATTGATCATAGAAGGGGCCTTTGACCTTTCACCAACTTTGAGTCGGTGCTAAACAAATCTAAACTAACAATATGGAACAAAACATATTTGTTTATGGCGACATACCACATTTCTTATTACGTTTATTGTAAATAATTTACTTATATTATTGTCCATACAAACATACCTATAATGTATGTATATATATATGTATTTATCAAATTCCTTAATAGTCTTTACATCATGTGCTTCGCCTTGTGCAAGTTCAGACCCCGCGCCCGCCGCGCGCCGTACGAGCCCGAACGCCGCCCGCAGCTCTGACCAAGCAAAGAGAATACAATGCGATCAAGATTACAACCTCGTCAGCCGATGTCGACCTCTTCCAAATTCAAATCCATTGCAAGAATTTTATGAAAAAAATATTTTGAAGTAAGTATGTTAGGAGTGAAATTGAGTGACAGGATAAGAAATAGTGTGATAAGAGAACGTTGTGGTGTGACAGAAGATATTGTCACACGGATTGAGAAAGGGATGTTTAGATAGTTTGAGCCTAAGGTTTGAGCATGTAGGTAGAGAGGATGAATGAGAGAAGAATGACTAGACAGATCTATAAGACGAGGGTGAAAGGGAACGTTGGAAGAGGAAGGCCTAGACGAACTTATCACGATCAAATCGGGGATGTTCTGAAGAAAGGTCAGGTCAAGAGTACTCTAAACCGACGAGCATGCATGAAAAGATTGATGAATGTGGAAGATGCGAAAGATGTATGCCAGGATCGTAGTAAGTGGAAGGCCTTGGTCTCTGCCTACACCGTTGGGAAGGAGGCGTGATAATATATGTATGTATGTTTATTTTGAAAAGACAATTTTATTATTTTTTTCACTTTCTGCCACGGCATATATTTTTAGTTTCTCATTCATATTTTTGCCGTTTTTATTATTGCATTTTACAATAGCAAGTCAGCAAGATTAAACAGTTGAATCTTTTTTTATGTATCGACTGTGCTTTTGATTAAGAATTAGGATCCGCACACATTTAGATCGATCAACATATTCATATCAACATTCATATAATATTTATTATAGTTACACTGATTTAATCTTCAGTAATATTATTTTATTGATCTACTCCACCGACCACTCTCGCGAATTTTCAGCACTTTATAAAGTTTTTAATAATATTTGGTTTGTTTAATATAATGTGCACCATTTACATCCGTTCTATGTAATTTTTTTTTCATGCAGTTATCAACTTTTATTCAAATCTTGACAATAACAAAAACCTCCAATTCGGGTCAATTGGAAGATGCGCGTAATTTTAGTGATAGATTTTATTTATTAAGAAAATATTTTTTAAATGTTGCTTAAGAAATATTCTGCAAATGCGAGTGTGATGCTTTTGTTTCTTTCTTTGTGTCGGCAAACCATATCTGGATCCCATTATATACCGGTATTTAGTCATTTGAAAACGATATTTAAAAACTTACTGCATCAAACTTAGTTTCTGAAGCGCTACCGTTAATAAACTACTAACTCCATCTAGCGACGTTTAAGAACACTACATACCTACTGTCGTAGTAGCAGAAATGAAGTATCAATGTTTATAAAGTTTATATATTATAAATAGCATTAAATTAGTTTATAGTGTCCATTGAAAAAATCATGGCTTCATAATTAATTTTAAGGTCAACATTTTTAAAAAGGACCAGTTACCGTGGGATAATTTTAATAATTAATTTTAAATTTTAAATTCACAAAAAAAATTATGCCAAAATAAAAAAATTGAGCCTGTCAAGAACATACCTGCGTTATCTAAATTAATTTTATGACCTAACGTTTCCTGAGGCTATATTCATCATATTACATTTATTATAACATCGTAAGTAGTGTTGCCGTACTATCGATAATTGGACTGTCGATAGTAACGATATGTTTGCGCTATCGATAGGAGGTTGTCAGTCAATATTATTGTTGATAAATAATAATAGTAACAGACACATAAGATGCCAAAATACGTTTATACAAATCTTCAAAAAGGTGCCATGCTAAATACTTGAAGACTCGTCAGGAAGTTCCTGCAGGTTAAAAACGACACAATATCTACACATCAACTATCAGGACAGCACTTGGTTTAGGCCCGTGCTTTCTTGAATAACCGGTTACAATAGCCGAGAATTTAAGACACGCCGCGCTGGGCCACACAGAGCATCTATAGTCCTTTTCACCTTACAAGATTTCTGTGACAGTTCAATTTCGACAGTTGTATTGATGTCCTATAGTGAAATCGTATCGATTTTTTCTGAGAATCGAATTTACATTATAAGGAAATGAAATCGATTTCCTTACATAAAGTAACAAAACTTGAAATATTAATCAGGTATGTATTTTTCATAAAAACTTTATTGTTCATAAAGGATTTACATGGTGAAGTCCCTACATGATAAAATAAAACAGAATTAAAAATACTAAATTTTTATTCAGTTAAAATGCCAAAAAACTTGACAAAAACAGAAACAAAAAATCAACAATAACAAAAGTAACAATAACTAAATACTATGCAAAGCGAATACAACGACAACAGGACTCACATACAAGGCTGACGCACTAGTACTGACGCGATTGTCAAGCGATCACGAAATGGCTGCCGATTACGAGTGTCCCAGCTCTATTTACACACCGTTCCGTTACACGGATTGCATGGTTTAAAAATATAATGGTGTTTATTTTGTATTTCACTAAATTAAACCAAGCGATACTGTTTTTTATATGATTAATAACTTGAATTCTTAATTTTTTTGTAATAACAAGGCAATAAAATTAAAATATTATTTAATAAAAATAAAAATAATGTACAAACATATAATGCGTAATTCGGGAAATGGTGAAGTGTCACAGAACTCATGTTAGTTGAAAATAACTATAGTCCCACATTAAGCTACTATATGAATTAATATTGGTTTATGTAGCTAGTAAATATTCTAAAGCTGTAATTTTGATATAAGTATTTGATGTAACCTAAACGGTAAAACGAAAAATTGTGTAATAACATTCAAAGTGGTTTCATTCTAGAATGGCATCAACACATGAAGATCAAGGTAATGAACTATTTTAGAAATTTAAACAAAACTACTAAATACGCTACTTCATTCCTGTCAAGATGTCAAATCAGAACAATACTATTGATGGAGAGTCTCTATCGATCAGACAGAACTATCGATAGTATCGACAATTTCGATAGTATCAATAAGTTAATAGTCTATCGATAGATTGCCGATAATAGACTATCGAACGGCAACACTAATTGTAATGCGAAACGGAAGACAGACCTTGATAAGTCTAACACATAACACTATATCTCATAAAGATTATTTTAACTATTCCAAAAATAGATGGAACAGTTTTAATGTCAATTATTACGTGTCAATGTCAATTGCTTGACATTTTAGAGTTATTTAGTGATTTAGACAGTCTAAAAATTTTAATTATTTTTTAATGACTGATTAGTGATAAGTAAATATGTCAATGCTTTTCATCATGATCGCCAATGCTCACTGAATTATGATTTGGAAATTAAGTAATATTTCGTTAATAATTCTTTACGTTGAAAGCTATTATTTTTTGTAGTCTGCACTCCTTTTTTTTCTTTTAGGCATTAATGTAATACTTATAAAAAACTATATAGGCACACAATCTGCGTCCCAGCTAAAAGTACAGACAATGGGGGTCAACCTACACAAAAAGTTAAAGGTAATTGAATTGATTTTCAACTTTAAGTCCATGCAACAAAAGATCAAAATCAATTGAGAAAATTTGACGTTTTGTGGTAGATTGACGTGCTGTTGTCTATCTTTTCTGTGTCTGTACATAAAGGTGCACAGTTAGCACATCCTACATCAATCGAATAGATACCACATGACATAAATATCCATACTATTGCATGCCGACATAATTTGGCAGGGTTATAAAGTTGACATAACATAAAATCAATGTCAATCATTGAGGACCGCTTTAGGTATCATTTTTGTTACGGACTGTGTATTTAACGCCCCGTGGTCTAGTGGTTTAAATACCGGGCCAAGATCTCGGGGTCCCAGGTTCGAATCCCGGGTCAGGCAACAAAAACGTTTCGAATTTTCGAACGTTGCTCGGGTTTGTGATCACCAACCCGCATTTGGCAAGTGTGGTGATTATGCCAGTACACCCATCATTGCTGTGGTAACTTGAATTCAATGATGGAGGCCTTTTCCCTGCAGTGGGATGATTATAGGCTGTTACTTTTTACTTTTTACTGTGTATTTTGTTTGTAACCATAATATCATTCGTTGATAATTCTTTTTTGTTAAAACCTAGTATTTTGTGTGGCATATCCTCCCTATTTTTTATATTTCAGGTCTAGAATGTACTTCTTGAACTAAAAGGCATGAAAAAACCCTTGTAATTAAACACACGAATAAGCTTTCCAACCTCCTTTCTTCGTATGACAACAAACAGGAATCGCAAAACTGTCCTGCAACTCGCATTCGCATTCTCAAATCAGCGATAACCTTTGCAGGTTAGCGGTTAAACCGGTTCCGAAAGTTAAGGTCTCGGTTTCGATTCCAGGGTCAAGCGTAAGACCGTAATGGATCTGGGATGAGTAAGGCTAATCGTCAATGATACATGTTTCCTTGCTTTATCAGTGTAAAGGATAACGCCACTTCTTGTCGTCTATGTGTGTCTTAAGAAGCGACTAACCCTGCCAGAAGAAGACAGAAAACAGCGTCTTCTCTCCACTTTGCGTTGCCAGGCGTGGCGATTATGGCGACACACACATATGTGTGTCCAACAGTGGACTGTTACGACTGCAGCACTAGATTATCCTCGAAGGATAAAGTATACCGCAAGATGAAACTTATGTGTTTTTTTTAAAAGGAAAACATGACTGTTGTTTTTATTAGTTCAACCAGTTTTAACTTAGAGCTTTCTCAGTCTCTACTTAACTGTGGTAGATACCTAGGACTTTCCCTGACACACCTTCATCAGCTTTTAGCGAACTTAATAATTACAAGCTTTTCCCGCGGAAACACCCGATTGAGATTTAGTTCGCTGTAGTGGGGGTTACAAATGTTTACATTTCCATTTATTATTGCTATTTTATGTTTATTATGATTTACACACACATTAAGTTGAACATCAAAATACGTAATATACTCGTATCCTAAACTTCAAATTTAATTTAGAAATTTGAAGAGCTGCAGTATGCTGTATACTTTCAAGTGCAATTGTTTGATAATGGAAAATGTTTGTCGTTAAATCTCTCAACCCCCAGGAGGCACTCGGGTGCCACGATAACAATTGATTTCAATTGCGTCTGGAATAACTCACGATCGAGGGATTAAAATGTGTGTGAAGTTTATTTTATCTGACTTTGATCCCTGGAGATGTTCGAATTTTGTATGAATCTCTTTTGTACTAGCTACTGTTGCTTGCCTGATATTAATATTTAAGGAATCTCTGAGTAAAACATCTCACTACACTTCAATAATGGTTTTTCAGTCCAAGAAAATGAATAAACCTACAGCAAAATATCCACATTAAAGTTTTATTACCAAAAAGGAATTACGCAAGCTTCGAAACAAAGCATTGCTAAGCGTGGCGAAAAAAATAGTAAGTATCAGAAACATTGATCAGATCCAAAAGTAAGTAGCTATAAAGCGTTTAATAAAAAGTATAGTATTATATTAAGATTATGAATCTTGACCCAAAAACCCTGACACAAGATAACAGAGAAAAGTATTTTCATTGACCCCTCTGGAGATCGAACAGAGTATGGCAGATTTAGCCTGTGTGTAAGGTTGGCCCAGAAAGTGATTTATCACTCTAAGGTTGGAAGTTATTCGCGCGTCAGAGGGTTGATTTTCCCATGCAAATATATTCTGCCAGCTGTTAATACTAAAACTTCATAGTCCCTATCGCTATTTTACTGACACATGAAATTTTTTCAAAACTGGTACACCAATTTCTTGGGCGACCGTACCAGAAAACCACGTATGTCGTAAATAGTAATTAATTTTGCTTTTTATTTTACCATTTTTTAAGCATATTTGTTATTTTCCTTCAAATAGATAAACAAAAAATTGTCTAGTTTCCTTGACCAAGTAACGAAGGTCAGACAATAATAAATTAGTGGATCTTCACAATTCCGCGCCGATTCTATTGTCGCATTACGCGGATTTGCCTTGAACTCAGGTCAGGAAATGTATAATTTGTATTCTTAAACTTCTTTTACAACAAAAAACCGACGAAAAGTGTTAAATAAACCACCAATAATTGAGTAAGAGCTTGATAATTATCAGTTTTTTTGTTTAGCAATAGCTCAAAATCATTGGCTTATTTTTTCACATTTCGCTGTTCGTCATGTCATTTTTTTTTATTTTATCCTTAATTTAGTTGTTTAGTTTAGTTTAGTTTAGTTTAGTTTATATGTAAGTATATGTACTTTTTGTAGTTTAGTAATTTTTTTTTTATTGATAATTTTATTTAATAACTACTTAATTTTTATTTTTATCGCACCTCTTTCTAAACATTTCTGTTTAGCCTGATGGTAGACTGGCAGAGAATGCCTCGTGGCATTAAGTCCACCTTTTGTACAATAACTGTTCGTTTGTGCAATAAAGCTTAAATAAATAAATAAAAATATTCTACTTTTGGGGTAAGGAATTGGGAATGCATCGAATAAGTGATGCCTTAGTAAACATGTTAAAATTACAATGTTTTTAACATTGTTTAAACCCTTATAATATGTACTATTAAAAAGTGTAAATTTGATTAAGTCTTTAATAAATAAAAGCCTTTATTACAACAGTAACTAACGCTTTATAGAATAAAATGTTTTGTAATTTTGTATTTTGCAGAAAACCTGGAGAGTTTCCCAAATTGAACCGATCGGGAATCAAACCCGAAACCCTTACTAGGTAGACCATAAGACCGTAAGGGATTTCAATTTTTCAGACCAAATGATAATAAGTAACACGTACCACGTTCCAGTTAGTGAAATAGCAAGCAGCAAATTTAACCGCTTGATCCACCAACGGCTCTGCCATCTGCTCGTCTGTTATATTCCAGAACATATACAGTCCGAAGGCCCAGAAACCCACATAAGTTAAACACAAAATTGCATGAAACCCACTGCTTAATATTAGGCGCCATTTTGTGCGAGCACTAGATCTTTTTTCGAAGTAATAAGTGTCAATATTCACGATTGTTGATGCCATTAAAAATGATGTTATAGTTTCGAAGATTTGAATAAACTGGCTAACATTTTGCATGGATGTTTATTATAACTTGTTATTTCATCAAGGCGATAAGTTTATAGCTTGCATACTAGTTGGGCCAGGTGGCTTTGGTTGTATGAATTGTTGTTTAGTGTGTAGTTCAAAATAAGTGGTAAAAGTAACAGCCCGAATGATCCCATTGCAGGTAAAGCCTTCTATTATTGAATTTAAGTAACCACAGCAATGATGGGTACAGGCATAATCACCACGCTTGCCAAGTGCGGGTTGGTGATCACAAACCTTGGATAATTCAAAACTCTTGTATACCTAGTCTGGCCCTCTAGACTGATCTTAAACCACTAACTAAATCAAAGGGCCTATTCGTAAGTTGAATACATAATGGAGGGTTAAGGACACTACACACCAAATGCAGGACAGAAGCAGTGCGGGAGCACAAAAACCAGCGGCATTTTTAAAGCAATAACTGCTTTTAAATTTTCAATGCAGTTGCTAAGCAGGATCGCCTTGAAACAGTATTAAAATAACGTTCAGTATGGCAGGATAGACTTGCAGTTTACTGTAAGCTGTGTAAAGACAGTTACGTTTAATAACGGACTCAAGTTAAAATGTGGTGCTTAAAACTCAAGGCGAAAGAAATTTTTTTTTTTTTGCATCGGTTTTTTCAGCAAATTTTAGTTTTTAGCTAGGAATCCTAGCACGTATTTAGAATAATTATAAAGTTACATAGGAAAAAAGCATAAGGTGATTAGCGTTATCATCAGTCTTATGCAATATCCCAACATTATAAAAACAAATGTGTTTTAGTTTCGAAATAACACAGGAGCTTTATCACGTTTGGGCTTCATGTAATTAATAGACAGCCACTTTTTGACACCACTCATCAGCCTTCGGTTTTAACGGACTTCAAAAAAATGGAGGAGGTTCAATATTCGTTTCCTTTTTACCTATTCGTTACCTATTCATTTTTACCTTTAATCTTCTTATTATTTATTTTGTCTTTTCATATTCTCACTCTATTTTTCACATATTTTGTTGTCTAATTTGTTACAATCCTACTGATGCTGTTATGAGACTGAGAGACCTCCCACACTAGCGTCTTTCAAGCGACGACGTCAAGGCAGCAACCAATCAGTGTTGACGCAACGCGCTCGCGTTAAATTCGGGGTATCAATAAAATTTCACCCCCTCTTTTAAGGGGTTGTGGGCGGATTTCCAAAAAAATATTGCACGATTTTTTTGTTAGTCACAAATAATCCGCATACCAATTTTAAGCTTTCTACCTTGAAAATTGCGGAATGCTCCATACAAACTTCCACCCCCCATTTAAGGGAAGTGGGGGGTTAAAAAGAGACAAAAAGTAGCCTATGTGACTCTCCATCTCTTCAACTATCTCCACTTAAAAAATCAGTTCAATTTGTCTCTCCATTTAGCCGTGAAAGGCGGACAAACAAGCAGACACACACACTTTCCCATTTATAATATTAGTATGGATTTTTACGTCAATTGGCAAGAAATCTAATTAAAGCAACTTGATCGAACCATTTAATCTCACAGCCTTGGCTGTGCAGCCAGTTATAGATACATTGACCTATTAATAAAGCAAGCCGCAAAAGCTTAGAAGGAGCTTTTATTTCAACTTTAAAAGACATGTTTTTATTTATTTAATAAATAAAAATCAATCACCGAAATGTATGCACGCGCATAACTTCCGATCGCCAATAATATGAACTTTGATATTTATTTTCTTGTTATGTTTGTAATGGTTAGCAGAAGGTTTGCATGAAAGAAATTGTTTGTTAAGTTGAATTTCTATTTATTATTTATTTTCTATTTATTTAGTAATTGTATGTAGTTTATATACGTATATATTGTATTGTATATGTAGTATATTTTGAGTATATTATTATTATTTTTGAATTTTTTTGTCTTTTAATTTGCTTTTTATGTCGCGCCGCCCACAAAATTATTTCTGCTTGGCCCGATGGTCGACTGGGAGAGAATGCCTTAAGGCATTAAGTCCACCTGTTGTACTTCATTTTAGTGTTTGTGCAATAAAGTTTAAATAAATAAATAAATAAAATATTCTGAGGCGATACGAAGTTAAATATGTAAATAAATAAATAAATAAATAAATAAATAAATAAATAAATAAATAAATAAATAAATAAATAAATAAATAAATAAATAAATAAATAAATAAATAAATAAATAAATAAATAAATAAATAAATAAATAAATAAATAAATAAATAAATCTTTATGAGGATTTTTTACATAGGTTCTTAATTTAATCGGGAAAAAACGATGACCTCTGCAAAAGTTAAATCAGTGGCGGGGAAGTTAATACAATTCCAAATACAAACTAATTTAAGATTTAGTGTAACGTGTGTGTGTGGTAGTGTGTGTATGTGTATGTGTGGTGTGTGTGTGATGTGTGCGTATATGTGTTCATGTGTGTGTACGCGTACATGGGTGTGTATTTATGTAACTGCGTGTAGAAATAGGAGTTGTAAGTTTGTCAGGAATTTAAAAGGATTTTCCAATTAGGGCCTCCGTATCTTCATAAGATAGAGTGAGAAGCCAATCCAGGCATTTAATTTTTCACTTAAAGGAGGGTAATGGGTAGATATTTAACTTTTAATTTACTTTATTATACAGAGTGGGACTAAATAATAGGGGTTAAAGTACGAAATTGCCGATTATTTTCCCACTTTTTATTTTGTTCATAGCTCTTAAGTATGGTCGTATTATTGCGTAATTCTTTTTGTATTGTATCAAAAATTAAATAGAGTAACTTTGACTAAAAAAATGCATTACTAGTGCCTATTACTTCAAAGGAAGTCGTTGAAAAGACCCCTTACAATGTGTCAGCAGACCTTTTTGCTTCAATTAAGTATATTTGTATTATATACTTTGATTTTCAGAAATTTAAATACTATATATTATATACTTTGATTTTCAGAAATTTAAATACTATAATGCGTAGCTTTATAACCATCTAACTTTCACCTTTAATTGCATCGAAAACGGTTCAGGCGTTTTTAAAAAAACTAAAAAATTGTTAGTATAGAAAAATGATTTCTCGATTTCGTCCATACAAAACGGTAATTTCATACTTTAACCCCTAATAATTAATAATAGAATAAAAATGACGAGCTGCAAGAGAAGTTCGACGTGGTACAATTTTACAGACCCTGTCGGATCGACGATGGAGCTCTGTAAACTTAGGGTCGTTCAGAAGCTGGGAGTGCTCACGAAGAACAGTGGCAAGATGGAAAAGCTGAGTTCGCGGGTTTCGTTAGTAATGATATAAAAATAAATTGACGACCTCCTTGGCGGAGTGGCGTACACACCGGTTTTCAAGGTTTCGCATGCTGCAAGGTACCATGGACATGACAGGTCAATGTGGAAAAAAGGGTTTTTCTAAATTTTATCGGGTCTGAGTGTTTGTGGTGGCTTCGTTGTTTCTGATTCCCACAATACGAGTGCTTTAAATACTTACTTACATTGAGATCAGAACAATGTATGTGATGTTGTCCACATTTATTTATTTAAATATTATAAATATTATTACATTTACCAACTCTAACGCCATATTTCATTAAGCACAAGATTCTGACACTTCCGTCTTTATACATAATGGAGATTCCACTGTTTGTAAGAACTATCGCTCATCTACGAGTATTTCCACGCTTAACTGATAAAGTGGCCCGTAACCGTCGTGATGGGAGCAAACTGTGCTCGCAACCGGCAAAGACGGCTTTGTAAGGAAAAGTTTATTATGCATTGACGACCATTTGGATAAGCGGTAGTAAACGCTGCTTCTGAGCCATGGGTCGCGGGTTCGATCCCCGCACAGTACAAATATTTGTGTGCATGAACATGTCTGTTTGTACTGGTCTGGGTGTTTTCTATGTATTATAAGTATGTACTTACAAAAAAAAAGTATATAAGTTATTTGTCTAGTACCCCATACGACAGGGTACTTAATAGTAGCTTATTTTAGGACTAGATGGCTCTGTGTGGCCCAGTGAGGCATGTCTCAAAATATTATTATTATTATTATAACGTGCATGGCTCCAAGACTATATAATAAAATTCCTCTATGACAATAATTTTAAAACTAAATTTAAGAAATTATTAATTGACACAATGCTATTATAATATTACTGACTTTTTAAATGATACATTTTGACATTTTATAATTTTATTCTGTTTAATCGCTACATAAGTTTGTGTTTTATAAGAGAGAGAATAAGATATAATTAACACTGAAAAATGTTACACGCTGAATATCAGTAAGACATGTTGTTACCTACTAATAATATGGACACCAAAAATATGTTTCTACAATGGAATGTATCTCACAGATGTTTCTGTAAATAAATTTATCTTTATTTTTATCTTACGACACTGTGCTATGATAATACCTTACTTAATATTTTAAATGTGAATCTAAGTTTGTTTTTTAAGCTTTCACGTAAAAACTACTAAACCGATCATCATGAAACTTTATATACATATTCTTGAAAGTATAAGAAATAACATAGATTATTTGGTATCCCACTGTCGGGCACAAGTTTCCGCACGCGCAATAAAAAGTGTAATCCACGCAGGCAAAGCCACGGGTGAAAAGCTAGCCTTTAACTCTAAAATCTAATTATTACATACCAAATTCCAATTGGTAAAATACAATGCCACGAATCTCATCGCCAGCCTTATCAACGGTTCTCTCATCTGTTCTTCGGTTATATCGCAGTAAGCATACAGCGCAAATATATATAAAAACACATAATATACACAAACAACGCTATGGAATACACCACACATAACTAAATGCCGTGGTTTTTGAATACGCGCGTAATCTTTTGGATAATCAAATTTTACTGTCATTTTGACAGTATTATTAAAATCTCTTGTTATAAGTTAGAAGACTTGAAAAGTAATGACTAATATTTTGTAGAATCATAATTCATGAAGGCGTTTAAGGGTGCGGTTTCACTAGACATTTATTTAAATATTTTTTTTAAATTCTTATATGTATAATTAAAATAAGTGTGCGTTTGTATGGAGAATGCCGCATTTTTTTAAGGTAGAAAGCTAAAAATTGGTATGCGGACCATTTGAAATCCACCCCCAACCCCATAAAAGAGGGGGTGAAACTTTATTGTTACCCCGAATTTAACGAGAGTAAAGCCGTGGGCAAAAGCTAGTAATCTAATAAAATAATTAAAAGACTCAGAGAATTTTTAAAAAAAGTAGTTGGTACAAAAAAAAACATCGACTTTCGAAACTTTTTTTTGCCGATTAATAATAATTTAATTTGTCACAAATTTCCGGTTCTCCATATAGATTATATTAGCATTCTGAATTGCATGCGTCGCTACTAAACCCAGGTGTGGTGGAAAAACACCTTTAATTTACAATATTCGTGTCTTCCTGTACAAGGCATCCGGTTGATAAACAATAAAAAATGCTTTAAGGGATCACACACCATAACTAATGAAGGCAGTATCTTAACTATGTTTAAAAATCAGATGAAGTTTCATTTTATATGTACTAGCTTTTCCCAGTGCCTCTGAACGCAATCTACACATTATACAGGATGTAACAAAAAGCTTAACGAAGTCTTAAACCTCGTATTCGGTTCATCAAACCAAATCGTACGTAACAAAAATAATAGCTAGCAAACGACTTTTTTAGGCATTAAATAAATCATGTATTTATTGCCCGCAATGTATAGCGCGCACAATGCGCTACAGACGAGGATTGTAACCTAAAGCTTCATACAATCAGGTGTTAGTGCGCGCGGTTCATTGCGGGTTTCTCTCTTTATAGCGTCTTTTTATGGAAAAGTTCAAAAAAATATTAACATGTTTCTAAAGAAAAAAGTTTAGTAACAACAAACATATCTTATGTTCATGCTAAGATCTTGTAAAAAAAAATTTCACTCTGGCCCTCAATATCTCAGTAACGATTCATTTCCCAGGTATGGTGCCTTGGAAAAAAAATCGTACAAATGGGTAGGATACGTGGTATTCGGCTTCGTTAAGCCTTTTGTTACACCCTGTATTTGGGCGGGCGTAAATCTTAGTCCTTTTTTAAGGTCTAATCTCTCATAGTAACAAATTTCCCAAATCGGTCAACAATTAAGACGTGACTGCGTGAGAGACAGACAGACAGGGTGACATTCGCATTTATATTGATAAGGTCAATCTTGTGTTAACTTTGTGGCCTATTAGAGTCAACGATGGCTTAAAAACTATCACAACACCTATTATATTAACCACCTATTTTAAGAACCACCATCTAATAAATCTCTTAGGAGACAGGTATATTAGTACATTGATTAAACAAAATAGTATACGACTGAGATGGTATTACGAAAACGGGAACCTTCGGGAAGTGCGTCTAGACTTTTCTAATAATTATTTAGAGAAATATCTGTAGGACTACGCATTTTTAGATCGTTACTTCAAGTTCCAATATGAAACTGTAGCATGAATTTACTGTTCAGCTTATTTTTATCTGTGGCTTTTCTAATACAATGGTAAATTGTCTAAAATTGATTCTATGTAGCTACAAAGTCCACATAAATACATTTCAACAACTCAAACTGTGTATGTCTTCCTCTAAATACTGTTATTTACTTCAATACCTGTTGCCCGCGACTTTATTAACGTGTTATTTTTAAATATATTTGGACAACTTCAAACACTTTTGTTTAAATAAGAAACAACACAGGTGCCACAAACACCCAGACCCGAGAAAATATATAAATTAGCTTTTTTTCTACATTGTCTGGAAATCGAACTCAGGACCTCAGAGCAGGCGACACCTTGAAAAGCGGTGTATCCACCACTATTCTGTTCGTTTTTTTTGTTAATTAAACTATAAGCGTTAATATATTTGTTGTTAATATGTTTATTTCGTTTTACTCTATAATACTGAAATTTAATTGAAACAAAGATTTTTCAACAAGAAGAAATTTGCTGTTTGGAATTTAGAAACCTATTTTCAATATCCCTAAAATTATAATTTCAGTTATTCAGAAACAATGTTTACAAATTTAAAACAGGAAACGGACCAAGCGCAAGCCGGATTCACACCCAAAGAGTTCTGTATCTTTGTTCCTAAAGCATTTTACACTATGCAAATCGAGAAATATTACACTATGTAAAACTTATTAATGTGAAGGGCTGCTCGAAGACAAATAACTAGATGGATGGACAACATCACAGACTTAATCTGATCTCAAAGTAAATAACTAACAAAGCAATTTTTATTAAACTAACCCAGACCCGAGGCGATTTACGGCCTTCGACCCCGTGACTCTCTTAGAGAGCTATTTAAAGAGATCAACATACTTACAGTTGCATCTCAATACATTTTCGAAAACATTATGTACGTCCGTAAAAACCTAGAGTTATTTGTCAATAATAGTGACGAACACAATTACAATACCCGAAATAAAGATAAACTTGCCGTTCCAGGATTCATACTGCGTAAAGTGGGTAATTCGTTCATGGGAAATTGTATTCGTATATTCAACAAATTACCACTGTCAGTTGCTGAACTCCCTGTAAATAACTCTAATCATATAACAAAGTTGTTTTAATGAAAAAGGGGTTATATCCTATTAATGATTATATAAATGACAGGAACGTTTGGCTTTAAATTGTCCCAGCTCGCACTGCCATATATCTTATGTAAACATGTTTATTTAAAAAGAGGCTGACAATAGTGACCGAGTTTCTTGCGCTGCTTCTTCTCGGCACTAGCCCACATTTGTCCCGAAGCAGTGGTAGGTTTAAATATTGGGACGTGTAAAAGTGCCTTCAAGGGCCTATTTGCAGAAATAAAACTGATTTTAACTGATTTTTAACCGAGGCAAAAATAAGTGAATTGAACCTGGAACCTTGGGGCAGGTGAAAACGGTGTATGTGGTGCTATTCTGCTGCTGCACAAGGGACCCTAAAAGCGAGTTTCTTCAGTAGGTGAACGAGTATTCATATTGCAGCGGACATACTCTAGTAACCGTGATCTAATCGCTTATAACGGAAATGAATCAATACAATCAAATTAACAATTATAGCTATGTTTCGATATCTTTTATCATTATGTAGTTAAAACACACACACATTAGTAAAATCCATACTTAATATAATAAATGGGAAAGTGTGTGTCTGTTTGTTTGTCCGTCTTTCGCGGCAAAACGGAGCGTCGATATGACGTGATTTTTTAAGTGGATATAGTTAAAGGGATGGAGAGTAACATAGGTTCTTTTTCTTCCCCTAAAATGGGGGATGGAAGTTTGTATAGAGCCTTCTGCAAAAGATAGAAAGCTAATATTTGGTATGCGGACTATTTGTTACTAACAAAAAAATCGTGTAATTTTTTTTGGAAGTACGCCCCCAACCCCTTAACAGAGGGGGTGAATATTGCTTCCCCGAATTAAACGCGAGCGAGGCCGCGGGAAAAATCTAGTTTTACTTATTATTGTCCATCCTAGCATCGCACGGGTTTTCCAATGTATATAATGCAAACAAATAGTGCATTATGTATATTTATAAAACAGTTGTTTGGCATACAATAAAACCTTTTTTCCCCTTCAAACCTTCTCTTGACCATTAAAGGAATTGTCCAAATCGTAGCAGCCATTCCGAAGTATGGCGCGTATGTACACTCGACAGCACATCAAGTTAAACAGTTGAACTGCGATAACAGCTTTTATTACGTAGGGCATAAAGGCGGTCTCAAGGTCAACATGTATAGTCTGATGTGCCGCCGTGTGTACATTTAAACGTGTAAAACATTTTTGCACTTATTATATGTACTCGTATATATATATGTGAACTGAAATGGTTTATTTGCTCTTGAAGAAGGATATAATACCAAGGTTCAGCTTTTTCAGCCATATATAAATAGCATGCTAATACAAATTATAATTATTTCGAACTTAATAACATTATTAAATGAAACATTTATTAATATTTTTAAGACATGCCTCACTGGGCCACACTGAGCCATCTAGTCCCAAATTACGGTACTATTAAGTACCCTGTCATATGGGGTACTAGACAACCGATAAACTTACTTATATACTTTTTTTTTTGTAAATACATACTTATAATACATAGAAAACACCCAGACCAGTACAAACAGACATGTTCATGCACACAAATATTTGTACTGTGCGGGGATCGAACCCGCGACCCATGGCTCAGAAGCAGCGTTAACTACCGCTGATCCAAATGGTCGTCAATTATTATTTATTAATATCGGGATTTAAGATAATCAATTTAAAAGTTATGAGCATGTCAGAGTTTTAAATAAATAAGTAATAACAAAACACAAACGACAAAATGTAACATAAAGACGACATTTTGACGACCTCCGTGGCGGAGTGGCGTACACACCGGTTTTCAAGGTGTCGCCTGCTCCGAGGTCCCGGGTTCGATTCCCGGACGGGTCAATGTAGAAAAAATGAGTTTTTCTACATTTTCTCGGGTCCGGGTGTTTGTGGTACCTTCGTTGTTTCTGGTTTCCAAAATACGAATGCTTTATATTGTTACTCAAATTGGGATTAGTACAATGTATGTGATGTTGTCCACATATTGATTAAAATGCAACAATTAAGTTTAAAAATCCTATGTCAGAACCATAGACATAGCAGAACACGGATTTATTCTATATTTTGGCTAGTTAATAAAAAATATGCCACTTGTAAAAAATGCCATAAAAATGCCATGCCTGGTAACAGACAGACAAACGGACAGTAGAGTCTTAATAGGGTCCAGATTTTACCGATCTACAAAAGCCGTAACAAATTACATTAAAGTATCTACAACATACTGGTACCTATAAATAATCTGTCAAAATGGTCTTTATGGTGAAATGGCAAAGATACTGGCAGCATTACCTCGCTGGATTCTGATGCTCAGTCGCAGTGGGAGGCAGTTGCCAGCTTTTGGTTCACTGCTAAAGTTAGATTTTCTATTTTTAACTTTAAAAGGGTCGCGCGTTTAACGCTACTAAGGCTATCAAATAAAAAATGTTAAACTACTCACATAGTTCCAGTTTGTGAAGTAAAACGGTGTGAATCTCTTGCAGTCTTCAATAATAGGCTCTTTCTGGATTTGCTCCTCAGTGATATTATACCAAATAAAAAATCCCCTGATACTCGTGACCCAACACACGAACAAAAAAAAGAAATGAAAACCACTCCGCAGGTACAGACGCCAGGAACTAACCACTTTTTTGTGGGTCACCTCTTTTTGGAGGGTAATTTTTGTTTCGGTCATTTTTAAACGAAAAAACTAAATTTAAAATTTTCCAATAGTTTCTGAGATATATTTAGGTTACTTTTTGAATTATTGATTATCTATAAGTCAATTTTTTACACTGATATACTTGGCAAGTCCAGGAAAACAAAAATATCAAGCCCTCCAAAAACACTTCTTGATTAAAACACACTTTTCAACAAACGAACACAAAGCTGCAACTGTGTCACTATAAAAAAAATTAGTCTCTTTGCTTTTCTTTATACAAAAAAACTAGGACATGAATTCTTTTTAAATAAAAATAATCAAAGCCCTTCTTTGATACGCGCGCGAGTTTAACGAAAGGTTAACGAGTAGTGTACAAAATATTGCGCCGTCTGTTTTAGGGTACAGTAGGTTTTTGCGTGAATTTTGCAACGATTATACTCCCAAGAATTAAAAATAACATGTTCATTAATGTACAGTAAGCAACAAAATTTAAAAATGCTTTTTGCCTCATTATAATAATACAATATTAATATTTTTAAAGATAAGCCACACTGGGCCACACAGAGCTATCTAGTTCCTACCTCCGTGTACCTCGCTACGTATGTTGACAGCTTAAGCTTCCCTTAGTATGCCTTCCATGCGCCGCCTACGTACGGCATAAAATATGGGTGATTCTGTACACCAGGAAACACCCCCAGTCTGACAGTTGAGCCCCCAGACGCCCACTAGCCTGCTAGAGGGGAAGATTGAGTTCGGCGTATGCCTTCTCGTCCTCCCTCATTTTCGACTTCGGGTCGGGTACGCAAGCAACCTCGCCGACCCGATCCGTGGCCACCCTTTGCAAGGGGTCGCCAACGTCTCACTCCCACTCGCCGCCCAGCATAGCTCAAACCATACTGGGAAGCAAGCGACTTCCATCCGCCGCGGGGCTGACGCCCCAACGGCAACACCGCCGTCGCGACCTCCAGCGCGAACGGCCACAACAGGCCACGGGCCGAAGCCCGCTACCACCGTCTGGAGTCGCATTCAACAGCGGGCTGCCCAAGCCCACTGGAAGCGCCTCCCGTGTGGGTTTTGGTCCGCGCCGGCCAAATGGCCGGTACCCTTCATGTCTGGAGAGCGTTCCCCTATCCGCCACCTGGGGACGCGCCCGGTAAGAGACACAAAACTCCCTCGGGAGAGCCATCTAGTCCCACATTAAGTTATAATGAAGTAACTTGGGATATGGGGTTCTGGATAACCGATAAACTTACTTATTTACTTTTTTTTGTAAATATTATACATAGAAAAACACCCAGACCAGTAGGTACAAGCAGACATGTTCATGCACACAAATATTTGTACGGTGCGGGGATCGAACCCGCGTTCCATTGCTCAGAAGCAGATTTTACCACCACTGATCCAACTGGTCGTAAAAACATATTCTCGCGTCTGTGTGTTTGTGGTACCTTCATTGTTTCTGATTTCCAGAATACGAGTGCTTTAAATAGTTACTCATTTTAATTCAGATCAGATCCATGTATGTGATGTTGCATGTTGTCGGTGTACAAACAAACGCTTATAAATCTTTGACATATTCAAATTCAAATCTAAATTGTAAAGTAATATTATGAATGCGAAATTAACGAATTTCATTTCAATATTTGACACATGTTAATAAAAATAACTGACACATTGTTATTACAACAGTCTTCTTCCGTAATATCCAATAGGATTTTTGACATAATATTTTTGATAATTGATATTTAAAATGGCTTTCTATTAAGCGAGGAGCCGAGGATCGATCTAAGTTGCGTGCAACTGGAGAGGCCTATGTCCAGCAGTGAACTGCGATATGCTGATGATGATGATGATGAAATTTTCTGCTCTTTCCAGAGATGTCGATCGTAAGAAGCGACTATACGAGTACTGCCGGTAAAAAACGGTCCAATCCGCCTGCCAAGCGTAGCGTTTTTGCCAAAATCCTCTTTTTTTAGATGATCGTAGCCAGCGGTGGACTGGACAGATGATGATGATGATGATGATGATAACAACTAACAAATAATAACCGAGAGCGCAATACACGATGAAATTTTAACCACTTTCCAAAATTTTTGTAGGCGTTCAGTATCGTATTTAGAGCCTATTTATGAAGTAATTGATGTAAATCAAGTTTTTACCCAATAATATTTTTCGCTATATAGTTTTAAATTTTTACAGTTTTAGGCCTGTTTAGGTATAAAGAGAAAATCAAAAACTTATGATTAGTATCGTAATGAATGAATGTGATGTGCATTGTGTAAAAAAAGTGTTGCTAGGCGGCCGTATCAAAAATTTTAGATTTTTGGCGGACATTTTCTAAATGCTTTCGACATTTTTGTACTGGGCTTTACCAAAAGAAAAAATACGTCATTTGTATTTTGTCTCGTAGATTGATATATAAAAAAATTTGAAGGCGGTTAAAATTTCACACTCTAACTGAATACCACACAAAAAACCGCATGGAGTTCTACTATAAAGATTAAAGTAACACTATCTCTTTTGTTTTCACTCCTTTAGGTCTTTAGGTACTCACTCTTATACCACTAATAATATTTGAAACATTCTAGGGAAAATGTCTTCTTAAACTACTTGGTGACGCATTTCTCCTACACAGATTCGGATAGTAATATTTTTAATACATAAAGACATAAATATAAAATAACTAGCTGTTCCCCGCGACTTCGTACCCGTCAATTTCTGTTTTTATGGTTGCAATTATATTTGTAACATTTTTCACTGATGCTTCGCTCCTATTGGTCGCAGCGTGATGTTATATAGCCTAAAGCCTTCCTCGATACATGGACTATCCAACACAAAAAGAATTTTTCAAATCGAACCAGTACTTCCAGAGATTAGCACGTTCAAACAAACAAACAAACAAACAAACTCTTCACCTTTATAATATTAGTATAGATTAGTATAGATTATGCAAGAATGGTCGTGAAACTGATGCGTTAACTAAATTTTTTGTAACAAATTAACAACATTTTTTTCGTTTTAAATGAGTTCTTTCTGTTTTTGACAATCTATCCTACTTAAATTAATTTACTAGCTTTGACTATAATTATTATTTTTTCTCCACCTTGAAAATGAGATCCTGACCATAAATAACATTTTAAGGTAACTACGACTGTACCTAAAATGATGGCATGAATCTGAACAAAAAACTTTAAATCACAAACAAAGCATTAACCGTCTGGTACCTAACATAAAACTTCAAATCACATAACAAAAACACAGTTTGCCATTGCGTCTTGACATCACACGACTCGAAAGATCGTGATCAACAATCGTGTCGTATGAAGTAGTCGTGAAAGGTAGCCATCCAATTCTTATTATATTTAGATGATAATTGGCATAGTTAATCGAGTTTTCAATAATCAATAATAATGCTCAACATAAAATCGATTAAAATAATCAATTATAATAAGTAATATAATAAATAATAATAAGTTATTATCGATTAGAAAAAAACACTTTTTTTTAAAGTCAAGTATAATCAAACAAAATCGGGCAAGTAACTGCATTTATAATTTAAGATCGGCTGTACAGATTTCAATGATTTATGAATTGTTGGATTAGTCCCCGCAGATTAGCAGAATGACTGTGAAAAAAAAGATCACCACAAAATTGTAAAAATGAAAATACCTTTTTAACGACCCATTAGCCTGGTGGCTTAAATACAGAATCTAGATCTCGTTCCTGCGTTCGAGCCCCGAGTCGGGCAACGTTTTGTATCCTGTTTTTTTTTTGGGATTTTGGCAAGCGTGGTGATTATGCCTGTACCTATTATTGCTGTGGTAACTTGAACTCATTGATGGAGGCCTTGGCCCTGCAGTGGGATGATTTAGACCGTTACTTTACTTTATGTGTCTTGTTATGGTTAAATGAGGGTACTATCATATGGTTTGTGCACTAAATAGATGCACAAAAAGTAATTTGCAAAGCTTTTTCTGAATAAAACACAATTAATGGAGCTTCAGACCCATCGCTGACCTGTTGGAAACTGAAAAATGGAACTCGGTAATTTTCAGACTATGTTTACTCAAGTCTAGTCTCAGTGACCTACGCAATACTAGTCAATCTACAGTGTTCATTCAAGAACAGAATTATTAACTCAAACAAAATTAAAACTCTGCAGAACCCAGTCCCAACATGGCGGTCGTTCTTGCCCGACAATAGGCCAACAACATTGATTGTTACTATTCAATGTCGTTCCGTTACCAACCGCGTGGTTTGCGAAAATACAGCGCTTCGTCACAGTATAGAAGAGTACACAACAGTATAGTAAGTCTTATTTAAACAAATGAATAAAAAACATAATTATACTTTGGTTCAAGTCCCACCTAATGCAGTACAATTAAAACCAGCAAATTAATTTCTTAAAAAAAAACATTTTTATTGTCAACTTGATAAATTATGTCTCAGATGGGACTCGAACCCGCATCTCCTCGCATACCAGGTGCGACCAATTTAGCCACCGAGACACTTGGTCTCAGGTGTAAATTTTTCAAGCATATTCTTGTCGCTCTGTAAGCCAGCGTTGTTTCATCAAATGTCAGGAGTTTACACCCTTAATGGTATAGCGCCGCGCCCGGTATGCGAGGAGATGCTGGTTCTAGTCCCGCCTGAGACATATTTTTTCAAGTTTAAATACTGATATTAAAAATAAATGCTTCCTTCTTTTCTTCTTTACCTAGGAAGTTTGCTTACTACATTAACTTTTACTATGGCTATGTGTAATTCATCGAGAATGTTCGAATCTTTTGCAATTACTGGTATGACTGAAGTAATAAGTTGATTGTGGAAATGTTAAATTTACCCAATGTTTAGCGGGAAAATGTTTTTACCTAAATGTTATTAGTTGACTTAAACTACTACAGTCTTTCACAGTGCAATCGATCCGCCTATTTAAATATCTGCTGTTGTTTTCATTTTACTGAGGTTAGAGAGTTTTCTCATATTTAAGATTTGTATATATTGTGAGAATTACTTAAAGAGAAAGAAAATAGCTAAATAAATATATTTTTTGAATGAATGTAATATTTAAGCCATAAAAATAGTTAATAATAAGGAAATTTATAAACACGTAAACGCCGCAGAATTTTATAAAGTTAATGACTTACGTTCTCGAAGAAGACAAGACAATTCCTTTTAGAATTCATTAAAAGTCATCGTTCTAATGATGCTGAGATGTTTGGTTACGGTAGAAGTTATTAGATTTGAAAATTAACAAAAAGGAGCTAATTGTACTGCTGTCGTCTTATTATTATTATTATTTTTTAAATCATGCTGTCATCAAATACAAATACAAATATATTTATTAACAGGAAACGTAAATACATCTTTTGGTTACTAGCAGTCCCCAAACTAGGTAATCCTGTTTTTTGAGGACTAGCGAGTAGCTGATTTTTACTCTCATTTACGTTACAGCTAAAATTTGTAGAAATGAATTTGAACATGCAGAATCAAACAAAAACAAATGTGGTTTGTGTTTGTGCGTGTGGTGTGGTGTGGTGTGCGTGTGTGTGTGTGTGTGTTTGTGTATGTGCGCGCGCGCATGCGTGGGTGTATGTGTGTGCATGTGTGTGCGTTAAAACTTTACAGTTGCTCAGCCCTACGTAAGGAACATACTTGGGATCGGTTTCTAATTTTGGTCAATGTTCACTAAAAATTACTTTATATTCATTCTTCTACTTCTTCATTAGAAAAATATATTCATTAAAAAAATGTAATAAAAGTGACTGTTATGAGAAATAAATAACTGCTCTATAAATTTAACTGGCCTGTGTGCATAGTCTACAAGTTAAATCAGTTTAGTTTTATTTCTGCAAATAGGCCCCTGGAGGCGCTTTTACACGTCCCAATATTTAAACCTACCACTGCTCCGGGACAAGTCTGGGCTAGTGCCGAGAAGAAGCAGCGCAAGAAACTCGGTCACTATTGTCAGTCTCTTTTTAAATGATCGGCAGTGATCTAGTATTGAAATTGTGTACGTTACTTTTCTTAAGAATTGTAGGTTCTTACGGACGTATATAATATTCTCTATCACTGTGCAATCTTTCCGCCTACATAACTTTCTGCTGTTTAAATTCAGCAGTCTGAATGAATCATTTTACTGAGTACTCGTAGTTTAGGTGGTAGTGAAATGTAACTGCCAGATGTCAATAAAAATTAACAAAAAAGGACTGATTGTGCCGTCGCTGTGGACAACGTTATTTTAAAATATTATACTTATCTCTAGCTGTTGCCCGCGACATATACTCGTGGAATATTGAATTTTGAAACTATATATTAAAATTATCCTACGGGAACCGTCCTTTTCTCGGGATTGTTGATTATTCCAGCCAATAAACTAACACCGTACCAAGACCCAAACATCCATACACCCACACTCACAAACTTTCACCTTTAACTAACAACGACTATTAATTTAGTTAACAACTATGTATTAATATTCAAAAATAGTGATTAGTATGGTTTTTTGATATAGGTATATTTAATACTTTATTTGATATTTTAGCAACTTGATTGCACTTATAATATCAGTATATAAACTTGAAAATGTTTGTCTCAGGGGGGACTCGAACCCGCATCTCCCGCCCGGCATGCGAGGAGATGCGGGTTCGAGTCCCGCCTGAGACAAAATTTTTCAAGTTTATATACTGATAGGTATATTTTTTTAATAATCACATTTATTTAATAGCTCTAAGTTATTCAAAAGGTTTTTACAAATTTAATGCCATTGTTACTCCAAAAGCAATGTTTTTTAAAAATGAAAAAATTTTGAAAATTCTGTATTAACTTGTGTGTTATCCTACTATGATTCTTTTGCTTTTGCTTAGATACACAATATTATAATTAATCAAAGTTTAAGGGATATTCGTTAATCTTGCCAAAACGGCTAAACGGATCTTGATTGAATTCGGAAGAGGTATATTATAGACAACCAATTATTGCAGTTTCTACTACGGAATGCCCTGCTGGTAAATTATTGGGCTCAGATATCGAGGTCCTGCGTTCAATTCTAGGGACGGGCAACAAGTGATTAAAATTTTATAACATTGCTCGCATTTGGCAAGCGTGCTGATAATGCCTGTACCCATCATTGCTGTGGTAACTTGAATTCAATGATGGAGGCCTGCGCCCTGCAGTGGGATGATTATAGGCTGTTACTTAATTTCACTTCACTATTACTGATACACAAACATTGTGTAGTAAAATTGAAATTAATTAGGTAAAGAATTCACCCTGCAATTTCTGAAACTCACATTTTTTTATGAGATATATGTGTCGTGTCCCTACTCGATCGAATCAGAAATGATGAGATCCGCAGAAGAACTAAAACAACCGACATCGCTCGAAGGATTGCATCGTAGAAGTGGCAGTGGGCGGGACACATAGCGCGGAGAACCGATGGCCGTTGGGGCGGAAAGGTTCTCGAATGGCGACCGCTTGCCGGACGACGTTCCGTGGGCAGGCCCCCTACAAGGTGGACCGACGATCTGATCAAGGTCGCGGGAAGCCGCTGGATGCGGACAGCACAGGACCGATCGTTGTGGAGATCCTTGGGGGAGGCCTATGCCCAGCAGTGGGCGTCGTTCGGCTGATATGATGATGATGATGATGATGATATGTGCCGTGTATTAAGTAAACTACTAGAATTAGAAAATGGCTATCGAGTTTACACAGCAATAAAAGCCTAGAAACCTTATACTCATACCAAGGAACTTTACTCATAAAAACATACTAAAATGACTATTGACACAGTATCACACGCATGCGCAAACCAATAAAAGATGGCGTAAAACTAATAGAAAACCAATATATGTATTTCTACACTATTATTATAACAAATTTCATTGGTTAAGAATCTTCTAACGCGTTGATGTCTTTTACACGTAGTTGGGGAAACTTGTTAATGAGTAATAAAAAAACTAGTTGTTTGTAGGTCCCGTGTTCGATTCTTGGCTACATCGATATCATCACAGTCTTAACAGGTTTTGACGACCATTTGGATCAGCGGTAGTAAACGCTGCTTCTGAGCCATGGGTCGCGGGTTCGATCCCCGCACAGTACAAATATTTGTGTGCATGAACATGTCTGTTTGTACTGGTCTGGGTGTTTTCTATGTATTATAAGTATGTGTTTACAAAAAAAAAAAGTATTTATGTAAGTTTATCGGTTGTCTAGTACCCCATACGACAGGGTACTTAATAGTAGCTTAATTTGGGACTAGATGGCTCTGTGTGGCCCAGTGAGGCATGTCTTAAATATTTATTATTTATTTATTATTTATTTAGGTTTAAAATGTTATCCCTTGTTGCCCGTAGACTTTTGCTTGGCATGTGTTTCTTACATGGGATTCTGAATGGACATGTTGAGTGTAATAGTTTCCTTCGGCGTATCTGTATCTCCGTTCCTTACAGATATCCAAGGTAAAGGATTAATAAAATTTTTAAAACACCATCTACGAGAACCAATCTGGGTCATCAATCTCCATTGTACAGAATCCTTAATGATTATAATAAACTTCAGGCCAAAATTCCAGCTCTTGACATTTTCAATGACAGTCGTGCCGTATTTAAAAAAGTAATACTATGTAATTTATGTACTGATTAGGTTTAAAACTGTTAACATTAATAATGGTATACTTAAATAATATTTTTCTCTGCTCTGATTTTGGATAGTCTGTACTAAGAAAAAAAGAAAGTGCTGCGCTCACCTTTAATTGACATATATATCAGCAATGTCTATAATAGCATGTTTTATTGTAAATGTGTTATGTATATGTTGTTGGTGTGCCTTATCAAGTAAATAATAAAAAAATAAAATCACCAGCCTTTAAAGTCCACCGCTGGACATAAATATCGCCAATAGAAAGATTTTCAATTATTTTTTCAATACTATACATGTTTAAATACCGGGTCAAGATCTCGGGTCCCAGGTTTGAATCCCGGGCCGGGCAGCAAAAAGTTCGAATTTTCGAACGTTGCTCGGGTTTGTGATCACCAACCCGCATTTGGCAAGCGTGGTGATTCTGCCAGTACACCCATCATTGCTGTGGTAACTTGAATTCATTGATGGAGGCCTTTTCCCTGCAGTGAGATGATTATAGGCTGTTAATATCAGTATATAAACTGAAACCACCTGAAACAACATTTTTCAAGTTTATATACTGATATTATAAGTGCAATTAAGTTGCTAAAATATCAAATAAAGTATATAAATAGCTGTTTCATCTTAACTGACTGTCAAACATCTGCAAAGATGTTTCTTTCGGGTGTTAAGGGTGCAAACTCCTAACATTTGATGAAACAACGCTGGCTCACAGCGTAAGAATATGCTTGAAAAATTCGCGCCGTGTCGCAGTGTCTCGGTGGCCTAATGGTATGGCGCCCGCCCGGCATGCGAGGAGATGCGGGTTCGAGTCCCGCCTGAGACAAAATATTTCAAGTTTATATACTGATATTATAAGTGCAATTAAGTTGCTAAAATATCAAATAAAGTAAATAGGCAGTTACTTTACTTTTTACTATACATGATAAACGTGCTGTTCCAGATATCAAACTGGGTAAAGGCGAAAATCCATTCAGGGGAATATACTCGTAATATATTAGTATTTTGATTTAGAAAAAAATGCAACTGTCTATTGGTGAAATACCTGTACATAAACTTTACATTCGTTTGTCGTAATTTATTAGCCAACATAGAAAATATTATCTAGTGCTTATCCCAAGACTCCGTTCTCGAGAAATGTGTGCAATTAAGTTAAGTAAATATTTCTTACCCTAACACACTTCTACCCCATTTTCAACCAGTATTTATTTCAAACTAGGTAAGAAACTATCACAACAAAAGATGTTACTATAATTATGACAAATTTAATTAAAATAAGTTAAAAAATTATTGATTATTCACTCACTTTTCATTCCCTTAAATGATGATTTCTGAGATAAAAAGTCTCCATTTATAAGTCCATCCCCAACTCTTAATTCTCTACACAAAATATTATTTAATTCGGTCTAGTTGTTGTTGATGTTATTATCTTCAATTGTAGATAAAATGCCAAAATACGTAACCTCTTATTTTCGTAGGTATTTGTTTAATTTATCTGATAGTATTAATATAACATGTAAAGATAACAATTTTGAAAGAAGGATAAATTAAAAGTCAAGTCTAATATCAAATTAGGAGTTATTTGCATAGCATAACCTACTTCATTTAATCATTTGTATATTAATGAGAAATCTGAATGAAAAAATTTTTTTTGTTTCATTTAATTTAGGTCAGGTAAAATTTACATTAAAGATTTTCAACTTTTTTTTTTTTAAGGATTAAACTTGTATTTATTATTTTGTTTCAGTTGTTTTAAATAGAGTCGAGCTCTCATTAAATATTGCTTAAAAAGTCAATAGTTTGTTACTTATACAGTCATTCCATAAATTAAAGTATCCTGACACTCATTTTACTAAACAAGCTTTTCCTAAGCCCCATATTAGTATCTGCCATTAAGAGTATCCACAAAAAGCCCTTGGTTGCCAAAATTCATCCACTTTCACCCATCCATATCGAAAATGCTATATACATTCAACTTTCGCACCAAATACATACGAAACTCCCAAATAAAAAGAAAGAAAGTAGGTGCTTTATAATGTCTCTACTCACTCCGGCAGCTTCAGTGTAACCTTGAGCGGCGTCGCGCTCGCGCGTATTATAAATTAAAAAGTAAACCGTCATAAATGTCAAGATGGCCACCAAAAAGTTAGCATGCATAGTTTTAATTTTATATTTCTCTAGCGAAGTACAAAGTGCTAGTTTATTTGAAAGGTCATATGAATATGTTATGAATTTAGGTAAAAGTTGGGCACCAAGTTTGATGTCGTTTATGGATTGTATGGGAGAGGACGATACGTTTAGTTGTGTTAAAGAAAAGGCGGGAAAATTGTTAGACAGCTGGGATGAAGATGTTCAGAAGCAGAGAAGGAGTTGGCAAGGTAAGATTTATAAAACTAATTTCACTCGCCTTACTTATCATTCTATAGCAGTCCACTGCTGGACAAAGGCCTCCAATTCGTGCCAAGACACGTTCAGTTTTTTTTTTCAATATTTAATTTTAAAATTTTGTGTTGATATTATTCAAATAAAAGAAATCCTTTGTTTCATCTCAGTCTAATAAAAAGGCTAGTGGCCTAATGTTTAAAAATATAGTATAAGACAAAGCTTTATTCTCTTTCGTCTTTGATAATTTTTCATTCGCACTTCAAACATATTGACTGTCTGTCAACTTACATTTATCCGCGATAAATCATTGGCCTGAAGGAGCCCCGTGCGAGCAGCTTTCGGGGCACGCAGGGCAGGATAATAGGTGGTCCATTGTTTGTATGAGATAACCACACTCGCACCGATCGTCCAGAACACCAGAGAACCCCCACCTGCGCAGATTATCCTTACTCCGGCCGACCTGAGTTCTGAGTCGGTTCAATGACTTCCAGGTCGGCCATGGTAAATCATGCCCAGGAGGAAGAGACTCGCTGATCGGGGCGAACCCTGCAAGCTGGCATTTTTTCCGCCAAAGGGTACAGCGTGCCTCTGACGCCGTAGATCGTATTGTATTATAATTTTTATTTTTCTTAGTATTATTTTTCAGTCAAATTACTGAAATGCATAGAAAAGCTACCAATTTTGATTGCCACCAACCGCTGGCTATATAGTGTTAACATTACATTTGAGCTAAATACAGAACTGTCAAACGATAAAAGACATGTAGAAAAGCGCGATTTATAGATAAATGTTTTGTTTTTGATAGTTGAAACGAAAAAGATATATTTTAATTAAATATCATCTATGTTTGTTCTTAAGTTATTATACTTAAGTTAATAACTAAGCCCTTCATTTTGAATTGTTTTCTTTTCACAGCGTAGTAGCGTATGTCTTAATTCAATATGCCTTCTGGCAAAGGCTTACTCTGTTTTAATGTAATCTGTCGCCAGCAACTCTTTTCAAATTGGCGCCAAACTTCTTTGTTTCTTTCCCCTGCTTGGCTTGCTATTTCTGTAGTGCTTTCCAACCATCTATGAACCCATTAAAATATATACACACAATATATTATGTGAATACAGCCGTTAAGAAGGAGATAGGTGACGGACACACGTACAATATGCTATATCTGTGATTACACCAGACATAGCACCAAGTATATTACTATACACCCCGTTGGTACAGTGGTTTAAATACCGGGCCAAAACCTCGGGGTCCCGGGTGCGATCCCCGGGTCAGGCAACAAATAGTTTTTAATTTTCCTCCTAACCCTCACTAGGCAAGCAAGCGTAGTAATTATGCCAGTACCCATAATTGCTCTGGTAACATGAATTAAATGAAGGTCTTTCCCTGCAGTGGGGTGATTATAGGCTGTTGTTTTACTTCACTTTACTTTTATAATACTATAACTTATATAGTTAAATAAAGTATCAATAATGTTAGCTCCCGACACAGTGCGTTCACCCCGTTAAAGATATTTGCGGTTATCGCCGTGACTATCTGATCGGGGTTGCGGCTAGAAAGGTTGTAATTGCTTGTAACACGATTTATAACACACTTCCGGTTTGTGACAATAAGTCGGTAGCTCTTACTATAAGAATGTTCATACTTTTTAAATGGGACGCCATGTTTGCGGACTTGGAATCACTTTTTCGCGTATTAAAAAGAAAGACAAAGAATATGTTTTTCTAACCGTAAAGAGTAGAGTTTTCGTTCCAAAAAACGGAAGACAGTTTGAGCTATACTTTACAAAACTAAACATACTCGTAATATATGCTTAGTCATACATATATTAGTACCATTGCTAGGCACAGATCTGGTTAAAAGAAGGATTTTCAATCCTCACGCTTAGCTGGTAGATTGACGAGCACAGTTGCTTAATTTTTGGAGAGAAAACTCTGCTGCTTATCTTTTTTCTGGCAATACATCTCTATTGGCCTATAACGACACCTTTCCGACGAGAAGGGGTGGTGCTCTCCTATTTTTGGCCAGCGCCAACGAAAAATACGTTGGACCAAAAGCTTCCGCTTCTTTAGTCATTAAAATCAACAAAGCTAGACATAAAGAGAAGCTTAAACAAGCTCTATGCTAACCAGAGCTTTTTCACTTCCATATATGTCTCGAAACGGTACTCTCGCCACAGCATATCCTGTTAAACCGCATAGATGAACGGTGCCAGTACAGTAGTTAACTGCTATTGGAAAAAAAGGTAGTACACTATTTTTATGCGGGGAACTGATTTTGACATGTCAAAATTAAATTACTCTTTGTTTATTTAATTATCAGAGAGCTTTTTTACTCGATTTGAATTATGGAACAAAAAATTAACAAAATCGGTAAACTTTTATACCTTGTCAATGTTTAAAGAATCAGGAGATCAGAGGACCCTCGACATTTTGGCCTATTTGAACCACTAGACCAACGAGGTGTTAAATTTGAACAAAATTTGCAGAAAAGTATTGTTGGCAGTCTTCAGAAAATAATAACTAATTTAAAAAAAAAACCACCTAAAATGCAAAACAATCCACTAATTTGGAGTAGGTGCCAAATAAAAAATCAACAACAATCATCATTACGCAACGCTTTTGACGCTCACGCTTTTCTTTGGTTCAATATTTAAAGAAAAAAGTTTCATTTTTAACGTTAGAATCTAGATACAAAAAGAAAATGTTATGAAGTAACAAAATTATTGAGGTCCGTCGTCTAGTGCTAGTAAAGAATAGCTTGATACCTCCTCTTCCTATAGGTGCCTTAAAAGGCGACCAAAGGAGAACTGTCAAAAGGAGACGAGCAGAAGCACCTTCCTTCCACCATATCGGCCTCGATCACGAACCCTCCTGTTAAGCGTGGCTTAATAGCGAAATCCTCCTTATGGAAAGGTTTGTGTCTAGCAGTGGGCTGATATAATATAAATAATAATAATATAATATAATAAAAATATATAATATTTTAAGACATGCCACTCTGGGCCACACAGAGCCATATAGTCCAAAATCAAGTTACTACTAAGTAGCTTGGCGTATGGGGTACTAGACAACCGATAAACTTACTTATAAAGTTTTTTTGTAAATATTTACTTATTATACATATAAAAAGATGATGATAATAGTGATATTGTAAGGATTGAAGTCGCATTTATGAAGATTAATTTTTATTCAATTATTTAGACATTTTCAACACTTTACTATATAGTCACTTACGCGTAGACAAGATTTAATTTACGTTTTCGCATCAAATCATGAAACGAATACAAAATGTTATTCACCGACATACTAATAATATTTACAAGTAACAATACAAATTAATTATAATACTGAAAAGCATAATTTCTTTACTGTAATATTCATAAAGTAAAATTGAGAAATCTTGCGCCTGCGCGTCACTCGTTTGCATTTAACATTAAATAAGAAACCGCGGAATTAATTGTATGAGAAAGTTATACATTTAAATGGTGAGACAATGCGGTGTGCATGATTGATTGTGGTTATAAAACTTATTTTACAAAAAAAAAAGTTTTCTGTTATCATCATCGTTGGCTTATCTCTATCTGGGGTTAAATTCTTATAGTAATTATAGATCGCAAACCTATAACTCGGTCTGTTATTCTGTTTCTTCTCCACCATTTTCTATTAAACTAGCTATTGCCCGCGACTTTGAACGCTTGGAATATTTAATTTAAAACGTTTCCCGGGATAAATAGTAGCCTATATTATGTTATTTCAGGCAATAAACTATAAAAGGAACAGCCTATAATCATCCCACTGCAGGGAAAAGGCCTCCATCATTGAATTCAAGTTACCACTGCAATGATGGGAACTGGCATAATCACCACGCTTGCCAAATGCGGGTTGGTGATCACAAACCCGAGCAACGTTCGAAAATTTGAAACTATTTGTTGCCCGACCCGGAGATCGAACCTGGGACCACGGGGCGTTCTAGACCAACCAGTTGGTGCCAAATTTCATTCATATCCGTAGAGTCGTTTTGGCATGAAAGAGCAAAAATATCCAGACATCCATACTCACAATCGTTCACGTTTATAAAATTAAAAAACAAATATATAGTAACTAGAGTAGGATAATATATTGCCTGCGGTTATGCTCATATGAACTCACGTTATATGGCGCGGTTGGAAATGTGTGCCCAGCAGTGGTATACAAAATAGCCTATGTTCTTCTGCAAGGTCAAATCTGTCTTTGTATCAAAATCCATCAAAATCGGTATAGGAGTTTAGGCGTGAAAGCGTAACAGACCGACGGTCAGACTTTATGATATTAGCATTGATTTGTGAAAATATAGTTAAACGACATTTAAATGAGCCTTTATGCATAAGCAATTAAAAAAAACTCGATCTAGTAAAAAATATTCAAATACGAAAATTTTAAGTGATCAAGGATCGTGATATAACGGAGTGAAGTCGCGGGCGGATACTAGTCATTAAGTCTAGTCATTCCATCCTCATTAAGTCTAAGCTCCTATCGTGACATGAGTAATTAAAAACCGGATTAAGAACGCAAGAATAGGATCGTCTTGACTTTCTTTTTATGTCTCTATTCATGAATCGCACGACACGAGTCTAAAGCGCACGGTTTTAGAATTTTCATTTAATTGTACAGGTTGTTTTATAATTAAAATGAGCAACAGAACGTTTGTTTTATTGGAATCGAGACATGATTAGCATTACCCAAAAGATTCTGTATAAGTTGGATTGTAAATGCGGAGAGGGATACAATAGGTAATCGTTGTAAGAGCTAAAGTCAATTTGACGCCTCCCTGGTGTCATTTATGTTAATACAATTCAAAGCCAATTCTCTGTTTGAAGCTTAATACAAGGTGTCTAGTAAAAACGAAATAGACGACCATTTGGATCAGCGGTAGTAAAGGCTGCTTCTGAGCCATGGGTCGCGGCTTCGATCCCCGCACAGTACAAATATTTGTGTGCATGAACATGTCTGTTTGTACTGGTCTGGGTGTTTTCTATATATTATAAGTATGTATTTACAAAAAAAAAGTATATTATTAAGTTTATCGGTTGTCTAGTACCCCATACGACAGGGTACTTAATAGTAGCTTAATTTGGGACTAGATGGCTCTGTGTGGCCCAGTGAGGCAAGTCTAATTAAAAAAAAAGTAGTAGTTTTCGATATACTGCTGATGCTCAACTTTGACTTACTGTGGTAAAAAAAAATATTGAACTGCTGGAAATAGCCCTATAAATTTGCTTGTTTCATAGGGATTTCGTAGTAATTACTGGACACCTTGTTGTATATAGGGATTTCGTAGTAATTACTGGACACCTTGTTGAATACCTAAACTGCTAACACAATCAATCCATCCAATATCGCTACATGTATCGTATGGGTAGAAACAAAAAAACACTACGCTTCTTGCCTATTAGTTTCATAAAAGGCGACTATTTTTATACCATTACTAGTCGTCCGAAACTTATCTCTAGTGGTTTAGGTACCTGCATTACTCTGCAACACGAAGCTCGTATTTACGGATATATCTGTCGCTTTCAGATACTTTAAGACATCGGTATGAGAGATAGGGACAAATGGATTCGAATTTAAGGACATTGTTTTGCGGTGTAGGGCCTCTGGCCAAGATCTCGGAGTCCTGGGTTTGATCCCCGAGTTAGGCAAGAAGAGTTTCGTATTTTCGAACATTGCTTGGGTTTGTGAATTTGGCAAGCGTGGTGATTATGCCTGTGTCCATCATTGCTGTGGCAACTTGAATTCAATGATGGCGGCGGTGATTATTGACTGTTATTTGACTTTACTTTTAAAGGAGTACCCACTAAGTTACTACAGAAGTAGATGCAAAGCAGCGTTTTTTATCACTTATATTTATTACATCTTACTCACATCTGCCAAACTGCGTAGCAGTTTGTCGGCAGTAGTTCTCGACTTAAGAATCTTATTTACTAAGTATAGCTATTACAAACAAATCCCATTATAAATGTCTGACTGAACAACTATTTAAAGCATTCGTATTTTGGAAACCAGAAATAACGAAGACCCGAAAAAATGTAGATAAACACTTTTTTTTCTACATTGACCCGTCCGGGAATCAAACCCTGGACCTCGGAGCAGGCGACACCCCAAAAACCGGTGCGTACGCCACTCCGCCACAGAGGTAGTCGAAGCTATAATTATAATACCCTAGTGGACACATTGCAACAAAGGTTTTTTACATTTGTTCATGTTGTATTTAATTTTAATCAATTGCCCCGTCTATTGCTAAATTATTACTATTATTATGTTGTTCTGTTTCCGTTATATCGTATAAGGTAAAAAAACTAGTGAAGCAATTGCTAGTGTATCGCATCTACATCGCAATTTAATCGCTGCATAAAGTTTCTCTTCAACCAGAATGTCAACTTACAGAATGAAATTTCTTAGTCACGGCAAAATTACCGGTCATTCATCTCTATCAACACCAAGATATCTCCCCAAAACAAGTTCTTATTACATTAACGCATCGCCCTACTTTGACTCGACGAGATTTTGAAAAGTCTCTTTGCGTGTGATATGCTATAATTGATGAACGTAAGAATTATTCGAGTTTTGCGAGCAATTAAGTTTTTATTTTTGAGAAATTTAATAGAATTTTTGATACTTTACGGTAAATTGTAATATCATATATTAAGTCCGTTATATGAAACTTCCGCATTTGGTTAATCTAGATTTGAGCTAAGAGTATAACGCAGTAGTGCCTAGAAAAATGGAAAAGGATGCCTTGTAAAATTTCGCAGTGTAAATCTCCTTCCATACTAAGCTATACTTTTGTGCTATGTAGTATAGCAAATAAGGACCTAATGTACTATCTTACCTAATATATGGTACAGCTAAGTGTGCATAATAATGTATGTTGCGCGATATTGTTGTGCTATCGACTATATCTATACTTAGGCCCGAGTTCACCAACAGACGTTTAAGTTTTAAACAGCGCTGCAGCGTTTAAAATACTATTTGAAATATTTTGTATAGGAATTGTGTCAAATTAATCTTCAATCTATGTTTACCGGCTGTTTAAGTATTGGTAAACTCGGGTCTTTAATATTATAAAGCTGAAGAGTTTGTTTGTTTGTTTTTTTGAACGCGCTAATCTCCGGAAGTACTGGTTCGAATTGAAAAAATATTTTTTGTGTTAGATAGTCCATTTGTTGAGGAAGGCTTTAGGTTATATAACATCACGCTACGACCAATAGGAGCGAAGCATCAGTGAAAAATGTTGCAAAAACGGGAAAAATTATTGATATTAATCGCGATCATAATAACAGAAATTGACGCGGACGAAGTCGCGGGCAACAGCTAGTATATGATAAGCTATTTCATTATAGCATAGTCTAAAACCACTTTAGATGATGTGCGCCAGGATAGCGGGTATTTCTCAGATTGACTTTATTTAGTACCTTCTGTATACTTTTACGTACCTCTCCTGAAAATCTGTGTACCTACGTCCTTACAATGATATATTGAATATTAGGTACGGGTGTATAATACCCATACATGTACCTACCATAATAACTTTTTAAGGCGACTACTAGACCTGAGTGATGCCTCCAATTGATTTGATTCTATTACTTAATCAGTTCACAAAAAACTAGAACAGTATCATTTTAGCTAATTACCTCTAGTATTTATTGAATCACAGTTAACTTTTCAATTAGTTGTTTATAAAGTCTAATATGTCGCTATCGCCAAAAGCGGCCACTTTGAGCTATAATGTACATACAATACGAAAGAATGCCATAATGAAAAGCAGTTAAAAGTGATTCAATAAATACTACATGTTATTTGCTAAAATGATACTGTTCTAGTTTTTTGAGAATTAATTTTGTTTAAAAGTACTAAAATTAAATCAATTGGCGGCATCACTTAGGTCTAGTAGTCGCCTAAAGTAGATTTTAGTATTAAATAATAATAAATATTTCAAGACATGCCTCACTGGGCCACACAGAGCCATCTAGTCCCAAGTTATGGTACTATTAAGTACCCTGTCGTATGGGGTACTAGACAACCGATAATCTTACTTATATAAATTTATTTTTTGTAAATACATTAGTGGTTGAGAGTAGTGACTGCAGCCCATTTTTTTGGTTTTACTCTTTTTATTATTTACGACGCCCATAGGACTAGAAGTGCTATCTATTTTAGGCACAGTCACAGACAGTAGTCACAAAACAAAGTAAGCCTGCCATGGCTCCAATTTAAAAAGATTTTGATTGATTAGTAAAAGAGATGGCTGCTGATTCTAATCTAGGTAGGTAACTATCTCAAGATAATCTCAGAAGGCATTTTATTTACCCATCAATTACCCCACAAATCCACTAAGTCTAGGCAAAAGTAAATAATAATCCTCAAACCATTGTTTGCTGACAATGGCGTGTGAATTATCGAAAGTGGTGAAAATAGTATTTAACCGTGAGAAATATTAGAACGTTCTGTTTTCGCTTTCGTCAAACATGAGTTATGTTTGTGTTAAAAAATGAAATTTCTAGATAAATAATGATTTGTAACTTTTATGATCATTTGAACAGAAAAGAAAACTAGAACCGTCACAAGCGTAATATGCTACCAATTTTGAGTCGATGCCAAACAAGTACACTCATAATTGTCAAGCACCGACTCAAAATAAGTGGTTTAATAATATCAAGCTTTTTGTCGAGTCAACTTCGTGATAAAAGTTTTATTTTTTCCTTATTCAGAGAAAAAGAGATGTTTTTGAAAGTCTTTTTTTTTTGATAAAACCCTGACCCCAGACTATCTTTAAATGATAGTTAAACTATAGTAAAAAAATATCCTCTAAATTTGGGATGTAACTTCTCATAACGCAAGCAAGCGTGGTGATTATGCCTGTAGGTACCCATCATTGATGTGGTAACTTAAATTCACTGATGGTAGCTTTGCCCTACAGTGGGATGATTTTAGGCTGTTATTTGGGATTGGAAGGCCTGACGTATCCAAAAGTGAAAAGTTGACGAAAAAACCCTTTTTCCTTGATTCTGATTCTGAAAGCTGATGAAAAACCCTTTTTCCTTGTTCACAGAGGCGGCAGATGCTGAAGTCATGGCATCAGGAAGGTCTCTGGACCAAATGCCTTCCAAAATAGGGAAGCAGGTCGAAGACTCCTTAAATTCTTTAGCTGAAATCATCAACAATGGAGTTGCAAGGTAATAAACTTATTTGCATCAATTAAAACAACTACTTATTAGATATTGATTTTCAGTTGGAAGCTTATTCTTGGCTTTTGATGGAAAAGACACGTAAAAAGACAAGGTAGAGTTTTTACGGGCAGAGTTATGATTCTGAAAATATTTCACGGAATCCGATATTTTTTTAGAGTAAGAAGTAATCTATTTTCTATTCTAGCTTATAATCTTGTACCGTGGTAAATTTTATCCATTTTTGTTCAGCCGTACTGGCAAGATTGATTAACAAACATTCATCTCAACTTTCGTATTATTATTAGTAATTTTTTTTTGGTTTTTTTTTTAGTTAAATTTTAATGTTTAATTTATAAATTTTTAGCTGAGTAAATATGTATACCAAAACATCGACCACTTTGTTATTCCTCTTTTTTATGCCGTTACGAGAATAATAGTAAAAAATATAACCTCGGTACACTGTATTAAAACGTGCGTCACACAAAGAGTACCTAAACGTTAGAGATTACCTAAGTCACAAAAACAATACAAAAATTTGCTTACTAAGATTAGATCTTGCGATGATAATTGCCAAGCTTGGCAGGTGTTTTGATGATCTCAATTCGCCAATGGTCAATAGATTTTGCTGCTATCTGTCTTATTTGTATCAGTTTTTTTTTTCATATTTGTTTTTTATTTATTTATTTATTGAATCAGGAACACCAACAGTATATATATAAAAAGATTCGAAATATTAAATACATTCTTATATAAAAAAATCATATATAATATACCAAATAGGCGAAAACAGCATTAAAATATTCTAATAATGAAAAATAATTCTTACTTTAACACAGAAAAATAAAAAATAATATTTTTAAACTAAAACGAAAGAAAAGAAATGAAGAGAAAAGAAAAGTTTTATTTGTGTTTATTATACATTTTCAATAAACAATAAAACATATTGTGATATTATGGAACCAATTGGTTCCATTGAAGATATTGGGACAATGTAAAGAAGTTAAAAAGCACAATTAATTTAATAAACTTAAATAACTTAAAATATATACAACATGTTTTGCGATATCGAAGGTAATAAATTTAAAATTAAGCTCAAGATAATATTGATAACGAAGGCATAATATAATTTGAATGAATATTTTAGTGATAAAATAATTGATTAATACCATTGAAATTATTATTATTATTTTAAAATTTGGATTATTTTATTGACTTTTAATTAAATTGACATAATATCGACTATGTGTGACATCTTTAATTATAAATTTATCGACATATTTTGAAATTAACTGACCCTACGCTGACATCTTTTTTTTTAATTTTAATTGAAATTGTGTACCTATATTTAATTTAGATAATTTATAATACAAGAAATTAATAACTTAATTATAATGTGTATAATCACGAATACCTCATTGAGGTCATAATGTAACTACCTTAACATCTTTATGCCTGTATTGTCTGCAATGTTATATTATAGTGAAATAAATGAATATGAATATGAATATCACTCAATGATGAAAGATAAATTTACAAACTTAACTCAGCAAAGTTATACAATTCAATAATTCAATTCAATTAAGAACGCTATTCAATTTGACGTTAGTGTAATTTTAATCAATTCTATTTATTAAGTTTTTTCTGAAACTAACATAGTTTAATTAATATTTGGGTAAGATTTTTTATTTTTTTATTTATGCGTCGGGATAAACCAAAATATAGTGTAAAACCGTTTATAACAGTTTTTAAAATATTTATTTATCTTCTAGCAGTATTTTTTGGTCATTTAGGACACAGGACGAGATATTCTATTTTAGTAAAGCACCACACAGCCGAAATTACTTCTCTAATATTAAGGGTTAAAGTATGAAATTGCCGTTTTGTATGGACGAAATCGAGAAAAGTCATTTTTTCATACTAACAATTTTTTAATTTTTTAAAAACGCCTGAATCGTTTTTGATGCAATTACAGGTGAAAGTTAGATTATAAAGCTACGCATTATAGTATTTAAATTTCTGAAAATCAAAGTTATAATACAAATATACTTAATTGAAGCAAGAAGGTCAGCTGACACATTTTAAGGGGTCTTTTCAACGACTTCCTTTGAAGTAATAGGCACTAGTATTGCATTTTTTTAGTCAAAGTTACTCTATTTAGTTTTTGATACAATACAAAAAGAATTACGCAATAATATGACTATACTTAAGAGCTACTATAAACAAAATAAAAAGTGGGAAAATAGTCGGCAATTTCATACTTTAACCCCTATTATTTTCATGTTACATCGCTCCAAATAGTGAATATTCTGACACAACTCTTACTTTCCAAACATTGTTTAAGTTTAAGTAAACATAATCATTTTGGTCGACGCCCGCGCATGCCTTTTCACTGGCACACTTAAGACATCCTGTTTTCTCGCTTCCTTATACGAAAATTGGTCATGATGAGCGAAACAGGTATATGTAGAGGCATATTTATTGTTAAGTCATTACAGAGATGTGGAAAGTCTAATTGAGAAGATGATTTTATGATTATTTTCCAAAGAATAAACAGATTGATTACAAGTGACAATGATTTTTTACCGACATAAAAAGAGTTGATAGTCAATGGAAATCTTTTTTTTTTTAAATATACAGTGACGAATTGAAAACATATTTTTTTGTTATTTGCTGCCCGCTAGAAAAATTACTTATGTATTTGTTGCAAGAAAGGCCTTAAATCTTCAAAACAGCTTATCTGCTTTCGTTGACACTTTTTGTGAATAAAAATAGCATTTATCCTCAGTATTCACAATATAAATGTATGTCCCATTTTATCTTAAACAATGGTAATTTTTCTTTTCGAAACAAAAAAAATTACAAACGCCTTTTTACACAAGGCCAACGCATACCACAAGGGCTCTATCTTCTTTTTTTCATCTTTCAATTGCTATTTTAAAGGCTCATTAAGTAGCTGAATTCGCAATGGCAATTTCCATTGACTCCGGACAAACGCCCAGACAAGACGTCTCAATAACTGCTTTATGTGTGCCCATTCACGCACGTGGACAGTGAACCGTAAAGCATAGCTAATATGTGAAGTCATGCCGCAGTGTAATAACTCAATCAGTAGCTTGACTCGAGACAGGCATTAGTTTCCACGAAGTAACATAGATGATCCTAATTCGACTATTTGAATCGAAAGTTTATTGAAAAAATATTTATCTGGGAAATTAAGGCAAATGGAATTAATATTTTTGTGAGTAATGAATAATAGTGTTTTTTATTTTAATTAGCGATTGCTAGCGAATGAAATATGTTAAAATGTCACAATGCAAAACATGACATCAATTTATTTATTAAATGGAAATTGATTTAATTTATTATTTGCCATATTGAAAATAAATATGGTTATCCCAAAGTAACTGTGTTTTATTTTAGGATAAATAGTTGCCTATGCGCTATTTCAGACTGATATCTATCAAATAGTATCTCAGCTATCCTGACTTCATAGAGTAATAAAAATTTATCTAAACTTACGAATTAGTAAAATTAGTAATAGTAATATTTGTAAAATAAATTAAAAAAAACGTTTTCTAATTAAAACATTGATATTGATACACAAGAAAAAAAAAGTGATTTAGATCAAAAAGTAATAAACATTTCTGACTTCAGTTTCTGCTGACATTTGTGGACTGTGACCTTAGTGCGTATTGGTTGTGAACAGGGTCACTAGGCTTGTGGTCCGCATTCGATTACCGGCTTCTGATCAGAACAAGTTTATATGGTTGTGGTATATGATTACCAGTTATTTTCTTCTTTTCAAGGAAGTCGTATGGGTATATAAATTGATAGTCTTTAATTTCATGTAATTTTTGTATGTCTTTCCGGTATATGAAGACCCATTTGGTTTAGTGATGTGGTAGTCCGCTTAGTCAAAGTCAAAGTCAAAGTCAAACATTTATTTGCACAACATTGTGTAGTACATTGAGATGGAAGACAATGAATTCAAGTGCCAACAAGGTTCTGCCCTATGTCGTAGGCATGCAAATTTATGAGAACATTATAACTATGGAAGGATCCCGGGTTCGGTTTACAGACAGGTTTATTTAGGTAATGAAATATTCTAAATTATCTTGGAGTCTGGTGCTACAGAAGATATGTTAAGGGGACTACTAGAGCTATGTGCTGGTCCCAATTAATTTTATTTTATTACTTATAAACAAAACTAATTCTCAAAAAACTAGAACAGTATCATTTTAGCAAATTACCTCTAGTATTTATTGAATCACAGTAAACTTTTCATTAGTTGTTTATAAATTCGAATTTGTCACTAACGCCAAAAGCGGCTGCTTTTAGCAATAATTTATAATACGAAAAAATGCCAGAATGAAAAGCAGTTAACAGTGATTCAATAAATACCAGAGATAATTTGATAAAGTAGGTACCTAATACTGTTCTAGTTTTCCGGAATTGATTTTGTTTAGAAGTAATAAAATTAAATCAGTTGGGAGCATTACTTAGCTGTAATAGTCCCCTTAAGTATATTTTCCGGTTCGTGTCGCGAGATGAAAGTCCTAAAAACAAGACACGTCTGAGACCTGTACCTAAATGGTGACTTAAAACACTCTGACACTAGATTATTCTTGAAGGATAGTCATACGACAAGAGAAGAAAATGACTTCCCGATATGAAGGCATTTTCGCAATTACCACGCATCACAGAAGAATGAAGAACGCCCCGTTGGTCTAGTGGTTTAAATACCGGGCCAAGATCTCGGGGTCGCGGGTTCGAATCCCGGGTCGGGCAACAAATAGTTTCGAATTTTCGAACGTTGCTCGGGTCTGTGATCACCAACCCGCATTTGGCAAGCGTGGTGATTATGCCCATCATTGCAGTGGTAACTTGAATTCAATGATGGAGGCCTTTTCCCTGCAGTGGGATGATTAGGCTGTTACTTACTTACAGAAGAATTATCCTTTGTGTCCATGAAAGTATTACAGTCTAACTGTACGTCCCAACTTTGCATGGCTCTATCAATCAAAGTAATGTAAGAAAATTAACTGTTTTAGTTTATACTATAAACACCTTTTCATGCAAATATTTTTACAACCACGTTTTCCTAAATATACCAAACATTTCTTCTTCTTTTATACAAAACTTCTTTTGACCATTAAAAACAAATAACAATCATCTAATTTGGTGGAGTCAATTGGAAGTTATGCGTGTACATACGTTTTAGTATTTCAGTGATTCATTTTTACCCAACTAAGGCGAAGCCAAAAGGAAGGGCTATGATTTTAGCAGTTTATGTATGTATGTATATGTGGATTCCAACAGTTGCGGCCAAACTGATTTTGGCGAATGAGGTATCATTAGATTTCTTATCATAGTCCGGGTAACATATGCAATTTTTTTTAAATGCTACATGGAATTTGCAGTCATAACGGGTATCAAATGAAAAAAAAATTGAGTCCAATGTTAAAATAATACAGAAGATATACAGGCTATGACTTTGTAAACATTGCATTTTCGTATTAGGGTTACAGTTTTTTGACCTCCGTGGCGGAGTGGCGTACACACCGGTTTTCAAGGTGTCGCCTGCTCCGATGTTCCGGGTTCGATTACCGGACGGGTCAATGTAGGAAAGAAGTGTTTTCCTACATTTTCTCGGGTCTGGGTGTTTGTGGTACCTTCGTTGTTTCTGGTTTCCAAAATACGAATGCTTTAAATTGTTATTCAAATTGGGTTCAGAACAATGTATGTGATGTTGTCCACATTTATAATTATTTATTTATTATTTCATACTTGTTATTAATATAGATGTTTACCGAACACCCAGTACCTATTTGTATCAAATCATCAAATTGACAATGGAAGTAGGGCTTAGCTTTACTCAGAGGCCAGTTTCTCCAGTTAAATATTAGTATAACGGCGTGCTGTGATGACTAGCGAGTAACTACAATTATTATCAACTAGCTTATGACCGCGACTTAGTCCGCATAGACTTTGGTACTGGGTTAAGAGAGAAACGAATGTATGCTTATAAAAATGTTAAGGTAGGAATCAACAGCGATATCGATTGTCTGTGTTACGTGACTTTACACAAAATACAAATCTACATATTTATTTTTCTATCCGATCGAGTAACTTGTTTATTTTATTATTATTATTATTTTATTGCATGATATGTGTTGTAGTAATGCCCTTGAAAATTTATTGTAATTTTCTATAATATAAAGATATTATCTTTATCTTCAATAACCTCTCGGAAAGCAAAAACTTTTTTAAACATTCCTGAATGTTAATAATCCATTGATGATCTCTGTTGTTATTATCGTTTATTTACATTACATTTCGCTTTAAATGGCTAAGTTCATAAGAAAATGTAACATTTCTGGTTAGTGTTCCGAATAAAATAAAATTAAATAAGTATTATGCCATATTCCTGCGGTAAAAGTAAAAAGTTATTGTCATCCCGCTGCAGGGAAAGGCCTCCATCATTGAATTCAAGTTACCACAGCAATATTGGGTACATAATTAAAATTGGTTGGTAATATATTATTTTACTAAGCCATTCTCATCTCCAGGGCTCTCTCGAAGAAGCACGACAGCGGTGGCGGCATTGACTCCATCACGATATCCACGGGCGGCGGTGAAAAGAAAAAGATGAAGAAGAAAAAGCAGAAGCCTCCGAAGATCCACCTCGTCCACCCCATGATGGTGGCGCCGATGCAGAAAGCTGATAAAGGTTTGCACAAAATGAAACTTTACATTGTCACACAGTGAGATATTGGTGAAAATTGTGTTATTAAATAACATTTGTGTTATTTCTAAACTAAAATTTTACCGTTCATTTTTTTATATGTGATTGTAATTGTACAAATAAAAAGTATATAGTTTTATTGGTTGCCTAGTGCCCATAGAATTAATTTGGGTCTAGATGTATCTGTGTGGCCCAGTGTAGCATGTCTTGAAATATATACATATTTGTGCACGTTTTGTTTGTGCACGTATCTTTCTAAGCTCAACCCAGGAGCAGGCCATTTTTACAAACAGAACTGCTATATCGTTTGATTTTAATCTCTCTATGAATGCTATCTATCTTTAAGATTTCCGTGATTGTATCAAAACATTTATTTAAAGGTCGCAGCTTCGATTCATCGAAAGTGCAGTCTTGGGTGATTGGAGAGGAAGCGAAGAGCGTAATAGCTAGGAATTCCTCTCGGAGGGGAAGGGGGCTGGTCAGTGATTTCTGGGACCTGGGGGAAGCTGCACTGGACGCGGCTGCCGAGCATGCTATGAAGAGTGATGAGAAAGATGATGGGATTACTGATAAGAGTTCTTTGGAAGGTTGGTGGTGGAAAGCATCTTGATTATTTCTCATTTTCTTTTCAACACAAAAGTTGGTTTTTTTAAGACCTTTTTTTTGGATTCTTTTTTACGTTCTTACTGAATACTAGGGGCTACATATTGACTGGTGACGAGAAAGATCTGATTTAATTAACTAAAATAGAACATCATTACAGTTATTGATGTATTGATTGGGAATTCTCGAAGATAACGATTGGTAATGTTACTGATTTCGAAATTGAATAAGTACTAAATATTAATTTATCAACAATTGAATGTGTCATTCCAATGTTTTTTTTAAATATTGTTTTATTCTTTCAGTATATTATTTTGTATGTCGGGTAAGTATGTAATAAGTAATTTGGGTAAGCGTAACATAGATCAGTCATACTATTACCTTTTGAAATTTTGTGTGCTAGAGTCAGCTGTTTAAATTTCTTACTCTGCCTCTTCTCATTACCAGCTAATATTTAGCCCATAAAGCAATAATAAGACAGACTTTATTTTGAGACCTAAAAAGCACTGTTTAATAATAAATATATGTACTGTTACTTATCTATTCATATTCAAATCTTCAGTTTATATCATGAAGTAGCGGACTGGACTATGGAACGAAGTAACTAGTAAATTTTATTATTTGCATCTTGATTTGTCATGCATTCTCTTGCATTTTGTTGGCATGATAGCATGAGTTTCGTTCGAAATAGATTTTTATGTATAAATGTGTATACTACTTTTGATATGTTTGAATTAATTAGCAATGAATTGGTGTAAGAAGGATACAAGCATGGTGTTATTATAAAACAAATAATTTACTCCTGAATTTTTTTTAGAGCCCTCTCACTAAAAGTATTTTAAATAAATTACATAAAATTCTATCAAATTCTAGAACAAAGAGGCAAAAAGAAGAAGAAAAAGAAGGCAATCCTCAAGCTACTGATCCTTGGAGCAGTTCTGAAGGCTAAGATCGGCACTCTACTGCAGATTCTCTCTTTCAAACTGCAGGTTCGTAATTAACTAGGCTAATATAACGTTCATGCAATTTTTAAGATTTTAAACTGACTCACAAGAATTTATAATGACGGATGGATCTGAAGATATTTCATAGTTGGACAACAATTATCTCCCTATAATTGTTCATTACCTACGCTTATTGGGTTGTTAAGCACAAACCAATATAAGTAATAATAATCTGTAATTATTGGAATAATAAAATTGACCGTTTTGAAAATTAAAATAAAAGCTGAGCGAAAAATAAAAAAAATAAACGTAAGCTACTAGTTATACATGGTATACCCACCGACCAGGTGGACCAACGAACGATACGTTGGAGGTCGTAGAAAGCAACTAGATGAAAGCCACTGGATCATCCTTACGGAAAGCCCATGACAAGCAATGTGCGCTGTCTATCTAATTCTAAACTGATAATTATGATAATGATATGAGTAATATTCTAGCAGTTGCACAAATACTAATAATAACCCATTCTTAACCAGGTGAAGTTCTTCCTCATCGCCCTGATCGGACTTGGCATCAACCTCGCCCGCCTCTGGATAGACCTGAAAAACAAACACACTCAGCAACCTCAGAAGGTGAGTCGTTAATTGGCAAGTCAAAAATGCTATTGATGGGATCCAACATAAACATCATAAAGATGAGTAGTACACCCCTTAATATCCTCATCGAGGGCGGAGCCGTTGCACAGGTGGACAGTGCAAGAAACCTGGGCTTGACATTGGATAGGCACCTGGATTTTGATAACCATATATCGGATTGCACTCGAACCTGCTTTTACCGGCTCAAGTTACTGTACAAAATCAGATCCTATTTGAGTGAGGAACTTAGAATGAAGCTCTGCGAGTCACTGATATTATCAAAGTTAAATTACTGTGACACAGTTTACGGGCCTTGTCTCTTATCCAGGACTGCCAAGCTAATACAGCGGGTGCAGAATGCTTGTGCCCGGTTCTGTTTTCACATCCCACCCAGGACTCACATCTCTCCCATATTGAACTCAGCTAACATCTTAAATATGGAAGCTCGTAGAAAACTCCACCTTGCCACACTACTGTTTGGAGTTATGAAAGCTGAGAGGCCACCTTATCTTTTTAACAAGCTGGAATGGGCTAAGGACCACAAAAAGTACCCCAAAAGAAGCTGTACTCACGTCTTCAACACGCCCAAACATAGGACTGTCAAATTCCGCGGATCGTTTCGTTTTGCAGCCTCTAAGTGTTGGAATGATCTCCCGCCTCCATTGCGTGACCTAAAAACAACACATTCTTTTAGGAAGAAGCTTAAAAAACACCTGCTTACACAACAGCAACAAAACGTATAGAATTCAACTCACACTAGGTTTGTTCACATTTGCGGGGCGGGAAGATGAGCTCCTCTGGTAGACACGGCTGGGCTGGTGCTCCTGGACACTGTGTGGCTCCTGGCCTTCTTCTCTTAATCGGCGTTGGTTTGTTCGGAAATATATTATCATAAAAGGACTTGAACAAGAATTCATTTGTTCAATCCTTTTTTTTTCTTTTTAGTTACTATATTCTAAATTGCCAGCATGACACAGCGTGGCAGTGACGTGTAAGGAGGGGTGCGTTTCCGACCATAGATTGTATTTGTCTGTGATTTGCGTTCGGATACTTCCGACACGCGTTCAAGGCCCATAGAGACAATATTATTTATAAATATAAGTTTATTGTATGTATGTATTCTTCTATGTCACCTAATTAACATTTGATATTTATATGTATACATATACTGATAGTTTTTCATTTCTTTTTATTCTATCATCCATTTTACTTTTCCCAAAAAAATTGCCTCACATATAGTAACGTTATTTTTAATTTTTTATGTAATTATAACGTTACGAATACAAATAACAATTGTATCTTTTTTTTTTTTCTCTTTGTGCGTCTGTTATGTCACTCATATGGGTCCCACCAGAATACCAGCGCTGCAGCGGCCCTTGGCTCGTTGCAGCACATGCTGAGGTGGGACCAAATTGGCCATATTCTCTTGTCAATTTGTTTTTTATATATTGTTTTGTCTCTTATGCTCTATTGTCTAGCTGTAATTCCGTCTATGCCTACTGTAATGTGCTTGTGGCCAATTAAACGTTTATTTCTTTCTTTCTTTCTTAATACAATATTTATAAGCCGACGTAAAAAAAAATTACATGTCTTTCTGTCGTGTGGTGTTGCCACAAAAATTGACTCTCTGTGCCTTTGGGTGTTTCAAGAGGCGATTAAATTAGAACTGCAGCGCCATCTCGCCGCTGTTGGGCAAAATTTATTTTAGACAAAACAAACGATACATAAAGCAAGAAATTTGCAAAACTAACACAAATCAGCTAAGTAACTTATTAATTAATTGCTTTGCAAAAATAGTAACGTGTTATTTAACAAGGAAAGCAAGCGTCCTATTTTGAGTCAGCGATTTCTTGAGCATAGACATAAAGTCGGTTGTTAACTCCATGTTTTTTATCGGTTTTATTATTTGTTATTTATTAGGTCGAAGCCCGCTTAAACGCAACGAGGGTTTCGAATTTTAGAAAATCGCTCAGGATTGTGATCGTCAACCCGCATTTGGCAAGCGTGGTGATTATGCCTTTGGGTACAGGCATATTACCACGCTTGCTTGTTATCTTAACTTGAATTCAAAGGTTGGAGGTATTTGCCCTGCAGTTTGCTGATATATCTGTTACTTACTTACTTACTTAATTAATAACGTTATACACTTTATTTGATATTTTAGCAACTTAATTGCAATTACAAACTCAGTATATAAACTTGAAAAATTATGTCTCAGGCGGTACTCGAACCCGCATCTCCTCGCATAACGCCTACTAACGTTTTGTCCACATTGATATACCTCTTGATAGATTACTATCGAATGGAAAACACTTTCCATATTCTATCGATTACTTTTCCATTCAAATCATAACAGCTTCATACAATATGTTTTCTACATCCAACGACCGAAGGAAATATTTTTACAGATATTAAACACCTCACGCAATCGTTTTTGTTTTGAAAGAACTATATTTTGACTTAACACTAGGTAAATAATAGGGGTTAAAGTATGAAATTGCCGATTATTTTCCCACTTTTTATTTTGTTTATAGCTCTTAAGTATAGTCATATTATTGCGTAATTCTTTTTGTATTGTATCAAAAACTATATAAAGTAACTTTTGACTAAAAAAATGCAATACTACTACCTATTACTTCAAAGGAAGTCGTTGAAAAGACCCCTTACAATGTGTCAGCTGACCTTCTTGCTTCAATTAAGTATATTTGTATTATATACTTTGATTATCAGAAATTTAAATACTATAATGCCTAGCTTTATAACCATCTAACTTTCACCTTTAATTGCATCGAAAACGGTTCAGGCGTTATTAAAAAAACTAAAAAATTGTTAAGTATGAAAAATGACTTTTCTCGATTTCGTCCAAACAAAACGGCAATTTCATACTTTAACCCCTAATATAATATTTTCTTACGGCCGGTCCCAATAATCTATCTATCGCCAGTTTTGACATTTCGGAGATAGGAAACAGTTTCTATCTCTGATTTTGCCGTCCAGCGAAACAAAGACCTGTCTTTGTTTCGCAGTTGTTTTCTATCTCCGATATGCCAAAACTGAAGATAGATAGGTTATTAGGACCGGCCGTTAAAGGACAGTTCTATAAACTCGAGTACAATTGTATCTGCATATCACTAGTATACTCGTTATTGACTTACTACTCCGGTGAGTCTGTAGAGGTATACGGGTACGCGACCCCGGCTCCCCGAGCTGCTATTGCCTCTCTCCTTTGTTTTCCCGAGGCAGTAGTATCCCTTACCCTTCTTCCCTCCTCTTCCCTATCTATTGGGCTGTTCCCCCCTAGCCCTTAAACCAAGTCTGCATCGGTTTGGAAGGCGGAAACTGCCAGATATGGCGATGCCCCCGGCAACCTTGGCGATGTAGCAGGGCACTTGTGACGTGCCTGAAGGGCGCATGTTGGGATCCGAGAGGCTTGCGGCCAGTCACTGCATCTTAGAGTATTAACTAGTCGTAGCGGTTCTCCACTCCACTAGTAACTAGTACTTAAAGACGAGAGAGTGGGTTTGTGTATGCGCAAATGCTCACCCACTTTAATATATTCCCGCGCCGATGACCCCTGGCTGAAAAACCTGGACCATGAATGCAAGTCCTGCGGCGATGGAGACTGGTGGTGGGGACTGAGCTGGTGGGTTCGGTTTCTAGCTGGTTCTCTGCACGTATGGCGGTTGGGTGGTGATGGTCGTTTCGGAACTCATTCGAGGCAGGAGGGCCGGTTCGGCAGCTCACCCGACGACAGAGCAGCCCTATTTAGGGATAGCACTGCTCTCCCCAATCCGGGGAGGGGCCTAGAAAAGGTGGCCTAAACAAAGCTTGCCTCAATCCTAACCAAGGCGGCTAACCGCGGTCGTCTGGCACCAACTAAATGCGGTCGAAAGAGACACAGCATGAATAAATCCCTTAATATGGCTGCGTGGAATGTAAGAACGTTATTGGACAATGATAACAACTTGTGTCCTGAAAGAAAGACTGCACTCATTGCACGTGAATTGTCCCGCTATAACATTGATATAGCAGCAATCAGTGAAACACATTTAGCGGATAGCGGTGAGCTCTGTGAGGATCTAGGTGGGTACACTTATTACTGGATGGGTAAGTCTGCAAGTGAGCGTGCCGCGAGTGGCGTTGGATTTGCGATCCGGAACAGCATTGCCAGATCCTTAATTGAACTCCCTAAAGGCATTAGCGATCGAATCATGTCCCTGCGGCTTCACATGGCGCCCAGTAAATATCTACATCTTGTGAGCGTATATGCACCTACCATGACTACATCTGATGACGATAAGCTGATTTATTATGAAGAACTTCGCGAAGTTTTATTTCGTATACCAGCCTGTGACAAACTGATTTTGCTCGGTGACTTCAATGCGCGTGTTGGTACAGAGCATATCGCCTGGAAGAATGTGTTGGGGAGGCATGGAGTCGGCAAGTGCAACTCCAATGGCTTATCACTGCTAACCCTATGCTCTGAATTCGATCTCAGCATTTCGAACACATTTTTTAGGTTGCCTGACAAATACAAGACATCCTGGATGCACCCCCGCTCAGGGCACTGGCATCTTCTTGATTACATCATTGTACGAAGGCGTGACCTGAAGGATGTACTCATTACAAGGGCAATGCGTGGTGCCCAGGGCTGGACTGACCACCGCCTTATCAGATCCAGGATGAGGCTAAACTACAAGCCCCCGCGCAGAGTAGAACATGGGGTCCCGGCTCGACTTGCTTTTGCAAAATTGGTGTGCGACAAAGACATGCGGCACAAACTTGATTCGGAGTTTGGTGCTGCGATGCCCGGCACCGATGTCCACAATTCGGTAGATGAGAACTGGCGTTGTTACGCAAAAGCTCTTAGCGATGTTTCTCAACAGGTCATAGGTAAACCAACAAAGAAAAACCAAGACTGGTTCGATGATTCTGATATGGAAATACGTCGGCTTGTTGAGAGATCACGTCTTGCCTTGAAGGGTGTCATCGATGCGGGGCAGCGCAAATCTATGCAGCGGGATCTCAAAAGTAAGATGCGTGAACTTAAGGATAGTTGGTGGAGTCAGAAAGCCCAAGAACTGCAGATGCTAGCTGATAGCGGACAGACTGCAAAGTTTTTTTGAGGGGCTGAAGTCCGTTTACGGTCCTCGGGCAAAGAAAATTGCTCCAGTTTATACGCGCGATAAATCTAGGCGATTGATAGATACGGAAGAGGTTCTCCTTCGTTGGGCTGAACACTTCAATGAAGTGCTGAATCCTGGTAGTGAAGGAGCAGATCTGTCCTATATCGACTCGCTTGAGAGCTTGCCCATTGAATCGAGTTTGGAAGACCCCCCGTCGTATGAAGAGTTCATTGGTGCCGTAAAGCGGTTAAAAAATGGTAAATCACCTGGTTCGGACAGTCTTCCTTCTGAAGTTTTCAAATATGGTGGATCGAACATCAGGTCCAAGCTGTTCGACCTTATCAAAATGATTTGGGACGTTGAGACTGTGCTACAAGACTGGAAGGATGCTTCAATAACCAAATTATATAAGGGCAAAGGAGAACTCTCTGATTGTAGCTCCTACAGAGGCATATCCCTTCTCTCTACGGCAGGGAAAATATTGGCGCATATTATGAACAGACGCCTAAGTACCCTAGCCGAGAGCTTCCTTCCCGAAACTCAATGTGGGTTTCGACCTAATAGGGGCACGGTTGACGCCATTTTTGTTGTCAAGCAAATGCAAGAAAAAAGTCTTGAACAACACCGTGACCTCTATTTATGTTTTGTGGACCTAGAGAAGGCCTTTGACCGCATACCTAGAACTGCTCTCTGGGCTGTTCTGGAGAAATATGGTTGTTCTGTGAAGTTTGTCAATTTAATGCGTCAGTTTCATGAGGGTATGACAGCCCGCGTACGTCACGAGAACGACTTTACAGAACAGTTCCCTGTCACTAGCGGTGTCAAACAAGGCTGCGTTATGGCCCCAACCCTTTTCACCATTTATTTCGCGGCAGTAATGAGTGATGCTCTTAAGCGCTGTAATAATCAGATCTCCATAAATGTCCGTATGGATAAAAGCGTCTTCGACCTCACACGCTTTAGAGCAAAACGCAAGGCATACTCCGTTCCGGTGGCGGAAATTCTCTATGCCGATGATGTTTGCCTTATGGCTGACAATTTGGACGACCTGCAGAGTTACCTTGACAGTCTGGACGAATCCTGTCGCAAGTTTGGTTTAGTAATCAGTGCTTCTAAGACTCAGATTCTTAAACAGCCTGCTAAAGGCAAATCTGTGAATGAGAATTCTGTTTACCTGCATGGCAAGCCACTGCATGAAGTAGGAACCTTCCGGTACCTTGGGAGTCTAGTGCGCAGTGACAACCGTCTTGAGTCAGAGATCTCTGCACGGATCGGTAAAGCCGCTGCCGCCTTCGGTGGTCTGAGCCTAAAAGTCTGGAAATCGCACGACCTAAAGCTTCACACAAAACTGGCTGTTTATAGAGCAATAATATTACCTTTGCTGCTCTATGCCTCGGAGACTTGGTGTCTGTACAGGAAAGACATTAAACGTCTCGATGTTTTCCACCTTAAATGTCTCCGAGCCATTCTCCGGCTGAAGTGGCAGGACCGTGTGCCAAACTCGGAGGTTCTACGCCGAACCAACCTTCCAGGAATGGAGTGCCTCCTGATGAAAGGTCAACTTCGCTGGTGCGGACACGTCGTACGCATGGAGTCTACCAGGTTGCCTAAACGAGTATTTTACTCTGAGCTCAGCTCAGGTAAACGCAAACCGGGTGGGCAGTACCTGCGTTACAAAGACGTGTTGAAACGTCAACTGAGTGCTGTCAACATACCGTGTAACTTGTGGGAGAGGCTGGCCACACAGAGGATTGAATGGCGAACTGCTGTCAAGTCGGGTTTGGAAGATTATGAGCGAGCCCGGCTCGAAGATCTCGACGCCAAACGCCAAATCCGCAAGACTCGGCCTAAGCCCTCCTATGAGTACACGTACAATGAATCTGGGACTCTCTACTGTGCCTCTTGCAACAGGACTTTCAAAACCAAATTTGGCTTTGCAAGCCACGCTCGCGCCCATGCAAGAGCCCAGGCTAACACCAGCTAAGGGTGTCGCCGTCGACGGATACGTCTGGGAGGACATCATCATCATCAGTATACTCGTAGTATCACTTTCACTTCTCTAATTGTTAGTGTACACACTCGTTGTTCTTCAAATTAATTTGCATTCACTTGTTACCTACGCCTGCGATTCAAAGAGGGTTCCGTTAGAAGATATAAAAACCTGATTTTGTTTCTACAAGATATTTAATATAAATAAATGTGGACAACATTACATACATTGTTCTGATCCCAATTTGAGTAACTTATAGAAGCACTCATATGTTTTTAATCAGAAACAACAAAAGTGCCACAAACACCCAAACCCGAGAAAATGTAGAAAAACACTTTTGACCCGTCTGGGAATCTACTACCAGTTATAGCAATAAATGAAGTTAATTCATCGTCTCACGCTGTCTGTTTGAGAGTATGAGTAATGACCAATTAATATGTGTCGTGTGGTTTCGGCACACAAAAAGAATAGCACCACCCTTACTCTTCCTATGGGTGTCGTGAGAGGTGAGTAGGTATAAGAGAACAGCCAGAAGAAGACAGACAGCGTTTTCTCTCGACCATTGTCGAAATTGCGATCGCCAACCCACGATTAAGGGAAAACCCCCTTTATGGGAGGTCTATGTCCGACTTGATTAGGTGATGATGATAATGGTGATTTTCTATTATGTCACCGTAAAATGGTAAACTTCGTCAGTTCATAATTGAACGTCGATGGATTACAATCTAACCTTACCTTAATTATATAATAATTGTAAATTTTTGGATAAAAATTTGTTACTCAACCACAGCAAAACAGATCTGAAGTAAATTTGGTCGAAAGATAGTATTTGGTTAGGAATAGCATATAGGCTACTCGAAATCTCGAAAAAATTTATGCTTCTCATGATCCCACGATCACTGTGTTATTTTTTCATATTGAAAGGGATCGCCATGGTTTTTTGCATAGTAGGATACGGTTCAGGGTATAGCATAGGCTAAATTTTATCCCCGAACGTAGTCACGGGCAACAACTGGTTATAAATGTTTTGTGCAAAGCTCATTCTGGCTTAATATCACGATTCTCAAACATCGTTCCCACGAGTCACGTCCATGACTTAGGAGAGAAACTTGTTATGTATATACATACAATATAGCCAGCCATAGTTTATTGATTTAGCATAATATTCAAATTCAAATTCAAATTTATTTATTTCAGGACATGGCCCCATAATACGAGTAGTAAACAATACAATACAATACAATACTTTTTTTTAATACATTAATATTATAAGATACAATGTCACTTATCAAAATAAAAATATAAAAAAAATATATTAGCAGTAGGGTTTTACAATAGGAAGTATACGGCACAAGTCAATGGGGACTACCGTTTCTTTGCTCACCAGTTGGCGCCACTGTAGACTGAGGTCCGGAGGTACAGATGTCAAAGGCAATCGGCGCCGAAACAAAGTGTTATATCTTGAATCTAATTAAGGTTATATTGTTTATAAATAACTATCTTGATATCAACAAACTAACTTCTGAAATAGTTGCTCTTGAGGCCGCCTATTTTTGCGCTTTTTCTTAATTCCGCTTTTAAAGCGTTCACATTAATCGCAAATTAATCCATATTTGCGATATTTTACGAAGGAGATCACTTTCCAGCAGGTAAATTAAATAAATTATAATTTATGCAACAAATTCCGCTAAAACCAGTACAAAGTGAATGATATTGGACCTCACGCGACACTAGCGCCTCTAGTGGCAAATTCACTAGCGATATCATTCAATTCAATGGGGGCCCATTAGATTACTTTTTTATTGAATTAAATTAAAAACAATTTATTTCAGCCAAATAAAGCATCGAAAATTCACATAATAATAAAATTAGAAATAAATAATAATAAGAATACAAACTTAATTTCAAATCTCTTACCTGGTACTTATTAAAATAAAATAAAATGTATTCTCGCAAATATAATAATTGAATTTAAAATATCTTAAAAATAAAATCATACTGAGTATAATATGTCAAATCTAATTAGCTGCGAGTTGGTGATGCGGGGTGATGGACGGTCCACTACTCTGAACCTCATACGATTTTTGTTCTTATCAGCGCGAAAGTTCTTATCTAAATTGTCTTGGGTATGCTCCTATGTCGTGGCATGAAAATATTTGCACCTTGAAACACTCATACCTAAACCAGATTCTTAAGTTACCTATCCATAGAGGATAATCGTAGAAGAAAAATAATTTGCTACTGAACCCATTGATTACGAACTCATAGCACTTGCCGACGGAGCGTGCGTCAATAGAAAGTGACCCTAATCTTGTTTCTAAGAAATTATTAGAACTTACACATGCTTTAACTAATATCTGTACGAAAGTAGCTCAGTTTGTCTGTCTGTCATGGTTACATAACTAAAATGATTTGATTTTAATGTAACAGAATAACAATGTACTCGTATTTTAATTGCTTCAATTAAAATATTTATAACGCTAGATCACAATCCCTTGTTTTTTTTTTCAACTACGAATATCTTATGTGGAACTCGAACCCAGCGAGCAGAAGCCCGGTAAGCGAAGGTTGTTGGTTCGTGTCACAACTAAAACAGTAGAAAAAAACTACCATAACAGTCATACCAGCAATTTATTTGCCTCAAATAGTCTCTTACCATTATTGTAACCTGATTGTTAAATATGTGTTCAAATATTTATTTCGGATGTAGGAGATAAATAACCAAAAACGTTATGAATTCGTCAACATAAATTCACATCAAGTTTTAGTAGACAAACCGTCGCGGATAGTTTATATAAACAGTCTATAATAGTCCACTGCTGGACAAAGGGCTCTCCAAAAGGAGGTTTTTGTCCTAATTGCCACGCTTGGCAGGCGATCGTAATTTGGCAACGAACGAACAAAAGACGCTGGGCTCTCCAAAAGGAGGTTTTTGTCCTAATTGCCACGCTTGGCAGGCGATCGCAATTTGGCAACGAACGAACAAAAGACGCTGGGCTCTCCAAAAGGAGGTTTTTGTCCTAATTGCCACGCTTGGCAGGCGATCGCAATTTGGCAACGAACGGACAAAAGACACTGATGCTCGTCTTCCCCTGAGTACTCCTTTAGTCGCCCCTTACGATACCCATTGGACGAGAACGGTGGTGCTTTTCTGATTAAAACTGGCAGCGATATAAAACTACTATCACATAGGTAATTGTACAAAAGTATCTTAATTTTAAATATCTACTCAAAAGTAAGATTCTTTTGGACAACTACCTACTTATGTAATAGAACGGCCGGAAACGGAAAAGCGGTTATAGTTTAAATGTTTCTACTTAACTTATATGCGAGTCAATAATTGCAATATTGAATATCATTAATCGTATGTTGTAAAATATAAAAAATTATTTAAATAATGTGTGAAACTGCAAATGAATAAATAATTGCGCTTTATTAGATATCTAAGCATGTGTTTAACCTATTTGCATAAAATGTAGGTTCCTATGTTACTAATAGAATGAAAATTAAATTTTTTACCGCACTTTCTATTTTTTAACTAGCGGCTTCATACGGCTGCAACCGCTTTTTATGTCTGCCAATAAACCATTTTGCTGAACAGATTTTTGTGTGACAAGAAAGAAATTAAAATCACAGTACATGAATACTAAAATTACTAGTAACAGCTTTGCTAAAGACGGATCTAAAAATTATATAAATACATACATAAATACAGGTTGAAATTTTAACCACTTTCCAAATTTTAATATAGCAATCTACGAGACAAAAAACAAATGACTTATTTTATCTTTTGGTATAGCCCAGTACAAAAATATATAATATTATAAAGCTGAAGAGTTTGTTTGTTTGTTTGTACGCACTAATCTCAGCAAGTACTAGTTCGAATTATAAATTTCTTTTTGTGTTGGATAGTCCATTTATCGAGGAAGGCTTCAGGCTATACAACATCACGCTGCGACCACTAGGAGCTAAATTGAAGCGGACGAAGTCGTGGGCAACAGCTAGTGTCAAGATAAAGCACTTAGAAAATGTCCGCCAAAAATCTAAAATGTTTAAAACGGCCTCCTCTAGCAACACTTTTTTTACACTTTATTCATTGCGATACTATTCATAAGTTTTTGATTTTCCGTTCATACCTTAACAGACAGGACCGTAAAAATTTAAAACTATGTTGCGAAAAATATTTTCGGGTGAAAACTTGATTTACGTTATTAACTTCATAAATGGGCTCTAAATACGACACTAAACGCATAATATATAAAAATATTTGAAAATATCAGTATATAAACTTGAAAAAAAATTTTTTTTTTTTTTTGTCTCAGGCTCAGGCAGGGACTCGAACCCGCATCTCCTCGCATGCCGGGCGGGCGCCATACCATTAGGCGCCCGCCCGGCATGCGAGGAGATGCGGGTTCGAGTCCCGCCTGGGACAAAAAAATTTTTCAAGTTTATATACTGATATTATAAGTGCAATTAAGTTGCTAAAATATCAAATAAAGTATATTTGAAAATTATTAAAAAGTCACCTGTATAAACTTAATTCTACTAATATAGGTTTCTTGAACTTACACGAACGCAATAAATTGAACTAAATAGAAAATTTACGGATTTAACTCGAGTTTATTTACACATTATATTGCGTTTTGAACGCCTTATAGCGTTCGTGGCCTGCCCGTAAACAAAATGTTACGTTAAACCCTAGAAAACGTGATTCAAATCCGTAAAATGTTTTTCATACGACCATTTTTTTGACGACCATTTGGATCAGCGGTACTTAACTCTGCTTCTGAGCCATGGGTCGCGGGTTCGATCCCCGCACAGTACAAATATTTGTGTGCATGAACATGTCTGTTTGTACTGGTCTGGGTGTTTTCTATGTATTATAAGTATGTATTTACAAAAAAAAAAAGTATATAAGTAAGTTTATCGGTTGTCTAGTACCCCATACGACAGGGTACTAAATAGTACCTTAATTTGGGACTAGATGGCTCAGTGTGGCCCAGTGAGGCATGTCTTAAATATTTATTTATTTATTTATACACATTTATTTATTTATTTTAGTTTTATTGCACAAATATAAATAAGTAAAAAGGTGGACTTAATGCCAAATAGCATTCTCCACCAGTCTATCTACAGTCTACCAGTATCAGGGGGCTAAGACGGGCGCGGGCGGTGCGACAAAGTAATTTCAAAATGACATAGAATTAATTTACTTTAAGAGTTTGAGCACTAGAGTGACTCCTTTAGGTAAAAGATAATCTAATACCTACCTAGAAACATAATATTAAGGGTTAAAGTATGAAATTGCCGTTTTGTATGGACGAAATCGAGAAAAGTCAATTTTCCATATTAACATTTTTTTAGTTTTTTTAAAAACGCCTGAACCGTTTTCGATGCAAATAAAGGTGAAAGTTAGATGGTTATAAAGCTACGCATTATAGTATTTAAATTTCTGAAAATCAAAGTATATAATACAAATATACCTAATTGAAGCAAGAAGGTCAGCTGACACATTGTAAGGAGTCTTTTCAACGACTTCCTTTGAAGTAATAGGCACTAGTATTGCATTTTTTTTTTAGTCAAAAGTTACTTTATTTAATTTTTGATACAATACAAAAAGAATTACGCAATAATACGACTATACTTAAGAGCTATAAACAAAATAAAAAGTGGGAAAATAATCGGCAATTTCATACTTTAACCCCTATTACACTAATGGTTTCTAAACAAAATTATAAAATACATAAACTAAATACATTAAATATGATATGTACATATATAAGATGACAATTAGGACCAAAGCTGTGTAGATGATGATACTAGCAACTTGTGAAAATGAGACACATACATTTATTACATCCATTGCACTTTACTACAGGTCAATTATACATACAGTATACTCGTACTTGTTAGAAACTAAGATAACCGGTCTAACTGTTAGCTACAATTAGCTTAACTACTTCTACGTCGCGATAAGAGTCTCAATTAACCCTTTTTCTTGTTACCCTGCTATTTATTTATTTATGTTACATCTCCTGCCCCTTTTACGTCTTCTGTTTAAAGCGGCGCGTAGTTCTAAGAGGCAGCGTTTTTGAGTATTTAAAACCCATCTGAGAACTAGATAACAGCGTTTTAAAGTCTGATAAAAATATATTTTATGTAATAGTTGAGAATCTAGTCTAGTCACAGTCGCTATCGGTTACACGATTTGATTAACTTGGCTCGATAGAAAAAAATCATAAACCTACATATATTCCAAATGTTTTTTTAAATTTCACGACTAAACTACGGACATTTTAAATGAAAATTTTATACTTGTTTAAAGATACTAAGGGTAGAGTTCACCAACAGACGTTTAAGTTTTAAACAGCGTTTAAAATATTATTTGACATATTTTGTATGGGAATTGTGTGAAATTAATCGTCAATCTATGTTTACCGGCTATTTAAGAATTGGTGAACTCGGGTCTAAATATTTATAGACATATTCGCTGAGTTTGAATTTATTAAATCATATACTTAATTACTATGTTAATAACTACAAAATACGTGAGCGCGGCAGCTCGTCAGGCCCGTACTGTCGCGCGCTGGCGCTTACGGAGCGCATCCGTAATAGGCGATATGAATATCGATCCATGAATCCCGAACTACCGAGCCTTAAATTCCGTGCCATGATCTAGGGGTCCTGGATCCGATCCTGGGATAAAGCAACAAGAATTTGTGAAATTGTGATCGTATAGCCCAGTCAATCAACCCGCATTTGGCAAGCGTGGTGATTATGCCTGTACCCATCATGCTATGGAACCTTGAATACCATAATGGAGGCCGTAGCAGTAGCATTATTATAAATGTTATCTACTATGTCTACCTACAGCTTTTTTTGCCGTAATCCATTTCGAAGCTTACAACGAGATAAACTTTCTGACGGAATAACTTTTGAATTTCTAAGATATTCAAACCTCAGCATGAAAAACTACTACATCAAAAAGAGCTTAAGAAGCTGTCCGAATCCGGTTGGAGTCGGTTATTATGTTAAGAATCCCCGTCTTCAAGATTTCCCAATAACGATTTCGATCATGGATTTTCTCTTTATAAAACATTGAACTCTCAGCGAAACAACCGGTGATTTGCAGAATCTCTGGGGAGAAAGCGCAAAGCACTTTGACCTTGAAAGATCGAAGCTCGGTGCTTAGCGGGTAAATCGCTATGCTATAGTGCAGTGGTTCCCAAACTGTGCGTCGTAGAAAGTGAAGAGGGGCACCGCGAGTAAATCTTTTATTTATCCGAGATCATAAATATCCACGGGTGCCAATAAAGCTACAATATTTCTAGCACTCGCATAGGTATACTTACTTATGTCACGTTGTCGCTCATCCCTTATAAGTTCGTGCTTGACAACGCTGATATACTAAGTACCTACTTACTTCAGCTGTGGTATCTGTACCAAATTGCTATCTAGAGTAAGGCGTCGCGACTATAAGTAAACTTGCAAATGCGCAGCGGGCTGAAAAAGATTGGAAATCGCTGACTATAGTGTGTCGATGCAGAGGTCGTGAACTGGGTGCTACTTTCGTTTTCATTTATGGCATACTACCTGGGCCCCAATTCTGCTAATTTACAAATAGCAAATTGTATATTTTGACACATTTATTATGGTAGTAATGTAAAAATATACGATTGCGATGCAATTGCGATTGAGCCATTTGTAAATTAGCGGAATTGGGGCCCTGTTTCCCTCGATTTCGTACGCTCGGAATTTTGAACTTGAACCAATACGCGGGTGACAGTTTTTTTTTTTTTGGGATATAAAAGAAGCTCATATTCCAATATCTATGCCAAATTTTATCTAGGTCTGTGCAGCCAGTATTCAGTTATAACACTTTTTTGCAGTGATATTTATATAAATAGTAAGCCTGCCTTTGAATGCAACATGTTCAAATACTGTTTTGTATTATCTGTTTCTTAAATTTTAGTGAATTTCTCAAAACAAATCTATGATCATTTCCAACCATTTCATTAGATTTGATAAACTTTTAAAATAAATAGCTATAGGTAATCAATAAATACGTTATGTTATCTAGAAAAATAAAAACAACCTTAAAACAATTAACTAATGGCAAGTTAGTCCAAATAAACGCGAGTTAAATAAATAAAGTTTTTCTTATTTCTAAGATTTTATTTTTTGTACATAATATACAGGAACATTTTACTAGGGATCTATAACTTTTCTCAAACCAATTAAGCAAATATTATTAACCTTTTATTCGCTTGCAACAACAGAAAAAGTTTATGCATTCCATCACACGACATCACGAGACAGGGCGTGTGGGGTCTTCTGTGCTAACATCGCGGTGCTAATGCAATGCATATAGGCAAATGGGACAGTCAGTCTTGCTGTTATATGGTATATTGAGTGATATCTGGCCCCGTTGTCTTTGTAGGGCACGCAAAGTATTTACATACAAAGTGAAAATTATCCCCTGACGCATACATACAAACCTGCTGACTGCATACAAATGCTATGCATGGCTTTAGTCAATAAGAAAGTTGTCATATACATTATATTTACTGCATAAAAGGTAGATATCGTGAAGTTAAGAGGCATAAATGGCCGTAGCTTTTTTACTTTAGTTAAGAAGTTATATTTTACAGCTTTTGAAGACTGTAATTTTGAGTACATGGTTTTAATCTGACCGTGGTTCTTTAGGCACATTTCTTTTGGCAAATGCGTGATCTCTACTCTCTATCGCCTGAGAATTGACCATGCCTGCACTGTTGTTTTCCTCAATAAACTCCACATCCGCGACAATTCTCTCTGGGAGTGCGGCCTCGGTGAAGGGACCGGATCATATTTCCTTTTTTTTTTTCAAAATATCCTGTCACGCTGTTTGATTTTCTTCCTGCTAAAGTTTCTCGCCTTATGAATTTCCAATACCTCCTTTTGTTTTCCTCTTTGTAGATTATTAAATGTATTTGTAAGTACATATATTTCTGTATAAAAACATTTTAATATCAGTGTGATGTTTGGTCTGTTTTTATTGCGTCTTCTGCAATTTATGTGAATAGGTTTAGACTAGAGGCTGTTTTAATGTTTCATATGATTTTTTTATGTTACGGCTCTACGAATTTGGCGGGTTTTCTTTTTAAACTAGCTGTCGCCCGCGACTTCGTACGCGTCAATTTCTGTTATCATGATCGCGATTATTTTTGCAACATTTTTGAGTGATGCTTCGCTCCCACAGAACATAGAAAGTTCTGTGTTCGCTCCTATTGGTCGCAGCGTGATGTTATATAGCCTAGCCTAGTTATATGCCTAAAGCCTTCCTCTATAAATGGACTATCCAACACAAAAATAATTTTTCAATTTGAACCAGTACTTCCTGAGATTAGCGCGTTCAAACAAAAAAACTCTTCAGCTTTATAATATTATGTATAGTATAGATCGTTTATAATAAAAGGGGTTAGGCTCAGTCGCTCGGGTTACTGTATAATTGACGCGGTAGCATGCGTAAGCATTCCCGCAACCCTGCCTGGTGTCACTGCGCCTTCGGGCGACTGATCGTCCGAGGATGATGATTGGTTCGATGACTCAGTGGCACCTAGGTGATCGAGAGATGTCGTGTGGTTTTTAGTGGGTAGTAAAACACCTGTACATCAATCTAATGGAACTTCTACCGGTGGATGAATGTTGGGGAGAGTTCCACATAACTTCCGCCACACTCCCTTCAGTGGCGGTCGTATGCGTAATGCATTTTCCACACGTTTTTTTTTTTTCTATCGATACAAAATTCACAGCTCTTAGTACAAATTATGTTAAACTTACACACCAAACTAACAGCCAATAATGAATTTACCTTATATAAAACAGAGCAAGTAAATCAAAGTTGACATGGGCAATCAACTACAAGTTTTTTAAAGTGCGTGTGTATACTTACTAACAATACTAAGGAATTAATTTTAACATGAAATTTAGATGTATACATATATTATTCTGTTCACGATCTTAAAACACTACTTTAAATTTTAAAAATCCATATTACAAATCAATATTCTTTCTGACGATGAGATAGAGAGAGAGGCTCGAGTACGCTCATGATAGCTTTTATGAACGCTGCCTTCGATAGGTGGAACACGTCTACACGTTAAAAAAAAAGGATAGTGTATAATTAACAACGGTATAATTTGAGTTCCAAATACTGTAATAACATACAATTATGTACGAAAACCACTTTAATTTCTCTTGTTACTCATTGTAATTATATCCACAATTGAGAACATGCACTCTGAGTCTGACAAATAACACCTCGTTGGTCCAGCTGTTTATATCCGGGCCATGATCTCGGGTTTCTGGGTTCGATTCCCGGATCGGGCAACGAGTATGGCCTTTTCGGGCGTTGCTACATTTTGTGATCACCAGCCCGCATTTGGCAAACGTGGTGATTATGGCTGTACCGATTGTTGTGAGAACGTGCTGCCCGTTTTCTGACTGTAGGTACCCTCCTAGTCACTTTTCGATTCTTTTAAAAATAAGTGAGTAGTAACCAGAATATCACTAAACTACAGGCAGAAAAGTAGGATAGGCTATGTAGAAAATGCAAAAATGGAAAAGCAAATAACAGGCCAAGTCACGCATTGTAACAGTTTTTTTTAAGATTATTAGTCTACCAGCTGTTTTTCGCGACTTCGTACGTGTGGAGTTACTATCTCAAGTGAAACCGTAAATTTTTCTGGAATTAAAAGTATCCTATGAGCTATTCTTGCCTATGGTCTCTATCTAAATGCCAAATTACACTTAAATCTGTTAAGCGGTTATGTCGTGATTATGTAACAGATATCCATCTAAACTTGGCAGTTAGGTATAATCCTAGTAAAATTAATAAGTACTACCTAGCTGTTGCCACGAGATAAGTCGTTAAGCCCTGTCGGAGGCCTTCGGGCGGCCTGAGAAACGTCCAACGGCGGGGTGATGTTGTCACAGCATCACCCTCACCGTCCACCAACCCGCACTAGGCCAGCGTGGTGGAACTAAGGCCTTAACCCCTCCCTCCACAAAAAGGAGCGAGACCCGTGCTCAACAGTGAGCGTAATGGGTTGTTACTTTTTACTACACCTAGCTAAATTTCATTTAGATCTGATGAGTCGTTTTAGCGTGAAAGAGTAACGAACCTCGCATTTATAAAATTAGAAGGAAGATGTCGAAATAAATAAATAAATAAATAAATATTTAAGACATGCCACACTGGGCCACACAGAGCCATCTAGTCCCAAATTAAGGTACTATTAAGTACCCTGTCGTATGGGGTACTAGACAACCGATAAACTTACTTATATACTTTTTTTTTTCTTTTTTTTTGTAAATACTTATATACTTATAATACATAGAAAACACCCAGACCAGTACAAACAGACATGTTCATGCACACAAATATTTGTACTGTTCGGGGATCGAACCCGCGACCCATGGCTCAGAAGCAGCGTTAACTACCGCTGATCCAAATGGTCGTCAGACAGGGTGTCAGGTGCCTCTCCCTGCCTTCGCCGTCTCTCGCATAGTAAGAGAATGGAGCTATTCTGTTTTATGCAGTACTACACAACATATAATAATGACTCAGGTCTCAGGCGCATCGATATCTCGGATTCCATGGAAACCGCACAGGTGACTCGTCCGACCACTTTCTCTGGGCATTAGTGACCCGGTGAATAGTCGAGATGCTTTGCTTTGGGCTGGTTCGAATACAGGGGCCCAACTTAAGGATTTTCCCCCAAATTTAGGGTAGTAAAATAAGAGGGTATTATTTTAGGGGCTTTAAATTCTAAGGACAACAAGTATAAGGGGTAAAAATATGTAATTACCTGTTATTTTATATAAATTAATAACTATCACAAAATTAGTCGATATCTATAAATTGTATAAAAAGTTAATTTTAGAAAGTAAGTTAATAAAGTATGTATGTAGTAATAATAGGTGTTTATTTGTTCTTTTGTATTGAAATATTATGTACATAAGGCGTCATCCTCTCTGTCCGTCTACTACAAATTGTATTGTTGTGCCCGAACAGGGTCTATAATGAACTGTTTACATCATACTTTATAACATCCTTGTAACATTATAGAACGCAATAAAATATTTGAATTGAATTGAATTGGGGTCAAGCAAGGCAAGTCATATTTATGTTTTAAACTTTCAAATTCGATGGACTTAGTTGTGCGAAATACGGTCCCATTAAAATTCTATTCTTGTGCGCAGAAAATGAAGAAAAGGCAACATAAGAAAATTTTACTAAGATTTTTAATACTTCTGTTGTTATGCAAGATATAAAAACTATTTTAAGTGAGTGCCAAACAAATTGGGTTTCGTGCCAAGCAGGGTCCATATAAACACTAAAAATAAACAAAAATAGTTTTTATTCAAAAGTAAACATGTTACAATAATTCGTGTTTGGAGATATCTTTTAAGCACATATGCCTGTATTAAAATCTCCGCTCCTCCAGAAAAGCTGGTGTCTTAACATTACTTAACCCTGTAAAGTATCAACACATTTTCGCTCACTGCTGAGCAGTCTCTCTCCTTTTTTTTTAAGGAGAGGGCTTAAGGCCTTAGTTCCACCACGCTGGCCTAGTTCGTGGACGGCGGGGGCGACGCTGTGGCAACATCACCCCGCCGTTGGATGCTTCTCAAGCCGAGATTATTTGAAACAAAACATCTGTCTGTATACATTATGATTTTGCAATAATTGTTGAGGATTGAGTAGCGTACACACCGGTTTTTTAGGTGCGCCTGCGCTGGTTCGATTCTCGGACGGGTGAATGTAGAAAAAAAGTGTTTTTCTACATTCTCTCAGGTCTTGGTGTTTGTGGTGCCTTCGTTGTTTCTGATTCCACAATACGAGTGCTTTAAATAGCTACTCACTTTGGGATTAGAACAATGTATGTGATGTTGTCCATCTTTATTTATTTATCTAACGGGTGTAAAAAAACCAAACGCAGATCCGAAAACCACGTATAGTCCTCATCACTAGGATCATTTTTTTCTTCGGGACCATCCCTGGGAAATTGCTGCTTCCGAAGATATTGAGGGTCAAAGTCACAAATTTGTTTTCCATTTTATTACAAAAACTTTTGTAAAAGGTCATTTAAAAACTTTTGTCAATACAAACATACTAAAAATTTTCATTATTTCGTTCATAATAAGGCCTTTCTAATTACAATACGCAATGTATGACTCAGCGCGGACGTATTTGAACTTAGCAGCATTCACCAGCGCAGCGGGCGCGCCACCCCGGCTGCTATACATTGCGCGCTACGAATTATAATATTTTTTTGAGTCCTAATAACAAATATCATTTCCCAGCGATAATATTTTGTAATGTGACTTGGTCCGATGTTTACATTGCGTAGCTTCAGGGTCGGCGTTTGGTTGTTTTACACCCTGTATAATAAAATACTTATGTTGTTCCAGGTGATCTACTATGAGCACGCCCAGCACCAACACCACTACGACCACGAAGAGGAGCCCGGCTGGGGGCCCTGGTCCAGGAGTATAGACCCTGAGGTAGGCTTCCTTCTTCATATAATTGCTGTGCATTGCAGGGTCATGTTTGTGTCCAATTTATTGTCAAGTATCTTTATTTATTAACAAGATACACCAACAGCATGATATATTACTGACCCGTTGAACTTCGTATCCCATATCCTAACGACATAAATGAGTGAAAATTTTGATGTAGAACATTTTTTATGAGAAAATGAAATTGTTTTTTTTACTATCTTCCCCCTATTTTTCCATATTTTGTCTCCTATTAAACCTTCCCTGGACTACTGCAAACATTTTAAAACCAAAATCAGCTGAATCGGCCCAGCCGTTCTCGAGTTTTAGCGAGACTATATTTGATATTTTAGCAATTAAATTGCAATTATAATAATAGGGGTTAAAGTATGAAATTGCCGATTATTTTCCCACTTTTTATTTTGTTTATAGCTCATAAGTATAGTCGTATTATTGCGTAATTCTTTTTGTATTGTATCAAAAACTAAATAAAGTAACTTTTGACTAAAAAAAAATGCAATACTAGTAGTGCCTATTACTTCAAAGGAAGTCGTTGAAAAGACCCCTTACAATGTGTCAGCTGACCTTCTTGCTTCAATTAAGTATATTTGTATTATATACTTTGATTTTCAGAAATTTAAATACTATAATGCGTAGCTTTATAACCATCTAACTTTCACCTTTAATTGCATCGAAAACGGTTCAGGCGTTTTTAAAAAAACAAAAAAATTGTTAGTATGGAAAAATGACTTTTCTCGATTTCGTCCATACAAAACGGCAATTTCATACTTTAACCCCTAATATCAGAATATAAACTTGAAAAATTATGTCTCAGTCGGGACTCGAAGGAGATGCGGGTTCGAGTCCCGCCTGAGACTTAATTTTTCAAGTTTATATATTGATATTATATAGATATAATACACAACAACATGGAGGGGAATACAGAATTTTGACTTTTCAGTCCTCCTTAACAAAATATTTACTATGCAATGCCTCTGATGGAATATTTTTTTTCATGGAATAATATCTTCAAAATTGCTTAATCCACCAACATCCACAAAAAGTTTCAAATTTTCGAACATTGCTCGGGTTTGTGATCACCAATCCGCATTTGGCAAGCGTGGTGATTATGCCTGTACCCATCATTGCTGTGGTAACTTGAATTCAATGATAAGGGCCTTTGCCCTGCAGTGCGATGATTTATAGGCCATTACTTATATACTCATCCTTACTACTTTATTTATAAACATTTCCGTCTTTCCACAGGAAACAGCCGAAATAGAAGATCTCCCCGTCTCCCCCTATCATGCGCAGGAGCGACAGGATGTCCAGTACCGCCCTCTACTCACTAAAGACTAAAGTCGCCAGTCAAATAGGTTTATTATTTAGATAACGGATAATTAATAAAACATTCCCACGAATTGAGAAACACCTACTTTTTTATAGTCGGATAGAGGTAATAAAAAATAATTGAAATATGGCACCCTATAGTGCTTAGGAAGCCAGGTTCTAGAAACTTATCCAGTAGGTAGTGAAATATTTCATAATATTTGTTCATTACAATCTCTTTCTATGTAAACTAAGCAAATGCCTTAAAATCTGATATGAATCAGATTTTTAACTGTTTTAAGCTTAAATACTTTTTGAAAACGTAACGGTCGTTTTAAAGACGTAACGACGTGATAAATATAAAGTACCGAACTAGATGCAATCAGTAACAAAATCTGTCCTCTCCAATTTTAACCCACTGAACATTTGGGAACTCAATTACCTAAGTTGTATTCTTAACCATAAAGCCATGTACGTAATGTTGAATTTGCATTACGGTAAGCTTCATGACACGTGACATAAGCTGCTTATATAAACTTGGTCAGTTTGGAGTAACATTTTTGTATGGACTGTATATCCAGTTATTACATTTCTGACATTATAATCCTCTAGCAACTAGGATTAGGTATAAAACACAGAATGGAAGGTCAGAAAGGCAATGTAGGCGGGGCAGGCGCGCCACACAGGTTATGAGCAAATGGTTGTAAGGAGCGCTGTGATTATAGTCCATAAAATATAGCTTGATTAAAATGACACCTGTCAAACTGAGGTGACTAGTGATGGGACTGACTCGACTGATCAAACGAAAAAAAACAGATAAGGCATATAAAATAGTCAGTGTCGTGATCATTATGAGAATAATTGTAACAATCATAAAATTCAATTAGTATTTTTTAACGCATATAGAATCAATAAATGATAATTTTTCCTCAACTATTAATAATTGCAATTTGAAGTTCTAAGCATCAACCAATGCTCATTGAATCATTTGTAACAATTATGTTACATTACTTTGATTTTGAAATACTGTTAGGGCTCCAACACATAAACACGATACGACGTCGCGTCGTGCATCGTGACACGTTGCGACGTCGTTTTGTGGTTATTTACTATGTAGTTTTCCATGAAACGGCGTCGCAACGTGTCACGATGCACGACGCGACGTCGTATCGTGTTTGTGTGTGATAGACCTAAGTCTGTCGATTTCGATTTGTTTATTTTACCTCATCACTAGCGATTATGAAAAATGACGTAACCTTATAAAGACGTCTTTTCAAGTTAGGTGTAATTTTTGTGACTGGATTATTTTAATGATTTTAACTTTAAATATATATATTTTATATAATTAAATTGATTAATATGTACAGCAATGTATAAAAATAGTGCAGACAACAGCACGTCAACCTACCAAAAACCGTCAAATTTTCTCAATTGATATTGATCTCTACTCGTTGGACTTAAAGTTGAAAATCAATTTAATGACCTTTAAATTTTTTGGGTAGATTGAAAGAACTAAATACACAGTCTGATACAAAAATGACACCTTAAACTGTCCGCATTTGAATGATTGACGTTGATTTCATGTCAGTGTCAACTTTATAACCCGGCCAAATTATGTCGACATGCAATAGTATAGATATTTATGTCATGTTGTAGCTATTCGATTGATGTAGGTTGTACGAAAAGTGCACCCTTATGTCACATGGGTGCACATTTAGTTGAGACGTTTTTTTTCGCTGATTGTGTATCTAGGTTCTTATCTATACTAATATTATAAAGCTGAAGAGTTTGTTTGTTTGTTTGCGAAGCATCAGTGAAAAATATTGCAAAAATAATCGCGATCATAATACCAGAAATTGACGCGGACGAAGTCGCGGGCAACAGATAGTACTGAATAAAAATGTACAAATCAATATATGGACTTGTATGTATAAATCTGTACCCAAATCCAAAGCTTGGATATTAGAATTAAGAATTAATTTATTGTAAATTATTTATTTATATAAAGTTAGTAGCTAGAGTAAGATGAAGCCATATGTGTGTATTTCCTAATTTATTAGTATGCCTGTGGTATCATGACTAAATTAATTGATATTAAATTATTCATCAGTGTATACATTTATCTTTATTTTTACATCCTGGGTAAACAAGATACATGAAAAATCAGATGCCACTATGTACAGTCAGTTGCAAGAGTATCTTCACACTTTTTGGTTTATCAACCTTGTCGTTGCATTAAGAGCCAACATTAGTCTGTAGTGTATACTTATGGAGCTGTTGTACATACTTAAGACGCTGACTGCAGCCGATGACCTTGAGCAATAAATACGCCCACAAATTTATTCGCCTTTGAATTTCTTTGCAACGCGCGGCAGCTATCACTGTCGATTCCCGTAGGAGTGACAGAGAAAAAGCGCATGGAATAGAAGGGCCTAAGTGCCAAACAACAAAATTCGTTGTGCAATTTAAAATTGCCATTTTATTAAAAATCTAAATCAGCCATTTGCTTAAGCAACATCTAATATACAATACAGCAAAATTTTATTATCATTGTTATACGGACTGCTGAGAAAAATGGTAATTTATGTATTTTCAGAGGCTACTTTGAGATTATTTTCTGTCGAGAAAAGTTTTTAGAATCGTGTTTTGGAAACAACAACCTAGTCAAAAATATGATCAATTACAACTACATAGAATTTGGCAACAATACCGAGCCATAGGCTTAAAGCAAAACAATCTTCATTGAGCTGAATTTGGGTCATGTCAGCGTCTTAAAACTGCAATAATGAACAATCGTTACTTTTCGGTAAATTTATGAACTGGTTGATGAAGTGAAGTGACACACAAAGGTCCCGGGTTCGATTACCGGTCGGGTTTTGAAAAAAAAAAACTAAGTTGGCCTGGGTCTGGAAGGTGTGGTCGTAATTCGTTAGGCACGTTTTGAAATCGTAAAAACAAGTCTTGTCTATCAGAGACCTGTCATAGGCGGCTTATTTATTACCAGACCACATAGGCTACATAGGACTACGTAGGATAATCATACAACCTTTTGGTAAAAACCAAAATAGTTTTTTTTCCAAAATTTTCTACGATCCTAACAATTCTTTACTCACTTTGTCAATTAGCCTTTTTCATGGGAAGGTTTTCAAAATATCCGCTAGGGGCAACACCGGTGGGGAGGTACGTACATTTGGTTTGAATTCTCTATTAAAATTTATGAAAAAACTAACCTTTCAACTAGGACATTTTTATCAAGCGTTAACAGGTTAAGCCATGACATGCAAGTGATGCAAGCCGCCATCGTTTTAAATCCCGGCCAAGATGATCTTGCACTTTCGCAATTACAATTTCATTCTAGGTTCATCTTCAGTTAATTTCATTATAATTCTTTACGTTTGACGTTATTGTCAATAGAGAATTCAAACCTTTGTACCGCCAAGTCTGAAGGCAGCACCGTAACGGTGCTGCCCCTAGCGGTTTTTTTTAATCTTCCCAGAAAAAGGGCTAATTTAATGCCATAGATTTCTATAACTTTTCTATGATCAATTAATATTTAATCCCAGCAAAGGTAGTCAAAATTCTTATTCATTAATTTGTAAATTAAATATTAATTCCACTTTAGTCTTATTGGGTAAGATCGCTAATAAAATAAAACAAGTGCATTATAAAAAACCAAAAATATATTTTCTCATGGATACACATAACTGCCTATCGCGGCGAATACTTAGGGTTTTCCGGAGCGTATGTGAAACTCCTTAACTCATACGACACGCCATTTTGAGTGTCATAACCTATCTCTCTCATATTACTCTTCAATTCCGAGTCGAATTCGCTCGAACCGCCGAAAACGCGGTTCGGCGTTCGATTCTTACACACATTTTCGCTTTCGCTTTTGCACTCCTTTTCGCGTTTGCACTCTTTTTCGCTTTCGCTATTCGCTATGGGACGGAATAGCGAATGCGCCGTAGCCGTGTCCAGGTCGGCTTTCCGCGATACGATGATGCGTATGTCCGTGTGAAGATACAGTTTCCCGGATTTCGATGTCATGAATCTGTGAATGAGAAAGGAACGTTTTGAATTGAAACACTTAAGCGTTTAACAGCCGAAGTACTAGACACAAGAAAAATTTTATTGTTTGGAGGTCACCCGTGACCCCCATGGCGCTCAATGTGTTCAGCCACTAATATTATAAGTGCGAAAGTTTGGATGAATGTTTGTTATACTAGAACAACTACATGGGATGAGCGGATCGGGCCGAAATTTCTCTCTCCATCGTAGGCTTCCTCTCAACTCTAAGAGTTCAGTGTAAAGCTCTGAGCAAGCCCACCAATAATCTTATATAACTCGTAGTTGCACCACTTATAACTCGAGAACGGCTGGACCGATTTTAATGATTTCGGTTTTTCTAAATTTGCCTTCGTCTGGAATAGGATAGTAAGTAATAAAAATAAAATAATTGAAAATGTACTTCTTCATATTTTTTCCTACCACGCCATATTTGATGACAATGACATTTAGGATGTCAAAATAATATTATATTACAAGTATTCTGAGGCGACACAGAGTTCACGGGGTCCGCTACAGTCCTTAAAATATAGCTTGATTAGAATGACAGTTCTCACTGAAAGAGACGACGTAACTTTTTACCAGCGTCACACAAGTGAAACACATTTGCACACGAAAAAATATTGGGAACTGGCATGTTAAGAATTTTTTTTTATACATTCCTGTACATATTAATCAATTTAATTTTATAAAATATATATTAAAAGTTAAAATCATTAAAATAATCCAGTCACAAAAATTACACCTAACTTGAAAAGACGTCTTTACAAGGTTACGTCACTTTTCATAATCGCTAGTGATGAGGTAAAATCGACAAATCGAAATCGGCAGACTAACAGTATTTCAAAATCGAAGTAATGTAACATAAATGTTACAAATGAATCAATGAGCATTGGTTGATGCTTAGAACATCAAATTGCATTATTATTAATAGTTGAAGAAAATTTTTCCAATTTAGTAGATTCTATATGCGTTAAAAAAATTCTAATTGATTTTCATGATTGTTACTATTATTCTCATAATGATCACGACACTGACTTACTGTTAAATCTTAATAATTATATCTGATTTTCATTTTATTTTATATGCCTTATCTGTTATTTTTTCGTTTGATCAGTCGAGTCAGTCCCATCACTAGTCACTTCAGTTTGACAGGTGTCATTCTAATCAAGCTATATTTTATGGACTATAGTTTCAAAATAAAACAACCAGTACCCACCTCAAATGAATCAGGTATCTCAGCCACTTGTGCATATGATTCTTCGGTGGGTCGGCCCCGGCGGGCATATACAGCGTCCTCTGTCGAAGGAAGGTCCTCGCCATCGGTGGCATGCAGGTCAGGTCGTACAGAACCACGAACATCTTCACCAGGGTCCCGTGGGGGTTGAACAGGGAGACCTGGATGGTGCCAGAGCGGGCCACGCGGTAACCGTTGGGACCAAGGTTGATGTGACCCTGGAATAAGTAGAATACAATTTAATAAAAAAATATCTATTAGAACTTTCAAATGGAATGGTATCTTCTGTTTTTTTACATGAAGCTTTCGCCCATAGCCTCAAATAACTTCAAGTCTTTGAAACACCATGTATAACTAGTAACTTCACCACAACTTCAACTTCAACCACAGTCAGCAATTTAATTGAATATGTTACTGATCTAGCCAAATCTGTTGACAAGGGACTTCAAATAGATTCTGTTTATACAGATTTTTCAAGTGCATTTGATAAGGTTGATCATGGGATCCTCATTTCTAAACTTAAAGCTTACGGAATCCACGGTAGTCTTTTACGTTGGTTAAGCTCGTATCTAAGAGAACGAACTTTGAGTGTTATTGTGCATGGATTCAAGTCGAATGACTATATCTCTCTCTCCGGTGTGCCACAAGGTTCTCATCTTGGACCTATCCTCTTTTTAGCATTCATTAATGACATCTCCGACTGCTTTAACTTTAGTAATTTCTCTATCTTTGCCGATGACCTGAAATTATATAAGTCTGTAACAAATCAGCACGATGTTTCTCTATTACAAAAGGATATAGACGCTATAGAAGCATGGTGTGTCGCTAATAAAATGATGTTGAATGCCCAAAAATGTACCCACATAAAGATTACTAGAAAAAAGAAATATCTAGCATCTTCGTATAGCATTTCTGGTAAAAATTTAACAGAATCAACTTCTATTCGTGACCTTGGGGTGGTGATCGATTGCAAATTAAACTTTATTGAACATATTGATCAAATCGTTAATCGTTCTTGGAAGATATTAGGTTTGATAAAGCGTATGGGCAAGCATTTTAAAAGTGTTCGCACCCTTATAATTGTGTTTAACGCTCTTATTCGCAGTCAGCTAGAATATGCTTCATGCATATGGAATCCCATCTACCAGATTCACTCTGATAGGATAGAACGGATACAAAAGAATTTTACTCGATACCTCGTCTTTCGTAGCCGTGAATGTCCTCGTGACACTGATTACGTCCGTCGCCTTTCACACTTTAAAGTAATGTCTTTAAACGACCGTCGTAAGCTCTTAGATCTCCTGACACTACACAAACTTATTCACGGAAAGTTGAGTTGTCCAAATCTACTGCAGCAGATAAGTCTATTTGTTCCTTATCATATCCCAAGACATCCATTGCCAAACAGTTTTAGTCTGCCTCGATTCAAGACTAACCTTGGTGGGAGTGCTCCTCTTTACCGGTGTATGCGTACCTATAACGACGTGGGGAGCTGCAATATCGACATTTTTCACCTTACTGATCATGTGTTTAAACGGTTGTGTGTGGAAAAACTAAATATTGATTCTAATATCTCTAACTAACAAAACCTACCATGTAAATTTATATATGTACAAGTAATTTAAATATAAATGTATAAGGATTTCATAAAAAAAAAGTGTTCAAGCCGAATTGGAACTTTTGAAAATCAAAAACAACAATTGATGTATTTACCTGTAAAGGCATATCTTTTGGTTATGCCCCCCATGTATTTTTTTTTCTTACTGAATGTGTAATGATATGTCGTTGGTAAGTCTTTTTCAATAAATAAATAAAATAAAACTTATGATTATTATTCATGATTCGAACTGATTTTAGTTGAATTTCCGAAAAGTTTTATTTTCTAATAATTACACATTAATTTTGAAATACATAAGTTATAAAATTTTATTTTAAACATTATTGTGTAATTATAACAAGACTTTGGCTATTTGTTATAGGGTTTTGAAGTATTATAGTACACCTTCAAAATATTGTAATTTGAAATCTTCAGATCTGTCTATCAGTATATAATAAAAAAATAAATATTTAAGAGATGCCTCACTGGGCCACACAGAGCCATCTAGTCCCAAATTAAGCTACTATTAAGTACCCTGTCGTATGGGGTACTAGACAACCGATAAACTTACTTTGTTTTTTTTTTTGTAAATACATACTTATAATACATAGAAAACACCCAGACCAGTACAAACAGACATGTTCACGCACACAAATATTTGTACTGTGCGGGGATCGAACCCGCGAGCCATGGCTCAGAAGCAGCGTTTACTACCGCTGATCCAAATGGTCGTCAGTATATGAATCTCTTGTGAGACTTTTTTTTCTTCTTGAGAGGTGTGCACTTCATCCCCACGCGTACCCAAGCGGTACCGACGGCAATGGTCAGATTATAGCTAATACACTATTATAAGACTCGCCATATAAGAGCGTTAGTTCCCCTCGGCGCATAGAACATGTCACCCGAAGCCCCAGCTCGGCCGTGAACCCCGCCACCGTGGCCACCGGCTCCAGACGATCTTTTAGAGCTGATTCCTCGAAATTGCCTATAATAACCTGATTATTTTATAAATAGGCTTTTTTGGTGTGGTGGGATCTACCTCCTAGCGGTCCACCCTGGGTAACGGTATCTTTGGCTTTCCAACCAATGATGACGGCTAACAGATCCCTCTGCAGTGGCAGGCTTTGAAAGAGGCCGCCAGGATGCTACCACCCTCCTGCCGGAGTCCAGCGCCAAACAGTGCCTCTGTGTTCCGCTGGTGTGTGGGAGAACCAGTACCTCTGGGTGAGCTCGCTCCACCTTAGGCATCTTCTTAACCGTAGAGTTAAGTATGTAGACAAGAGCAAGCCAATTGAATATTAAAAAAATCCACTATGATTGTATACAAAGCTCACCATATAAGGCGCGTTGGTCCCGCCCGGCGCGTAGAAGAACACGGTGACGGGGAGGCGGCGGTGCGGGGGACAGAACGCGCCCGACGCGCCCAGCTCGGCCGTGAACCCGGCCACGGTGGCCACGGGCTCCAGCCGACCCTTCAGGGCTGATTCCTCGAAGCTGCCTGCATGAGAATACGAGTATTAAAGCTTAGTGAGTAAATAAATATGGACAGTGTAATGGGTTGGGACGTAGACTCTAAATGATACAACTTTTCCGTGGAATAGTTCTTTAAGACCAATGATGGCTCGTCTTATATTAGGGGTTAAAGTATGAAATTGCCGTTTTGTATGGACGAAATCAAGAAAAGTCATTTTTCCATACTAAAAATTTTTTCGATGCAATTAAAGGTGAAAGTTAGATGGTTATAAAGTTACGCATTATAGTATTTAAATTTCTGAAAATCAAAGTATATAATACAAATATACTTAATTGAAGCAAGAAGGTCAGCTGACAAATTGTAAGGGGTCTTTTCAACGACTTCCTTTGAAGTAATAGGCACCAGCATTGCATATTTTTTTTAGTCAAAAGTTACTTTATTTAGTTTTTGATACAATACAAAAAGAATTACGCAATAATATGACTATACTTAAGAGCTATAAACAAAATAAAAAGCGGAAAAATAATCGGAAATTTCATACTTTAACCCCTATTATCTAAATATATAAAAATCAATGCCACTTTTCGTTGTAATTCAAACTGAGGTGACTAGTGATGGGACTGACTCGACTGATCAAACGAAAAAATAACAGTTATGGCGAATAAAATAAAACGAAAATTAGATATATTAAGATTTAACAGTAAGTCAGTATCGTGATCATTATAAGAATGATTGGGACAATCATGAAAATCAATTAGAACTTTTTTATCGCATGTAGAATCTAATAAATTTAAAAATTTTTCGTGTACTATTAATAATTGCAATTTGATGTTCTTAGCATCGACCAATGCTCATTAAATCATTTGTAACATTTATGTTACATTACTTCGATTTTGAAATATTGTTAAGCTGTCGATTTCGATTTGTCCATTTTACGTCATCACTAGCGATTATGAAAAATGACTTAACCCTGTAAAGACGTCTTTTAAAGTTAGGTGTAATATTTGTGACTGGATTATTTTAATGTTTTTAACTATAAATATCTATTTTATATAATTAAATTGATTAATATGTACAGCAATGTATAAAAAAATATTCTTAACATGCCAGTAACCAATATTTTTTAGTGTGCCGCTGGTACAAAGTTACGTCGTCTCTTTCAGTGAGAACTGTCATTCTAATCAAGCTACAGTAGAACTCCAATTATCCGAACTCCGACTATCCGAATCGCCGATTATCCGAATCACAAAAAATTGTTTTGCGCGTCAAGTCTTGACTTGACTTGTCTTAACTTGCCGTTGTGCCTACACTGACTTCCCCCCGCGTGTGTAGGCACAACGGCAAGTTAAGACAAGTTCCGGCGCATTGCAGTCACGGCGCACCTGTCATTGTTTGTTTTGAATAGCCAGTGTGCTATTGACCTTGCTCGAGGACGCTACTCTTTCGCTACGGCTTCATTTAATTCAATAAAAAAATAGTGCAATATCAAAACGTAGCTTTTATTCTATCCAATGGCAATTTTTTTTTAAAAAATCCGATTATCCGAATATTTGATTATCCGAATGAGTCCCGGTCCCCATTAATTCGGATAATTGGAGTTCTACTGTATATTTAAAGGACTATAATTTTTTTTTATTTCACTTTATACATAGCGAAGCACGTAATGGGCCGCTAGTACTATATAACAATACGTGACAAGAGAGGCAAGCGTGACTATCTTCAAGGAAGTGATTGTTTTTAGTTATTATCTCGTCCCATAAGTACGTGATAGAATTTGTCATCAACATATCACAATAGTCATCATTGTGATGTAGCTAGCCTCATGTCAAATATCCGTACAACAAAATTAATAAATAAATAAATATTTAAGGCATGCCTCACTGGGCCACACAGAGCCATCTAGTCCCAAATTAAGCTACTATTAAGTACCCTGTCGTATGGGGTACTAGACAATCAATAAACTTACTTATGTACTTTTTTTTTGTAAATACATACTTATAATATATAGAGAACACCCAGACCAGTACAAACAGACATGTTTATGCACACAAATATTTACTTTATTTGATATTTTAGCAACTTAATTGCACTTATAATATCAGTATATAAACTTGAAAAATTTTGTCTCAGGCGGGACTCGAACCCGCATCTCCTCGCAACGCTGGCTTACAGCGTAAGAATATGCTTGAAAAATTCGCGCCGTGTCGTAGTGTCTCGGTGGCCTAATGGTATAGCGCCCGCCCGGCATGCGAGGAGATGCGGGTTCGAGTCCCGCCTGAGACAAAATTTTTCAAGTTTATATACTGACACAAATATTTGTACTGTGCGGGGATCGAACCCGCGACCCATGGCTCAGAAGCAGCGTTTACTACCGCTGATCCAAATGGTCGTCGTCAAATGTAAGTACAGACGATCTGGAGTGACCCGAGTCACTAATTTTGATAATACCTATCCTAATCTCAATCCATGTGGTTAACTATAGACGGATAGAGTGGACCTGTGTAACAAAGATGCGTCCTGCCACTTGGGCTCCGGACAATGACGCGATAGGTCGACCTCGTGTAATAATTATTAAATAATAAACAACAAGCGTTTCCAAGAACGAGTTTCCTTCTTTAATTCAATCATATCATATAACTCTTCATAATTAGAAGCGTATTTATATATTTATCATCAGATGGTATCCTGACGTAAACAACTGAATACCTATTAGAACTCAACATATTATAATAAATAATACTTTATGTGATATTTTAGCAACTTAAGAGGAAACACAAGGGCCATTTTTCCATATAATCGTAGTCCCCTGTTTCCTCCCTGGATAATGCGAGTAGAGCAATAATTTTTATCAAAAAATCTATGGCCACTATTGGCATGTTTCTATGTTTTCCTTTTTTATAAATTAACTAGCTGACCCGGCAAACGTTGTTTTGCCATAAAAATGATTAAATTACTAAAATGGCTAACATCAAATAGGGGTTGGTGGTAAAAGGGTAAAAATTTAGGGTTGTATATATTTTATAAAATTTTAATATTTTACTACCCTAACCCTACCCTACTCCTACCCTACCCCTACCCTACCCCTACCCTACCCCTACCCTACCCCTACCCTACCCCTACCCTACCCTACCCCTACCCTACCCCTACCCCTACCCTAACATTATCCCCGACAAAATTGTGAATCTAAACCATTCCTAGATCCCCTTGAACACACACAAAAAATTTCATCAAAATCGGTCCAGTCGTTTGAGAAAAGTTCAGTGACATACACACTCACAGAAGAATTATATATATAAAGATTATTTATTAAAGAAAAATTCGCCAGATTTTCCGTTGTGTTCAAACATCCAGAAAACAAATTTGGCGAAATTTTAGAAAAAAAGCACAACATACGAACACGGCCAAAGCCTTTCTTTAATTTTAAATGAAAAAAGTATTTAAATCGGTCTAGTTTTGAAAAAGAAATCGGGGGACTACGAAACGTTGATTTTGTGTGCTTTTAGTAGAGGTATTTTCGATACAAGATGCAGTTGTCTCTATCACGCTCTGCGGGGGAGGCGTTGGGGCACTGCGCGACAGCAATAGATTTTATAAATGTGTACCTATTTTTCAATTCTCTTGCCCTTAATGTTTCCTCTTAATTGTAATTATAACATCAGTATTTTTTCTGACTTTTCTGATTTTCAAAATCTATAAAGATTTTTCTTTCGGATGATAATAGTGTTAAACTCCAAACATTTGATGAAACTACGCTCGCTTATAGCGATTAAACCATTCTTGAAAAATTGACACTACGACGTAATATCTCGGTAGCTTAATCAGCCAGAGCACCGCGCCCGGTATGTATGGGGATGCGGGTTCAAGTACCGTTCAAGACAAAAAAAAAACAATCTAAAATATTGAATTCATTGTTCTGTCAACATCACTGTAGAGAGATAACCCTTACTACCCCTAAAGAGTAATACTGAAGCTTGTGGCATATCTATCCATAGACAAAATAATTTAATTGTGTCTGAGACGAATCCTAAACATAGATATACGAGGGCTTAATTATACTAATACTCGTATTATATATGTGGATGAACAATCATCCTTAAACGAGACCATCTATGCTGTTTCATTTGCACTCAAGATTATCATATTGATTGCGCAAATGTTTCGGTAAAGAGATTCTTATTATGTTTGTTACTCAGTGCCAAAACGACTGAACGGATCTGAATGAAACTTAGCAAGGAGGCTACTTGAAATCATGGAAAATGTGCAGTTTCCCTGGGATTGTTATGTTTATTATTCATATTCAACGGGACCGTCATGGTCTTTAATGCAATGATCGTCTAGGGGTCAAATAATAACACAGTCCACTTTTCGTTCTTAAAAACTGTTTCCATGGTATGTCATGTATTGACTTATAAGTTTTGCATCAGAGCATTTTAACGCGAACAGAGTCGCGGGTAACTGCTTGTAATAAATTAATGGAGACAACATTAAATACGTTGCTCTGATCTAGAACAGAATATAAATTTTTTATTTGCTCAAAACATGGTATGTCAGATATTACTATTTTAAAGAAACACATGTTTTGCTATAGAACATTGCATGCAAATATAAATCTTGAGTAATCTAAATGTCATTTGTAACATAGAAAATCTTTTATACCATAAAAGTTTTGCTCACTGATCCATCTAAATAACAGTGTTTAAAATAAATTAATAGGGAGTGCCATCATTTTCTCTGGTATTTTATTTACGGGTGTTCGCATCTCCTTTTTACGTTATTTTAGCAATTTAATATTTTACCCATCTTCAAAGAACTATAGGCTGTCATGCGTCATTTGTATCAGAACATGTGTTGCCGTTGGCGCCCAACTACACATAAATGAGGTCAAAGAACGCCAATCAAGCGAATTCTTTAACGTCGCGCGACCAATAGGGTCAAAATAATCCAATCACAGCGCTCACGTTTGGGCCGAAGTATAATTTGCTCAGGCGCGCCACCTACATCGCCTTTATAATCTTTTTCTTTCTGTGATAGACCCGGTTATAAATGGTGTTGACAGACGGACGAACAGCAAAGTTATGCTGTAGGATATCAATAACTTGACTAACTAACTCACCTACATGTATACATCTATACTACTACTACTACTACAGTTGAAGAGTTTCATTGTTTGAACGCGCTAATCTCAGGAAGTACTGGTCCGATTTGAAAAAATCTTTTTGTGTTAGATAGTCCATTTATCGAGGAATGCTTTAGGCTATACAACATCACGTTGCGACCAATAGGAGCGAAGCATCAGAGAAAAATGTTGCAAAAATAATCGCGATCATAATAACAGAAATTGACGCGGACGAAGTCGCGGGCAACAGCTAGTATACTATATCTGTCTGGCCATTGCTGAAACTTTGTCTAAGCTTATGTTTTAGAGCTAATTTAAGTTTGTTTGCTTATACCCTCAAATTACTTCACACATTAAGGGGAGGGGGGGGGGGATTACTTTTTGTGACATTGGGCAAAATAGTATGGGAATTTTCCTAAAAATGCGTGACAAGAGGGGTCGGAAAATCTCAAAAATCGTTTGACGTAATACGGATGAACCCTTACAGGGTTTTGTTACACTTATTTTGTAAACAAAATGCAATAAACAAATAAATAAATAACTCACCCAATAGCCCAGTGCTGGGCCCGATCCTGAGTTTGGGCGCGTCATCCTTCTTGCTTCTCGTCGCGGCTTTATGCCTCGGCGGTGGGGCGGCGGCGGCGGGCGTGTGCGAAGGGGACGGCGTGTGCGAGGGGGACGGCGTGTGCGAGGGGGACGGCGACGGCGACGCGGGCGACGCGGGCGGCGCGGGCGACGGCGGAGATATTGGGTGGAAAAGGGCGCTGGAAGATACAAGATGTGAGTAAGATCGTATCTTTTGATTGACTAAATTATGTAAGGTAACAGCCTATAATCATCCCACTGCAGGGCAAAGGATCTATCATTGAATTCAAGTTACCACAGCAATGATGGGTACAGGCATAATCACCACGCTTGCTAGATGCGAGTTGGTGATCACAAACACGAGCAATGTTCGAAAATTAGTAACTTATGTTGCACGACCCGGCGTTAATATTATAAAGATGAAAGATTTGTATTTTTGTGTGTGTGTGTAAAAAACTACTGTGCCGATTCCGAAAATTCTTTCACCATTGGAAAGCTACATTCACCCTGAGTGACATAGACTATATTTATTGCTAGAAAAGATTATAGAGATCCTTACTCAAACTTAACGGGTCCACCCGTGCGAAGCCGGGACGGGCTGCTAGTAAATAGGCTATTTGAATGGTTTTTGAAAACCATTTTATATTATGAAGTAGAGGTTGAAGAACCCAGTAAAAGTAGTTTTTTTAAATTCTGGTACATATTTGCTGAAAAATATCAAAATGAAAATTGAAAGTTGAAATAGCGCGCCAAAACGCTATTTTGTAAATATGGCGCTGCAATGGGGTCGGTGACATCACCTACCTGTCTTGTAATCTGTAGCTCATATCATCTACATACATTTGTTGCAAACAAATAACGAAAATGCAATTGGATCTATATTTTAACAATGACTTATGTAATAAAATAAGTTATAAATGGTATGCAGTTCCAAAATGTATAATACTTCTATAAAAACTTCTTTGTAAGTGTTCAAAGGAAGTTCTAAGTGCGCCGAAAGTGGTTGCAACTATTTCGGAGGGTCCATAATAAATAATAACATAGCGAATAGTACTTGTAATATTTTCCTCTGTGTGGACCATTTCGATGTAAGTTAACATAATATTTATAATTTTTAATAATTCATTGCATTAAGAATGTAAATATTTTGTTATTGGTTTGAGGTTATAATACCTCTAATGTTTTTATCAGAATGCTTCTTGCAACTCACTTAAAATATTTCCGATGTTTTCATATATTAGCTAAAAATTGTAGCTACAGTTTTATGATTTCAATAAACATTACACTCAAAGATCACGACTAACTAGTTTGTTTGTTACAGATTTTAAATGTATGGGCAGGTTACTGCTTTCTGCTTTACAAAATCGTTGTCCATGGTAAAAGTAATTGACAGAATTTGTAAAATATTGGAAATAAATCACACAGCTAAAACACAAGTAGGCAAACGAAGTTATCAAGCAGGTGACGTCATCATAAAACCGACCAATCAGGAGCGTTTCGTGTCACCATAGGGAACCGTGACAAACGTTTAAATAAATACATTTTTATTTCTGGATTCATAAATAAATTGTTTATTATTTTCAACTTCCGTTACTAAATAACCATTTTTAAACTCATAATATAAGCTGATAATAGTAATTCGCACTTTATTATTCGCATTGTCAAATAGCCTATTATATTAAACATTGTTAGAAAGGAAGGAAATACATATCCAATGTATTTATATAGAAGGCATTGTAACATTTAATAGTAAACTTACATTCGAGTTCCCTGAGAATAAATAAGGCAAAAACCTCATAGGATAGGCACAATCAAAATCAAAGATATTACTACTATACAATTATTTTTCACGCAACTAAATGTTGTTTTATGCCCCTTATGAAATGACCATCCTTGACCGATTTCGATGCATATTTGTCCTTCATTTTTGTCAAAAAAGTATTGGATTAAAACACAACAATGTATTTTTTTTTCCAAATTGAAATAGTTGACTGACAGAAAAAAAAACTAATTTTTATCCAGTTCCAAACAAATGATAAATGAACGTAATAAGCAGACTTTACTCTCTTATTTCTTTTTTATTTATCAACTAGCGACCCGCCCCGGCTTCGCACGGGTGCAATGCTGATACTAAATACACTACAAAAAAACTGTGAACGTTGTATATAAAAAAAACATAGTGGCCCGCTCCGACTTCGCACGGGTATGAAATATGTCACTGAAAAAATAATTAAAATCGATCCAGTAGTTTTGATTTATTCATTACCGGCCCGTGGCCCGCACGTGTTAAATTTGTAGTAAAACAATTCCCCTTTCCCTAATACCATGAAGATTTCCTGCTGTCTTTGGAATATCTAAATTCATACACCACATTTTACTTATTTACTTTTTACATTTTTAAAGTTTAGGTGGATTCAGGTTTCTTAGTAAAATAACAGGACAACCTACTTTCAACACCATTTTGTGAGGAGGGAGTCCAGACGGGTTCAAAGAGTTTAGAAATTCTGTAGGAAAATGAACAGCTTCTTCCAAATCGAGAACAGTATCGACCGAGTAGTATATTTTCGTCGGCGCATTAATCTTTGAAAGAATCAAGTTATTTACCTTATCTACTTGTTCGTTAGTTGGTGACAGAATCGCTCTTTCTTTAAACCAAGATGTTGTCTTATAACTTATGTTATCAATGTCAGGATAGACATAAATCAGCAATGTATTTAAAGTATTTAATTGGATAAGGATTAATGCTGTATTGGTTAAAATCGCTTGTAAAATTAGCCATTATTTGTCGTAAAAAGTAAATGACAAAAAAATTTTATTGTGGGATATCCATAACAGATAGACATACACCACCGCGGAGTTTTCTGTAGACCTTTTCAATATGTACAATACTTAGTACATTATTTTGATAAATTTCGTAGGGTTTAGCCTGCGTTTGCAATGTAAGCGGAAAAAAATGTGAATATTTACGACATCATATTAGAAACCTCAAAAATAACAGTATTTCTCCACTATTTAATGGATGTTATTATACATATGAACCTTCCTCTTGAATCACTCTATCTATTAAAAAAAACCGCTTCAAAATCCGTTGCGTAGTTTTAAATATTTAAGCATACAAAGGGACATGGGGACAGAAAAAGCGACTTTGTTTTATACTATGTAGTGATACAATATTATTTAACTAACCTTTTGATCCCAGAAATTCCATTGATAGAATCGTCGAAGTCAAAGCAATTGTTGCTCCTTCTAAGCGGAGCGGGACTAGACGTCAGAGGCAGGCCGGTCTTAGTGTGGAAAACCATGGAAGCCGCCGAATCGAATCTCCACCGGAATCTGTCCATCTCGCTCGGCGACGGTACCAATGCACCTTCTCCCTTCCTTGGCTCAGGAAATTTAAACCCTTGCTCCTCACACGGAGACGGAGTGTCATCCAATTTATCGATCGTTCCGTAGTCACATTTCTCGTACAAAACATAATCTTCCGATATAGAGAACGTCTTCTGCCGCTTCGACTCCTGCTTCGGTATGGAAAACACTGTGTCATCATTCTTCAAATGCAATTCCTCCATATCTTTTTCTGTGTTCTGCGAGAACCTATCGGAAACTATCTTCTCCAGACGCCCCACTATCGGGAAAAACCGACGAAGCTTCGGTCTCTTTACAACCTCGTCAACTATTACACTAGAATTATCAACTAAGTTTATATCACACGTTAAATTACTGCTATGGTTATCACATTTGTGCTTTTTGAGAGCGTTGCCCTCGTCTTCGCATTTTCGACGGGCTCCATTAGTGTTGTCCATGGAAGCGAGATCGTACGTACCGTCCGAACGGACCATACGGTTCTCGGCGCACCCGTCGCAGCTCGTCTGAAGAAGCGACCCGCACTGACACGAGAACTCCTCGGTCTGAGTGCCGATAGTACTCGTCTTCTTGTACTCCGTCGGTGGTATGCTCACTGCCTCGACGAACGGCGATTTGGTCTCGATCCTACTGGCCGGCAGCGTCAAATAAGTCTGGTTCCTGTAGCATCCTATCGCTCGGAACCTGTCAAACCTAGCCGCCTGCAGAATCGGTATCGACGTATGCGTCTCCTTCTTATTCTGACTGTCTCCCTCCGACGATGTGCTGTCGCAGAGTTTCTTTAGTTTGCTCTCTTTCCTCAAACGTCTCTTGTATTTAGCTATCTCTTTCAGCCGTCTCTCGTCCAACTTCTTCGGCTCCTGACTTAAACTAGTGGAAGATCTTGGATTATCTTTGCCGTCCGATTCGTCGTCGCAGTTGCATTTGTGTTTGCCGTTCTCGCTGCACGGCGTGTGCATTCTGTCATCGACAAGTTCCTTTTTGTCTTTGTCAGCAGATGATATGAGGAACTCCGTTGATCCCGGGTTGGATACAATGGACAGGCGTCGGGTAGAAGTTCCTATGTTGGAATTGATCGCTGCGTGATCGGACGGGTACTTGGAGCATCTAGGTTCTATCGTGAGATCATTTAGTTTCCCCGTCAAATCTTCGGGCACATTCACGGGGACATCTTTCCTGTGTTGGCAGGTACAATTGACTGTTGGTATCTCGTCTATACGCGGCAGACTCTGTAGGACCATCTTCAGGTAGACGTTGTCCCCTAAATCGGTGATTGGGAAGTTGTGGTCCGTCGGTGGTCGCGAGAATTCCGCCATTTTGTAACTCTCCCCTGGTATTTTGATGGAGTAGACGATGTTCAGTTGGCGTTTCTCTTCAGCCAGCTCCTCTTCATCACAGTTAGCCTCGATTTTCTTGTAGTTGCACGCTTCGCGGCTTAGCTTGCGTCTGGAATAGAAATTTATAAATGATCAAATAAGAAAATAATATTTTTGAGTGTATTGAAAGTGAAAAGTGATACTATAGCAAACAATTTTTCTGGTAGTAACTAGGTACTTTTTAATCCAATAATTCAAGTCATACCCATATAATCAAGTTTGTATAATTTTTGGAAATATATTTTTGTATGATAAGCAAGTAGATGCAAAGTTGTTCTAATCTAAATAGAGAGGTATTAAGTACGATATAAAATTATACTTTATACATTTCTACCATTTCGAGATGACAATTAATTGAAAATGAGCCGTCTGCTCAGTATTTTTACTATAAACAAGTCTTGCTATTTCTTTATTTACTTTGCCTCTTAAGGCCAACTGAGTTGCTTGGAAGAGACCGCTGGTTGCAAGTGTGAAATATAAGTTTAGATTTAATTAATTATCTGTACCTAATTAAAAGTGAGCAACAAATTGCACACACCATGCATTTTCAACCGTCTGACAAAAGAAGCTTACTTTATGGTACCATTATGTATAAAATCTTGGCAGTGTTTCTTTTTATTAAAATAATCTTAGAAAAATATTCATTTTGAAGCTCGCTGTGACGCGCACGGACTTATTATTTTTTATACAACTTCAAGACAATACAACTTCATTTGTCTTTGCTTAATAGCTATGCATTGAGGAGGACTAGTTCCTCGGACACCAATCCTACCTCCGCTCGCTCGGGTTCTCCTCCGGCTTGTTCTTGAGCCTGGCGAGCCACGCCGACAGCTGCGAGAAGTGAAGCTGGGACCTGACCGCGTTCAGCAGCCACTGGGACGTAATGAACCCGGGTCCGTCGTGAGGTCTGGGAACAATACAATTCAAAATGAGAAACTAAATATTAATACGTAAAGCAAATTTTGTACACATTTTTGCGAAAATTGCGCAGACCGAGGAGTATGAAATTTCGCACACTCATAGTTTATATAGAGAAAGAGTGCAGACCGCTAATATTCTTACAAGATGATGCATAAAAAATACAATTAATCAATAATTAAATATTGATTGCATTTCGATTACTGGGTTGGGTATTAAATTTGTTATTGATTGATTGCTTGTGGCCGCGTGTGTCTGTCTGACTGTGTTCAAATTTCTATCTGGCTAAGTGTGCGTGCGTACACCCACGCTGGTGTGTGTGCGTGCGTGTGTGTCTGTGTGTGCGTGAGTATGTGTATGTGTGCGAGTGTTTTTATCTGTCTGAAAGTCTGTGTGAGTACGATGTGTGTGTTATATCAGCACCCACTTGGTCGGCAAGGCCCGCATGGTCCACCGCTCCAGCAGCAGCGCACGTTACTGCGCGTGCTACTTGTCCATTCTTGTCGAACGATACGAACTGATACAGGCCTGGCGGTCCGTCTGTGTCTGTCTGTGTGTTTGGGTCTGGTTCGTGAGTGGCGTGTGTGTGTATCTGTCTGTCTGACTGTGTCTCTAACCGCTTGTAGACTTTTTTTCCAGACACAATTAAAATGGGGACAACTCCCCCCAAAAAGTCTACAAGCGTTTAAGGCTGTCTCACTGTGTGTGTCTGTCTGTCTCAGTGTGTATCTGCGTGTGTCTGTCTATATGCATGTGTCTCTCTGTGTATAAGATAAGATAAGTATTTCTGGCTGTGACCGACTGTGTGTACTGTGTGTCTGTCTGTCGGTGTATATCTGCGTGTCTCAACCTGTATGTTGTGAGACTTGTGTGGCGTATTTGCGTGTGTGTTTGTTCGCGTGCTTCACACCAGCACTCACTTGGTCGGCAAGGCGCGCATGGTCCACCGCTCCAGCAGCAGCGCGCGTTGCTGCGCGTGCTGCTTGTCGAACGCCGCCTCGCCCTCCGGCTTGCTGATGCGGGCGAGGCAGTCCGGGCAGTCAGGGGCGAGCAGCACCTTGGCAGGAAGGAAACACGATATTTAAAGAGTTAGTTATGCCGTTCTAAGTTTTATTTGTTTTTTGTGAGCTCCCGATATTTTGGCACTGTTGCAAGCGCCATGGTCACGGAAGAACTGAGTTCTTGTACGGAAATATCGGAAAATTATAAAAAACAATGGTACATGGTAGAAATCTCAAAATAACCACTACGATAGTGACCATGAAAGTATATATTCTCTGCAGTGGGATGATAATGTAATCATCCCACTGCAGAGAAAAGGCCTCCATCTTTGAATTCAAGTTACCGCAGCAATGATGGGTACAGGCATGATCACTAAGCTTGCTAAGCGATCACCGAGCAATGTCCGAAAATTCGTAACTTTCGTTGTACGACCCGGGGATCGAACCTCCAGAAGACGGCCAGCAGCGTCTTTTTTACACCATTGGCCAAACTGTGATTCTATAATCCACGTGCCGAGCGTAAGATATGGCAAAATCTTCCCTTTGGCGAGGCCTTTGTCCAACCGTGGACTGATGACTGGTGATGAAATACAATAATAATAGTAAAAACATGATGGTAATGGTGATGGTAAAGTATGATTTATCAAATCCATACGCTAAGTGCGTCGCTGTTTCAGCCAATTTGTGACCATGGTCGGTGTAACCCGATCGAAACTTCAGGCAAAAGAATGCGATATGATCAGGTGTAGCTTCCCTTTAACGTTTAAACAAATCATTACTCACTTCGAAGCAGATGGGTATCTGATCATTCCACAGCGCCTGTACATGGTTATTGAGCTGATCCTCGACGCCTGACTTCGGCTCTTCAGTCTCTGTCTTTGGCTGGGTCTGGTGGACCTGAAAAGGGTAAAGATTCAAAATTGTAGTTATCAACTTCATACATCCAACAGTATATGGATCTACATCTCAATGATCGCTTGGTGGGATGTTATGTACTTGCATTCCTAGATTGTACAGTAGCCAGCACATTAGAAGTCAAATTTCCTCCTCCAATTTTCATCTGTAAGCATAACGCATAAAGGTAATTTTCAATTGAAAAAATTTGTTATTTTGTGGTAGCTTGATTTGCTGTAGTGTGTACTTGCTTGTACTAATTAATATTTACACATGCTGGCTAGACGTAAGGCCACAGAACCAAGAGGCGTAAGATCCAGATGCACTGGAGCCAGTAGGGGTAGCTTGAGGGGTAAAATAAATATAAGGGATTATGCCCAGCTGTTAGAAACCAGTAATTCTAATTGGCTGGTTGAGTAACTCTCAGCATGCAGAGGACAAAAAATACTGACTTTGCATCAAGATTCCTCCTTGACAAGCCAGCAGAAAGGTGGCAATGCTAGATAGATTTTTTCGACTTGTGCAGGACTAAAGAGCTAGCAAACTTAAAAGAAGATGGTTCATTAGGCCTATGTTTTAGAAACAATTTTGGCTGATGAGGTAACCTTTGGTGTGAAGGCCACGGGGATTGCTAGATTGTAAGAATAGTGCCTAGCTAGTTATGGCTTTTGGCTTATGAAGAACCTTGGCCTAAATGTGGCCTAGCCGGTGTCCCCTTTCGGTTTATGCAGAAGACTTTAAAGTCAAGAGGGCTAGTTTCACAACGTACCTGGTAGAGGAGCGTTTGGTGTGGGCGCTGTCTTCTTCACAAGCCATCAAAACCATGGCCGAACAGTGTCCTAGCCGCTTGCGCAGAAGTGTTTAAAGTCAGGAGAGCTATGGCTAGAGTCCCGTCCACAACGTACCTGGCCGGTGGAGGGGCGTTTTGGGCAGTCTTCTTTACAAACCAGCAAAACCATGGCCTGGCCGCTTGTGCAGTAGTGTTTAAAGTCAAGAGAGCTATGGCTAGAGTCCAGTCCAGAACGTACCTGGCTGGTGGATGGGCGTTTTGTGTGGGCGCGGTCGCGGGGGGGCCGCGGGGCGGGGCTGCACGAGCGGGCGCGCACTATCAGCCGGCCCAGCTGGAGCAGCAGGTTCGGACCCGACGTCGGCGGTGCCGGGAGAGTCTCGCAACTGTGCATCTGTTTATAGAGAAAAAATAAAAATGAGTAATCTAAGTAAAAAAAAATAAAGTACCGGCCTATAGGTAATCATCTCACTGCAGTAACCTTAGCAATTATGGGTACAGGCCACGCTTGCCAAATGCGGGTTGATGATCACAAGCCCGAGCAATATTAAAAAATTCGAAACTTTTTGTTGCCTGACCCGAGGATCGAACCCGGGAAGACCTTGGCCCGGTATTCAAAACACAAGACTAACGGGGCGTTTTGGCTGCATGGATACGACCGAGGCCGTGACCAAATCTTCGGGTCTCCGCTGAAAATCAGCGTCCAGCTATCACGACTACCAAAGCCGTAAATCTTAATTTAAAAAGAAATCCCCTGAGAAAATGTTTAAAATAATTGTACAAGTTGAAAATGTTTAAAATAGTAGTACAATAATTATAAATCTAAGCATGTCGACATAATTTGGCCGGCTTATTAAGTTGATTATGACATAAAATTAACGTCAATCTTAGAATCAATGACAGATTAGGCTTAGATATAAAAAAGTTTTAATCTATGGTTCTGGGTGTCAATTTTATATCAGACCATAAACGTAGTATCAGACTGTGTCTTGTCTAGATACGATTTTGACGCTGATTTTAAATCCAGTTTTTTATATTACATCAATGGCACCCGTCTGCCAAGCGTGGCCATTATGGCAAAATAAACTGACGAGGCCCATTTCCAGCAGTAGACTGATAAAGGCGATAAAATGTTTAAACTAAAGAGCTTAATTTGGATATCTCCATAAATGAGTATCGCGTTTCTGTTGCCAACGCCCTGGTTTTAAAAATAGAACACGATTGCACCAAATAGCGCTGCAGCGCTGTACGCGACGTCGTCTAGTTAAAGCGCTGTTTGATATTGCATCGACCAAAATTTTCCTAGATATTTTGCTATGTCAAATCAATCTACTGCGAGCTAAATTTTTCCTAAAAGAGTATATTGTTATAATAAAAGATATATTTAGGTATTAAACTCGCCTTTATTAGGGTTTTTTTCATTTTTAAGAACGCTGAAATGTTTTTTAAAAGTCAAAATATACTAAAATATAATGTTAAACCTTAAAGGATCTTAGAAGTATAGAGTTCGAGTATTTTGTTAATATCGAAATGCTAGGCAGGTGGGAGAGAAGACGCTGCTGCTTGTGTTCTTTGGCAGTATCTCTTCAAACGATTGTCGTAGTTAGAGAACACTTTGACCCAATCACCACGTCTGGCAGGCGGCTCGACGATCTGTGTCACTTATGGCGAGGAGAAGACGCTGCTGTTTTGTCCTTCGGCAGTACCTCTTCAAACGATTGTCGTAGTTACAGAACACTTTGACACAATCACCACGTCAGGCAGGCGGCTCGACGATCTGTGTAACTTATGGTGGGGAGAAGACGCTGCTGTTTGTGTTCTTCGACAGAATCTTTCCAAACGATTGTCGTAGTTAGAGAACACTTTGACACAATCACCACGTCTGGCAGGCGGCTCGACGATCTGTGTCACTTATGGTGGGGAGAAGACGCTGCTGTTTGTGTTCTTCGACAGAATCTTTCCAAACGATTGTCTTAGTTAGAGAACACTTTGACCCAATCACCACGTCTGGCAGGCGGCTCGACGATCTGTGTCACTTATGGCGAGGAGAAGACGCTGCTGTTTTGTCCTTCGGCAGTACCTCTTCAAACGATTGTCGTAGTTACAGAACACTTTGACACAATCACCACGTCAGGCAGGCGGCTCGACGATCTGTGTCACTCATAGTGGGGAGAATACGCTGCTGTTTGTGTTCTTCGACAGAATATTTCCAAACGATTGTCGTAGTTAGAGAACACTTTGACACAATCACCACGTCAGGCAGGCGGCTCGACGATATGTATCACTTATGGTGGGGAGAAGACGCTGCTGTTTGTGTTCTTCGACAGAATCCTTCCAAACGATTGTCGTAGTTAGAGAACACTTTGACCCAATCACCACGTCTGGCAGGCGGCTCGACGATCTGTGTTACTTATGGTGAGGAGAAGACGCTGCTGTTTTGTCCTTCGGCAGTACCTCTTCAAACGATTGTCGTAGTTACAGAACACTTTGACACAATCACCACGTCAGGCAGGCGGCTCGACGATCTGTGTCACTCATAGTGGGGAGAATACGCTGCTGTTTGTGTTCTTCGACAGAATATTTCCAAACGATTGTCGTAGTTAGAGAACACTTTGACACAATCACCACGTCAGGCAGGCGGCTCGACGATATGTATCACTTATGGTGGGGAGAAGACGCTGCTGTTTGTGTTCTTCGACAGAATCTTTCCAAACGATTGTCGTAGTTAGAGAACACTTTGACACAATCACCACGTCTGGCAGGCGGCTCGACGATATGTGTCACTTATGGTGAGGAGAAGACGCTGCTGTTTGTGTTCTTCGGCAGTATCGTTTCAAACGATTGTCGTAGTTAGAGAACACTTTGACACAATCATCACGTCTGGCAGGCGGCTCGACGATCTGTGTCACTAATGGTGGGGAGACGACGCTGGCGCCTATCTTCAACGGCAACACCCGCTTCAAACTACTGTCTTGTTATGATTTTGTGAGAAATAATCCTCGAAATCACCACGCTTGGGAGACGGAATAGCAATTGCAGTTTGGCCAGTAGCAGAAAGAAACGGCTGCTGCCCGTCATCTAGCTGTACTTTAGTTTTCTCTTACGACACCCATAGCTCGCTGAAAGGCTTTATAATTCTGACGACCTCCGTGGCGGAATGGCGTACACACTTACATACATACATACACTCACGCCTTTTTCCCGGAGGGGTAGGCAGAGACCACATCTTTCCACTTGCTACGATCCTTACAGACTACTTTCGCTTCATCCACATTCATTAATCTTTTCATACACGCTCGCCGGTTTAGGGTACTCTTGACCTGACCTTTCTTTAGAACTTCCCCGATTTGATCAAGATAAGTTCGTCGAGGCCTTCCCCTTCCAACATTTCCATTCATACTCGCCATATATATTATTTTAGTTAACCTGCTTTCATTCATCCTCTCAACATGTCCAAACCATTTAAGCATTCCTTTTTCAATACTGGTCACTACTGGTATGGCGTACACACCCACCGGTTATCAAGGTGTCGCCTGCACCAAGGGCCTAGGTACGATTCCCGGACGTGTCACTGTTGAAAAAAGTGTTTGTCCACATTTTCTCGGGTCTGAATGTTTGCGGTACTTTCGTTGTTTCTGTTTTCCAAAATACAAGTGCTTAAAATAGTTACTCACTTTTGAATCAGAACAATGTATGTAATGTTGTTCACATTTATTTAGTATTTTGACGCCAGTCTTCTCGCAGCAATTTTATCGCCTCTTACGACACCCACAGCTCGTTACCATATCCATGACATGACAGTTCGAGAAAGGGCTTTGTTCGGCTTCGAATTTCAAAAATAAGCAGTTTTGTCAACCCACAAACATGACCTACAGCATCACAGCGCTGGCATCGCTTTATTGAGCCAACCGTGTCAGGGGGTGTGGGGGTTGCATCCGGATGTAGGCCAAGGGCTGCAGGCCACGCCCCTGCGCCCCGGTCACAGTGGGTCACAGAGATTATGGTAATAGACAAAGGAGTGCGGTTGACGTCATTTAAGTTTTGACATTATTTTTTTATTACCAAAGTTGTAAATATTTGTTAGAAATGGTTGGAGTCGTTTTTGTTATGGTCGCCCATCACAATATCAAATTTTAATTATAACATAAATAAGATATAAAAACTATATATGTATACATATACTAAATGTTATTTCGAAATGTAAATTTTGAATATACATTCATTATCCAAAAATACATGCATATCTTAAAGTTGAATGAGTCTGGGTTGAAAAAGCACCCAGACGTTTCTTGGGTGCTCATTTGGCTCACCGACGATCGTCATAGACTCAAAGATAGTGGCGTATTTTTTCGTTAATTTTTTTATAAAAATGTTTGTACATAGTTTTAATTACTGCTCGTTAAAAACCGAATAATTATTATGCTATATCGTATACCCACATGATACCCACTCACGACGAGAAGATATGGCGCTTTTCTATTTTTGGGGCATCCCCTATTAGTACATACATGCCATTTAAGATAACAGTTTTTAGATTTAAATTTAACCTCTCGCTGCAATGTCTAACACTCACGCTTCCGCATTGTTTACAAATAGATAAACACATTATATACGTGGTTAGTAAATATCTACCTACTCGGCATAATGCCAGCAAGTTGCTATGTCAACTCGCTACGCATCGCATATAACTAAAGTTTATAAGAAACAAATCATTTTTTTAAGAAGATTCGATTTTTAAGAAAAATCGATGCATGATATTGATGATTGTTAGTGGTTTCTAGTTTGCCACCTACTCGATAGTTGATAAAATAAATTTTAATGTCAAGTAGGTTGAAATAATTTAACGTTTTAGCCAGTATTTTTTTTTTGTATTTTTGAAGCCATTTTTCTCCCATTCAAAATAATCAAACAAAAAAATTTGAAAAATACTCGTAGTTAATTCACTTCAAAGTTTTGCGTAATATAAAACACATAATTACTTACAAAAAATAGTAAAAAAATATACGCATGAACCTAATAACAACATGACCAACACCAAAAAAAAACATGTTTATGACATCAATAAATAAGGTTTTTTGTACATTATTATTGCTTTAATGTACCAGGCGACTATAACTCGAAAGAGATAAGATAGAAAGCCCACCAAAACTGCATATAAGTATGCCACCAGAGTACCAAAAGCTCTCAGATTGTGTAGTAGTGTTGCTTAACGATCTGTGCGTATCGACAAAACAAAATATTAAAAATATACTCATGTTATGTGGAAATATAAAAGCAACAATTTTCGAACCAGCGGCACATGAGTAAATATTCCTATTTATTCATGTTCCAGCGGTGTCGTAAGAGGCGACTGAAGATGTATTGCAGTTTTTTATCTTTATCTTTGGCCAAACTGTGATCGCCAATCCTTTGCTTAACATTTTTTTTTATAAATAATGGGTTTGCTCTTGACTACATACTTAACAATACGGTTAAGAAGAAGCCTACGATGGAGCGAGCTTACCCAAAGGTACTGGTTCTCCCACACACCAGTGAAACACAGAGGCACTGTTTGGCGCTGGACTCCGGCAGGAGGGCGGTAGCATCCAGGCGGCCTCTTACGAAGCCTACGACCGCAGAGGGATCTGTTAGCCGTCATCATTGGTTAGAAAACCAAAGATGCCGTTGCCGAGGGTGGACTAGGGGGTAGATCCCACCACCCCTAAATATAACATAACATGGTGGTTATGGCGAAATCCTCCTTTCTGAGATGCATTTGTCCAGCTGTGGGCTAGGGTGGGTTAGTACGATGTCGGAACACGACGTCGATCATTGACTTTTACTCTATTCATTGTATAACTGAGATCCCAAGTTATTTAGGCCTATTTGCTATACTTTACTCAGAGAGGTCAACAAAGTCAGTCAATTAGCATTATTTGAGGAGAGCTTATGAGTGCCACAGATAAAGTATGTTTCTTATCATTGGTTTAAAGGTATCGTATATTCTAGTTTTATTTTATTAACAAACAACACACCATATTGAAAGACAAAACATTACATTAAACAATATGTTTTATTGTAAAACTGCTGAATTGCAAAAATTTTAAGTTTTACGTAGTTTTTTTATTTTAAGTTCAATTTTAAATTTTAAGTTCAATGACACTGTTTTCCGTTTAGCAAACTTGCACATATCTAACATAAACCTAATTACCAGCAGGTCTAGCACAAAAAACTATCGACTTCGAATCGTTTGCGTATCGAAAGCAAACGACAAAAAGTTCGTGCTTTGTTTTGTAGTTCTCGTTTTGACCGCGCAAGCGCTGTTTAAGTTTTCATACTAAATATTTCGATAGCGATACGAACACGCAAACGATTCGAATTCGATAGTTTTTTTGTGCTAGACCCACAGTATCATAAAATAAACTAACAGTAAACCTACGATTTTTGCAAAAGATTGATATCTATCGATAGAAAAACATATCGCTGCACCACCAACACTAGTCACCACCAGCCAGTTCCAACACGTGTCATCACGTTCTAATTCGCTCTATCTCCGTCTCTCTCCGACCCATCTTGATTTATCGCCTTCTCGCTCCCTTCCCAATTAACAAATGATGTCTAAATTAGAAGATTTCTAAATTCGTTGTTCCTCTATCATGTGATACATTCAGATGGTTACGGAAAATTCCTATTCGTCTAGCTATCACTAAAAAAATATTTAAAATATAATGTTTTTGTGTTTTTTTCTCTCGAGATATCGGGTTTCTGGGTTCGATTCCAGGGTCGGGCAACTAAAGTTTCGAATTTTTTCAACAAACACAAACAAATACCTACACCATTAGTCTATTGTGACAACTTGATAACAGTTGGATGCGCTTAACATTACCTACAAAAGATAAGTTATCCAAACTGCATAGAGATAAGGAAAGATAAACATAAACCTAACTGCAACATTAGAGATATATAGGTATATATAACTAATTAAATGTCTCTTATGGTGCCACAAGATAGCACCTTCGCTTTTCATCCTATGGGTGTCGTATGAGGCGACTAAAACAGCTCCTCTTATGGCCAATCTTCGATCAACAAAGTACCTGCCACGAGTGGCGATTATGGCGAAATCCTTTGGGGAGGACCGAGTCCAGCAGTGGACTGAAATAAGCTGATGATGATATTAATAATGATGATGATACATTTATTAAAGTCCATAACCGTTACCACAGTAAGGCAAGTACAGGCATATCACTGTCATGTCAAATGCGGATTGGTGATCACAAACGCAAACCCAAGCTCGAAAATTCGAAACTTTTTGTTGCCCGAACTAGGGATAAATATTGGGACGTGTAAAAGCGCCTCCAGGGACCTATTTAACTAATTTAAACCTATTTTAAATAATTTAAAATTTATACCTATTAGCGCTCATAGCCCAATGCTTCTTCGTGATCAGTTTCTGTCACGAATGTTAAGCAACGATGGGAGCGGTCACTAATTGGATGGGTGACCGTTTGTGGCATCATACCTTGAGCGCTTCCGTGCTTCGGAGGGCACCTTAAGCCGTCGGTCCCGGCTGTTATCATGAGATAACATTCGTTAAGAGGAAACACAAGGGCCGTTTTTCCATACAAACGTAGTCCGTGTTTCCTCCCTGGATAAAGCCAGTAGAGCAATATTTTTTATTACAAAAATCTATGGCCACTATTAGCATGTTTCTATGTTTTCTATTTTTTCATAAATTAATTAATAAAAAAGATATGAGCCCTCAAAAATCGAAAAAAATCGCCAGATTTTCCGCTGTGTTCAAACATCCAGAAAACTTTGGAAAAATTTTAGAAAAAAAGGAAAACATACGGACACAGCGAAAGCCTTTCTTTAATTTTTAATGAAAAAAGTATTTAAATCGGTCTAGGTTTGGAAAAATAATCGGGGGACTACAAAACGTTGATTTGGTGTGCTTTTAGTAGGTATTTTCGGTCCAAGAAGCAGTTGCCTATTTTTCAATTTTCTCGCCCGTAGTGTTTCCTCTTAAGCCCTGTCGGAGACCTTCTGGCGGCCCTCGACGTCCACCAACCCGCACTAGGCCAGCGTGGTGGTACGGAGGCCTTAAGCCCTATCCTTAAAAAAAAAAGGAGAGAGACCCGTGCTTAACAGTGAGCGAAAATGGGTTGTTACTTTACTTTTCCTTACCTATTTAAACGAAACTGATTTTGCACAGCGGTCGCGATATGATTTAGGGCAGTGTTACCCAAAGTTGTGTGGGCTACAATCTATCTAATACAAGTTCACAAACCGGACACATCTCTAAGAAATTCAGACGTTAGCAATATCAATAACTAGGTTTTGCCCGCGACTTCGTCCGCGTGAAATAGTTATTTATGGTATTTTTTTAAATAAAATACCATCATCCCCCTTTTCAAAGTCGGTTCAAAATCCTAGCTATACTATATCCTTCCCCAAGGTCTAATCGAGCACCGTACAAAATTTCATCAAAATCGGTCCAGTGGTTTTTGAGTTTATTCATTACAAATATACAAACACAAAAATACAAATCTTTCCTCTTTATAATATTAGTTCAAAAGGACTTTTCAAATAACGAACTAAGTAAGTCGTTCTATAGGCAGGAAGGGCACACTCAACATTCGCTCGCAGCACCAATGAGTCGCAAGCTGTGGTCGCAAGATATAGTTTTGGAAACCCTGATTTAAAGTATGGAATGTGGAAGTGTGTCAAATGTTCTTTCCTCCGGCGAAAACAAGGGGAAGTTTACAATACAAATACAATTTTTAACATTATGAGTACGCATACCTTCTTACCAGGTGGACTAATGTCGATGTTTTCGTTTCATTTGATCCCTATAATACAAAGTTAGTCTCATAGAAAATTGAAAAAATAGTATTTTATTTAAAACAAAATTGTCTCAAACGAAATAGCAATACAATTCGTTTCCGCTACTGCGTCTAGCGCTTCATTAAACACATTTACAAAGAAAATCGAAAAAAAAGTCGTTACTTCCACATGATCTTTGCGCCAAATATTTTAATATGAAAGGTCGCTGATATTAGAATAAATAAAAAAAACATACTTTCTATTTTATAGCAATAAGATTAAAATGTCGTGTCCGTTTGTGAAAATAGATGCTTGCGGTGTTAATACAAAACTTATCTTTAACTTTTCCGCGGTAATCACATCACGTCTTCTAATTATAAACCGGCTTATTTGAAAACAATGTCTCCGTTACGCAATATCAACAATATGTCATACAGTTAAATTTAGCCATCTTTTGACCTTTTTACGGGCCGAAATGTTTAAAATGGTTTTAGAGGGCAGAGGTTGCTATATTGCCACAAAAGTTTGAACCTTATATTATTAGCATTAAGTCGAAAAATAATTTTAAAAAATATCATCAGATTTGGCTTGATTGTTTTTATCAAATCCCTTATATTTTAACCGAATTTAAAAAAGAATGATTCGACCATGCCAACCTCGGAAGGCGAGCCTTCAGTAGCATCATAGGGAAAGAAAACTTCTTTCCCTATGGTAGCATCTTATGACGCCCATCGCACGAGAAGTAGTGGTGCTTTTCTATTTAAGACTATTAACATCATCACACATCAACAATTTCATAACATTTCGTCACATAACTACAGTTTTAACTACTTTTATAGCAAAAAAACATGATGAATCACTAATCGACCCAACGAACTTCCACAAATTTATTTTCAGTTGATTATTCACCGTTGATAACCTTTGGGAATGAGTCAGATTATTAGGTAAGTCAATTCTATCCTACATAAGTTATAATTACATTGTGCTATTGCATAATTACATTTTATCTTAATAGGCAAAGTTACAAACATGTGTGTTAGTAATAATAAGTTATACATACATACATACATACATATTATCACGCCTCCTTCCCAACGGGGTAGGCAGAGACCAAGGCCTTCCACTTACTACGATCCTGGCATACAACTTTCGCTTCTTCCACATTCATCAATCTCTTCATGCATGCTCGTCGGTTTAGAGTACTCTTGACCTGACCTTTCTTCAGAACATCCCCGATTTGATCGTGGTAAGTTCGTCTAGGCCTTCCTCTTCCAACTTTCCCTTTCACACTCGTCTTATAGATCTGTCTAGTCATTCTTCTCTCATTCACCCTCTCTACATGCCCAAACCATCTAAGCATCCCTTTTTCAATCTGTGTGACAATATCTTCCTTTACACCACAACGTTCTCTTATCACACTTCTCTCTTATAATAAGTTATTAATGTTAAAATTAATCACGATTTAAAACGTAGTAATACTCTTGACAAACCTTTAGTTAATAATGTTTAGATATTTCGTCAAGACTCTTAAAAAAGGGTAACATTATTTTCGGATTTGGACCTTGTATCTTTTTTACTTAATAACGCTGAAACAAGTAATTTACATAGTAACCAGTTTATTATTATATAACAATATAATATTATAAAGCTGAAGAGTTTGTTTGTTTGAACGCGCTAATCTCAGGAAGTACTGGTCCGATTTTAAAAATTATTTTTGTGGTGGATAGTCCGTTTATCGTGGAAGGCTTTAGGCTATATAACATCATTCTGTGACCAATAGGAGCGAAGCATGAGTGAAAAATGTTTCAAAAATATTCACGATCATAATAACGGAAATTGACGCGGACGAAGTCGCGGGGAACAGCTATATTGTTATAATGTTTTAATTAATGAATAACATGAATTACTGATTACGTGTATGATATTTCTTATTTCCAGTAACTTATAGGTAATACTTGAACCCATTCAGGACACTTCCTGAATGGGTTCAAGTATTACCTACCACACTTTGGTTTATCAACATACCCCGTAGGTCTAGAAGGGACTACTTTAGTCCTGACATGGTCATCATCAATAGCCCATCGTATGCCCAGTTTTGGACATGTCAAATTACGCTCCATTTCACCATCTTCATCTTATATCGCACCCAGCTTCTACCTGCGATCTTTCGCAAATCGTCACTCCACCTAGCTGGACCGTCATACGCTACGCTTGCTGAGTCATGGTCTTACTCGTTTGCCCCAAAAGCCACCGGTTCTTTGTGGGACTTAGCCAAATCATTGCTACTTTAGCTTTATTTTGTCAATTGGTTGGACTTTGGTTTTCCATCGGATAATTTCTTTACGACTTAGCCCTTTAGGCGTTTTCGATTACATGTCTACAATAGCTATTGGTATCTATTGCATCAACTATTGATCGGGTTAAATTGCTGGTGTGAATTCAATTCCCACCTGAGGTAGTAAAAACTTTAATTGCATTTAAAGGAAATCTTTTTTTGCCTTTTTTCAAAGTGCCGGCCAAATGCCGGCCAACAAAAAGAAATGCTGGAATTTAACTATGTCGTCATATGACCAGAGAGAAAGTTGCGCAGAGGATCTTTATGATCCCAGAGCGATTGTTTGGCAATTCAGATAGTCAGATCGAATTGCTATGATTATATAATAAAATACATGATTAAATCCGTCACGAAATGGTTAAATTCCAGCACTTTCAGAAAGTATGAAATTGACGAATTTTCTAACCTGAATATCTTGGCCCAGAGCAATCCTACAACTTCAGTGCTGTATTAACTATTGTGCCAAATGACTAGTTCTAAACGTACGTTTTTTTGTTGGCCAACACTTTGCAAAAAGGCCCAAAAATTTATGTAGCCTGAATGTTCTCCTTTCGTAACGAATTTAACCGTCAAATGAACTCTTGTGAGTTGTAAAGCTCGCTGAGCGACTTCAAAATGGTTGGCCTTACTATGAGTGTATTATCGCCCCATGAAACTAGTAGTTTCAGTACCGGGCCAAGATTACCGGGTCGGGCAGCAAAAGGTTTGTGATATCACAAACCTGCATGTGGCATGTGAATATGCCTATACCCATCATTGCTGTGGTAACTTGAATTCAATGATAGAAGCCTTTGCCCTGCAGTGGGATGAATATAAGCCGTTAGGTACTTAACTATTTTACCATGAGCGTCCACATCTCAGCACCGTAGGCCATGACGGTAGATCTATCATCATCAGTCACTTGCCCTGTTCCCAGGTCATCTGGTGTCGTCGCAGTATGTTTTTCTCTTCCATACAATCCTGTCAGTCGTCATCGAGTCGTCTACCCCCTTCTCAATCATATCTTTTCTAATGACGGCACACATGATTACAACAAATATATTTCGTTTGCGGTAAAACTTCCCTCCACAAAAAGCGTGTGAATCAGCTATGCTGATAGCACTATCGCCCGGATGGCCTTGTGATTACAGTTAGCGATAAAGTATTAGGTCACTCGTGTCACTTAATGCACCTGAGGTTATGTGGAGATTAGAGACAGTTTTCCTGTGGAATTTGAAAGGAAGAAAGAATTGTTTATTTGAAACAGCGGAACACAGAACATTGTTTAAAAACTTAGCTTAAAATAAAAGTGTGAGAAAGGTCAGCATTAGTCGTGACAGGCGTAGCCATCACGCACGACGCTGATCTTCAGCCGGACCCCGACTCCGCGCCGCCGGGTACGTGCGACGCGTTAAGGGCCCAGAACCCACTAGCAACCCAATTTCTTTCATCTTGACTGTGAACGCCCCGTTGGTCTAGTGTTTTAAATACCGGGCCAAGATCTTGGGGTCCCGGGTTCGAATCCGGGTCGGTAGAAAGTTTCAAATTTTCTAACATCAAAATTTGTTTGTAAAAAGTAACACTTAAAAAATCGTCTCCACTGATTTTTACTTTTATCATCAAAATGTTTGAGTATCAGCCATACATTTCAAGTTTATGAATTGCTTCCCAATTCTAAACAAAACAAATTTCAAGAAGAAAGAAAGAACACATGGAAACTGTCTGTCTGTCACATCATCAGGTGCATTTTGCTTTGACTCGAGTGACCTGAATCTGATACATTATCGTGAAAAGCAATCGTAATGAACTTCGAATGTTCGATAATATCGATCTAGAATCATTTATATTACTGTATAATCTTATCGAAAACCATTCAAATACAGACTTCCTGAATTTATATTGCAAAAACATAGATGTTTGTACGAGTACCTACCTATGTTTTTATGTGGACAACATTACATAACATAATTTGGTCCACCCTAGGCAACGGCATCTTTGGTTTTCTAACCAATGATGACGGCTAACAGATCCCTCTGCGGTGGTAGGCTTCGTAAGAGGCCGCCTGGATGCTACCACCCTCCTGCCAGATACAACCCTCCTGCCGGAGTCCAGAGCCAAACAGTTTTTCTGTATTCCGCTGGTGTGTGGGAGATCCAGTGTCTCTGGGTAAGCTCGCGCCATCTTAGGCTTCTTCTTAACCGTAGCGTTAAATATGTATTCAAGAGCAAGCCCATTGTTTATAAAAAAAAACGTTCTGATCATCACAGTGTAAGTTACTACTAAAGCAGGTTTTTAAGGAAATTATAACAACGGCACCACAACACCCAGACGAGAGCCAACATAAGAAATGTTTATTTATTAAGCTATTGCATAGCTTCTATCGCGGGCCTTGAGCGTGGAGACCGAATCCAGAAATTCCGTAACGAAAATAACCTAACACCCCCCCCACTCCGACCGGCACAGCGGTGATACTTTTTAGTTTTATAGTTGCATAAGTTGATAAAAAATGCTATGCAATAGCTTTACCGCGGCAGTCTCCGAGTGCCACACGTCTTTTATTTTCTCCAATGTCACCTCCGGTTACTAAGCCCGGGATCCTAGAGCCGGCTGCACTTTGAAAACCACACCTTTCAATTTGTTGTAGGAACTACTGGTACCTTTTTAGGGTTCCGTACCGAAAGGGTAAAAACGGGACCCTATTACTAAGACTTCGCTGTCTGTCCGTCTGTCCGTCGCTCTGTCACCAGGCTGTATCTCAAGAGCCGCGATAGCTAGACTGTTGAAATTTTCACTAATTATGTATTTCTGTTGCCGCAATAACAACAAATACTAAAAACAAAATAAAATGAATATTTAAGGGGGGCTCCCATACAACAAACCCGATTTTTTGGCCTTTTTGGTACGGAACCCTTCGTGCGCGAGTCCGACTCGCACTTGGCTGGTTATTTAATAAGTTAATTATAAGTGTTGTTTTAATGTTACAGATTTCTGAGATGGACTCTTAAAACAGTTGTAAGAGCACAAACACCGCTACTATACAGTTCTACAGCTATCTCTACGCACGGAGACGAAAGCATAAATATTAATGCAATAATTACGCTTATCAACCATTGTATATTAGCACGTGATCCTATACATTTTTGTTCCAAAACCGCACCTATTGCAAAGACATACGATGCACCAGTGTATAGCCTGAAGTAATGTCAATTGACTAGGTAATAACTGTATTATTTTTCTTTAAACCAAACAGTATACATTGTCCGATAACTCTGACTGAATGCCTATAAATGATTGTTTTCGTAAACAAATTCCGTGTATTAAGGCTAGGTAGTAGTTAGATGTAGCGGTTTTGAGTTATTAAAACCCATCTGAGACTAAGAAAACAGTGTTTTAAAGTCTGAAAAAATACATGTATTACTTAAGAATCTAATCTAGTCACATTCGTTATCGGTTTCAAGATTTAATTAACTTGGCTCTATAAACAAAACACAAACCTTTTTGTAATGTTTTTTTCAATATTATGGCTAAACTACGGACATTTTAAGTAACATTTTATGCTTATTTAAAGCTTCTAAATATTTAAAGACAAATTCACAAAGTTTGATTTTATTAAATGATTATCTTAATTACTATGTTAAAATATCAACGAAATCGCGAGCGCGGCGCGGCGGCTACTCTGCAGTCTGCAGGCGCGTCCTGTCGCGCGCTGGGGCGCTTACGGAGCGGAGCGTCTATACCTATACATGACGAACTACCTGGCCTTAAATACTAAAAAGGTTAAGTGTCACGTCTAAAGAATAGCAACACTAATTAGCACATTGAAATAATAACACCGCCATTTTTATCCAATGGGTGTCGTAAAAGGCGACTAAAGGAGTATTGCCCGAATGACCACCACGGCAGGCCACCGATGCGCTGGACTGACCAAGTGAAGTCCGCAGTGGGAGGCCGCGTGTCTGACTGCGCCAGACAGTCTGCCAACCGAGAGGGGTGGCGGGAGATCGTGAGGAGAGCTGTGCCCGCCTCTACCACTAACGCGGACGCCTCAACGTGACCACGACCGCTCTGCCAAGAGCGAAACGACAGAGAAGAAGAAGATCATGATAAGTCACAATATCTTTGAACTTGGCGAATTCTCTTGAATTTTTAAAGAAAGTAAACTCAATGAATAATTAACAATTGTTATGCAACATTTTATCAAAACATACAACTTATCGCTACGTACCTACGCGAAGTAGGCAAACGGGTAATCATAGGGTTGTAGTAATATAAGTGTCATTTTAAACTTTAGATATTTACGTTTTTATAATTGCGAACGCGAAAGAAACACGAGATCAAAGTAAGAGAGAAAGAGAGGGTGCTATGTAATCTTATCGCTCTCCTTATAAAATTATCTATTCATTTATTTTATTTTAAATTGTAAACTTGACAGCTGTTTTTATTTTAGATAATCTTGTAAAAAATAAAAATTCTTTAATATCCAATTAATAAGTTTGCCACATTTCTATACCAAATCAAGAAAGTAATTATTCCCCAAGGGATGATGTTAATGACAAAAACTTCATTTTCAAGATTTTAATCTTTCTCCGCACCAAAATTGATCTAAATATATTCAATAAAGAAATTATTCAATCCCAGTACGAAATTTTGTTCAAACCAAAAATGGTGGCAACACAATTAAACCATAATCATAATGTACAAACAACAGCTGATCAACCTACAGCTATACGACAAATATCTTCAAACGATTCTCAACTTTGATTTCACAACATAAGCGACAATATCGATTGAGAAGATTAAACGTTATGTCTTGTTTTGATATGCGGTTGATTGTTGCAAGTTTCCATAACATGCTTATACCTATCTTGAACGAGCTGTTATGATATTAAACACATTTAACTGTTATCTAGAACTATCTAGAAGCTTTCAAACTGACAGACAGGCAGACATAACAAAGAGGGAATACATAAAGAATAATAAATAAATACATAAATAAATGTATACAACAACACTAACTCGAAAACCTGTGCCTAGTAGCAGCAGATCATTACTCACGCTAGAACGGCTGAAAGGATATGGATGAAAAATAAATGGAGATAGATTAGGCTGGTATAACATAAAGACTGTCATAACTGCCATTCATCCCGGAAAAATGTACAGTGCCTGTGGGATTAAGTTTACTAAATGGTTTTCAATATTGAAAATATCACGCGTACAAAGTAGCCGTAAACAGATAGTAACAAAAAAAATATATCACAACATGAAACATTACAACAATGTCTGTCGATTACATAATTCTAACGTTATTTTAACGAAAACAATTAACTCAAAACATTGAGTAGATAATACAATTCTGAACTCCACTTCCCGGTATTGTTTTCTTTACAGAGCTGGCAACAGTCCAATTTTAGGTAAACTTTTTAACAAAACATTTTACAACAATAAAATAATAAAAAAATAAACTAATTATCCGTCATCATCACCATAATCTTTGCGTGTTGTGGTGGCGAGGCTAGAGCGAGATAGACAGACGTGACGACACAAGTTTGATAAAGACAGAGTTGTTTGTCAACACTGCGCGCAATTTTAAATTTAGAACGCGAATGTTCTTCCGGAATTTGACGAACCTTCTTTGATAAAAGAACATTGGCACAGAATGATAATTTAATTGATAGAGGTGCCAATAGGAAGTACCTAATTGTTGAACAAGGCAATTTGATGCCTAATTATTTTGATGAAAAATTTAAATTTTTTTGCAATGTTTAATGTGATCTATGTCTTAAACTAAATAATTATTTAATCAAGCTTTACACAAATCAATTCAATTCATACATTGGATGTTCGTTGATAATAATATAATCCATACAAACGATAAATAAATATAGCTCATAGTTTCAGAGCGTTGTACTCTAAAGTTGTCATTATAATAATTAAGCTTTTATTTACGTATAATTTATAATAACAATACAACTATTAATATCTTCCACAATAAGCGATAACCAACACATCGCATTTAACTTTATTTACTACGTTTTTGAAAGATAATTATGACGTGCAAACGATTTATTTATTATCATAAATAATTGATAATAATACGTGCTTGGCAAGTACCGAACCATGTGATACAATCAGCATCATACGTCGCTTAACAAAAACGTACTATGGCAAAGTAACAATTCATCCGATCCCCTTACGGCCGATCCTAATAATCTATCTATCTTCTTCGGAGATAGAAAACAGTTTCTGTCTCTGATTTTGTCAGTTTTGGCAAATCGGAGATAGAAAACAACTTCTGTCTTTGTTTCTCTGGACGGCAAAATCAGAGACAGAAACTGTTTCCTATCTCCGAAATGTCAAAACTGGCGATAGATTATTGGGAGCGCGGCCGTTAGAAAGTTGCAACCAAACTTGTTATTTTGAACTAAAGTAAGTGTTCAGCGACTTATAATGTTGACTGTACTCCAAAGAAGACTAGAAACACCACATATTTTCGTCTTATCGGTGTATAAGAGCGTACTTAAAGCGCACTGTAAGAAGAAGACGGACACAGTGCTGGGTATATGACACATATATATTTGCCGCCCCAAAGCTATACATTTTTTGCCGCCCCTACTGACTTCTAAAATTAGATTCACTGTTCACAATAACGTTATTTCTTTTTTTAACAATTTTTTCGGTCCCTTTTTAAGCCACGAAAAACGGAGATTTGTTTTTACTGTGCTAATTATAATTTTTTGGGCCCATTTTGCCGCCCCCCTTATTGTGCCGCCCTAAGCTTCACCTTTTTCAGCTCCTATGGTAAATCCGGCACAGGACAGTCAGCAGCGTCTTCGCACCACCATTGCCCAAACTGCGATCGCCAACCCACCTGCTATGCGAGGCGATTATGGCAAAATCCCCCTTAAATGGAACTACCTATGCCCAGCCATGGACTGATGACAATGATACAAATGTCGTATAAAAATAATAAAGTAATAAGAGCTTTATAAACCATTGATTATTAGTTACAAACATAATAATAACTTCATAAATGCATAAAACCTAGGTACCAGGAATACATGATTGCAAAGATATGACATGAACTAAATTGAACTGTGTTTAACCATCAATGTAATTTCAATCTAAATTCCTAAGAGTTAGGTATCATATTCGACTGTTCGTTGTCATCGTCATAGAATATTAAAAATCGATTTAGCTGATGTTTCAAGTAATGGGAACTGGAATGTATTTTGAAAATGAAATGCATACTATTTTATAGGTAATCTAATGATGGATTAATATCTAAACAAATACTATGTTTAGTGGTTTATTTACAGTAATTATTCAGAGTCAAAAGAACACCTGAGGAACAATCTAATCACATTAAATCTAAAAACATTGTTTAAGACGGTTTTGATACATAAATTAACCTAGTAAGGTATCAACTAAATACTCCATCACCTTAACACATTAAATACATTAGGTTCTAATTTTGGAAAGGCCTTTGTCCAGCAGTGAGCTGATAGTAACAGCCTATAGTCATCTCACTGCAGGGAAAAGACCTCCATTATTGAATTCAAGTTATCACAGCAATGATGGGTACAGGCATAATCATCACGCTTGCCGAAATTCGGGTTGGTGATCTTAAACCCGAGGAATGTTCCAAAATTGGGCGACTTCCCATGTGGTAAACTTCCCACTTGGTAAAACTTTCGTTTCTTCATAACTATGTTAGTATTGTAACATACTTACATAGTTTTCAAAATAGGATTAAATTTATGAACAAACGAAATGTTTACCAAACGCAACTTTTTAGTAGGTATAGTTTGAGGTTTACCAAGTGGGAAGTTTACCACGTGGTAAGTCACCGAAAATTGCTGTTGCCTGACGCGGGGATCGCACACGGAACCCCAAGATCTTGGCCCGGTCTTTAAACCACTAGACCAACGAGGCGCGAGCTGATAATGGATCCTAAATGCGCCATTCTAGTTTTTAAACAGAGTGCAGTATGCCAATGGTGAACAAGAACGGTTGTGTTCTCGTCTAACGGCCGGTCCCAATAATCTATCTATCTTCAATTTTGGCTTATCGGAGATAGAAAACATCTTCTGTCTCTGATTTTGCCGTCCAGAGAAACAAAGACAGAAGTTGTTTTCTATCTCCGATATGCCAAAACCGAAGATAGATAGGTTATTGGGACCGGCCGTTAGTGATGCTAATAGATGACTTAAAGAGTTTTATCGTAAGAAATCTGGCAGCGGCATATTTTTCCCACCATAGCCCAAACTCGAATCAGTAACCTGCTCCACCAATCATGGCGATTGACAATATATTGTAATGCTAAACGTATTTTGTCATCTACATTTTATGCAACATATAGTATTGTAATGTTATGTCGTATTTTATGGTATGAGTGAGTGACGGAAGAAACGAAGAAGTTTTTCTCATAGCGCGTGCATCATAAAAAAACAAGTTATTTTTGCTATTATACTATTTTACTACTAAGACGTACGCGTCGTTTCCTTATACATTCATGTAGCCCGAAATATATGATATGAGTAAATAAATAAATCTAAAATGCTAGATGCAAGACGTGAGTTACGAACAGTGGCATTTTCACTCGACTAACACGAGCGTTCCATGGCCATAAAACTTAATTATATCAATTACATCAAACATAGACAAAAGACCGTGATATTGACACACAGACACACAAATACACAACCGCGTACATGACACACATAGATCCGAAGCTCTAACGCTTGCCAATACTAACGCAATATCCGTCATCACCTTTCAAATCTGATTACTCAGACCTACATTATAGAGTTCATTTTATTTTCAATCCCTGATACGACCTTCTTTTATAATGAATCTTAAAGCAAGGTAACGGTTAACTAAAATCATTTTAAGCCGTAACAGCATAAAAATAGGACGAACATTCGAATGAACAGGTTTTGTGTTCATAATTGGAACGATTTTGAATGCAGTGTGACGTCAGCCCGCCCTTTTGACACAGATACTCTGTCGTCAAGTGGAAAATAGCTTTGGAAACGCAGCCTGTTGCTAAAAGCGCTTTATATGAATCTAGCCGAAAGTACAACGCATGTAAAGCGCTTTCAGTGTGTAGCGTCTAATTATAGAGATTTACTATTTCAGACTTACACGGGGCGACGAATGGTCTAGCAAGACTGGTCCGAACATTGACGCAATAAGCCTTGGCACTGTTTTGTTTTGCCGATCACGTATTTTAAATGATAACGCGTGTATTAGGTAACACATTAACAGACGTGTGCGTAAAAATGTGAAAAACACTTCAACGTTTTATTTATAGAGCAGAGCATCCAACAAATCAATGAGGTCTCTGTTATAAAAATCTAATTAAGTACAATCAATACTCAATATGTGTTGATGAGACATTCTGAAGTTCTTTTATCTATGAATAATTTGCATTTAAAAGTTTTTTTTTTTACTAAGCAAAGGAATAAATTTTCATTCCATTTCACGCAAACTGATTTCCTAAAGAACGCTCTTAGTTACAACGTGGAACGGAACGTCCTCGATTTCCGCTAGCAACTTTTATAAAAACAAGAGTTAATTCGGCTGACGTCACCGCCATTACAGTTATGCTCGCCTGGTACTTCATAGGGATGTATGATACAATGCGATATTTTTATATCGAATGATCAATATAGGCTATTGAATGTAAATTCACTTTACTTTAGTTATCCAGAAATATAAATATTACTATCTTGCAATCTATACTAATATTATAAAGCTGAAGAGTTTGTTTGTTTGAACGCGCTAATCTCAGGAAGTACTAGTTCGAATTGAAAAATTATTTTTGTGTTGGATAGTCCATTTATCGAGGAAGGCTTTAGGCTATATAACATCGCGCTGCGACCAATAGGAGCGAAGTATCAGTAAAAATTGTTGCAAAATAATCGTGATCATAACATCAGAAATTGACGCGTACGAAGTCGCGGGCAACAGCTAGTTTTTAATAATACCAGAAATGTGAAAATTATTATTTGTTTAATAGTGTATAACTATTTTTTTTTACAAATTATGAATTTGCATGCTAATACAGGCAAAACATGTGCACTTATGTTTGTTTATCACCTTGTATACCATGTTTTTTGCAAATAAAGAATATTTATTATTTATTATTATTCCTAAATCACGCCAAAACGGAAGAACGGATCTGGATGATATTTAGCACGCATATAGATTGAAGGTTTGAATAGCACATAGGCTATTATTCATCTCATTGAAATGTATAGTTCCCGACGTACAGTTAAGTTCAAAATTACTTGCGTACAAAGTCTGCAACAGCGAGTTTTATATTTTGAGTTTGCAATCAAATAAATACTAATCATTTCATTAGACGAGGTTTCATAAAAATCTCTCAGGGGTCGTAAAAATACACAACATTTTTATTAAGACCAACATTGTAATCCATTACATATATTTTTCTTTTCTTAACATATCGTAACAGCTGCTCGGTAATTAATTATAGCGTTTGTTTGGTCTCATACAATAAGTTGTTGTGTTTAAGCACTAAAATTTTGCGTAATTACAATTACCTGCCATTGAAAAACGTTGACACTTAATAAGGTTAAGGTCTATAAAACGCTAAGAATGTATACTAAAACGGTGACTGTTCATTAGTCGAATTATAAAACAAAAGTACTTTTATGCAAATAGGTTTCGTTTGCAAACATACATACATACATACATATTATCACGCCTCCTTCCCAACGGGGTAGGCAGAGACCAAGGCCTTCCACTTACTACGATCCTGGCATACATCTTTCGCTTCTTCCACATTCATCAATCTTTTCATGCATGCTTGTCGGTTTAGAGTACTCTTGACCTGACCTTTCTTCAGAACATCCCCGATTTGATCGTGGTAAGTTCGCCTAGGCCTTCCTCTTCCAACGTTCCCTTTCACACTCGTCTTATGGATCTGTCTAGTCATTCTTCTCTCATTCATCCTCTCTACATGCCCAAACCATCTCAGCATCCCTTTCTCAATCCGTGTGACAATATCTTCTTTCACGTTTCGTTTGCAAACTATTAAAAAAAAACATATAGTAAACAAACGTAGTTTAGATCACATCATTTTTCTTTTAAAATTTTATGTCTTTCACCATCACAAACTGTTTTCTTACACCTACAATAATAACTTATTTGTAATATTTTTATAACATGGCGATGCATGAATATAAACAGTAAAAACATCACAACTCAACCTCCTTTAGACTTCAATATTAAAATTCACAAATGCGGTAACTAATCTAATACTGAATGCTCATGTGCTGAAATAGATAAAATCTCTTATGCTAAATACTTAGGAGTGATCATCGACCAGCGTCTTTCCTGGCACCAACATATAGAATTGACCATGAAAAAAGTGAGAAAGCTAATTTGGACCTTTAAATCTTTACGTTATTTTGCAACCAAAGAACTACTCACTCGGACATATGTTCAGTTGCCTTGGCTCAGTCGATTCTGACTTACTGCATATCGGTTTGGGGTTCTGCTACTAAAACTGTTTTTCTAAGTCTAGAACGAGCTCAAAGGCTACTGATAAAAGTGATGCTCTTAAAACTGTACAGATATTGTACTAAAAATCTGTATCAGGAAGCTAATCTTCTATCTGTTAGGAAGTTATATGTGCTTAACACAGTAGCATCAAACGGAAGAGATTGGTGCATTTTTTACTAAGAATGCACCAATCTCTTCCGTTTGATGCCACACTACAAAACAGAAGAAGAAAGGACAAAGTTGCCCCTATTCCTAAGATGAGATCAGACTTTGCAAGAAGACAATATTCGTGGCAATCCGAGAGACTCTATAATAACCTTAATAAACAGCTAAATATTTACAAATGTAAGAAAACGTTTTGGAATGGTTAAAATCTAAAAGTTACACTGACACTGAAATGATGCTTAAAACTAATGTAATATGACTAATTCTTACGAACTCACGTATAGTCACACACAAATATACTCACGCGCCAACACATTTGCATTGCACATGCACACACATGCACACACATACACACACACACACACACACACACACACACACACACACAAACACACACATACACACACAAACATACACACACACACAAACACACACACACACAAACACACACACACACACACAAACACACACACACACACACACAAACACACACACGCGCGCGCACGCACGTACTGTATTTTCTAATTATTTTTCTTTTATAATTGATGTCTTGGTAATTTAGTACTTATAATAATTAATCCACTGCAGAGCGGTTCTTCCTAATACAGACGATATTTCGTCTAAAGGGAAGTTCCCACACAATACAATTGTAATAGTTACTAAGTTACTAAAATAAAAATATTTGAATTTGTATTTGAATTTCAAACAACCTAAGTTTCAAATTCAAACAAAAGAAAAAGAATCGGACATGTCACCAAACGTTACGATTACTCGATTCTTTAGTCGACAAATCGATAAAATGATAATTGCACATCACTACCGATGACTCAATACACGGGTTTTTGTTTTGCGCCTGTTCGTACGTTTCTACGCAGCAAGTTAGTATATATTATATTATCTGTGGTATTACGTTTTAAAATAACTAATATAATGACAATTAGATTATGCCATTGTGGGCGTTAGCCGCGTTAGGACATACACCCTTCCTGCTTCCTCCTAGAGCTTTGTCCCTTTCTAAATCCGAATAGGTATACCATGATCGGCAGATCCGAATGAAATTTAGCAGAGAGATAGTTTAAGGTCAGGATTAGCATACAGGGTGTTAGATAATTGGTATTAAAGCCGAAAACAGTCTATGTTAACAATTAACATATGCATATGTCACGCAATTTAGTCAATGGCAACATAAATTGTTCACAACTGCTTCAAAAACTAAATATCACAATCTCCTTTAACCTCCCACGGCTCTCTAGATACTGTATTTTTAAAACAAAACGTTCTAAAACAAACCTTGGTCATTTTTCTCCCATGAACAGACTCCAAGCCGACTATAATGCTGTTAGTAAAAACATGAATATTGATATATTTGGTTTTAGCCTGCTTAAATTCAAAAATAAATTACGCCTAAATTTTCTAAAAAAATATAATTTAGAAATACAATAACATTAATCTACCTTATAAGGAGTTAAATGTATTTGTATATATTTTTCATTTTTAGCTAAGGGAAGCCTTATGCTGCCAACTAACTTTGTTTGCGCTTTCCGTGTACCCTGTAATTAAGGCCGCACCAACTCTTGTATAATATTTTGTTATCTTAAGCTTTTAAGGTGTATGATCTTGTTGGTTGTCCAAATAAATAAAATATGATAAAATAAAAAAATGTCACCGTAAAATTGTACACTTCGTCAGTTCATGATTGAACGTATCGACGTTATGGATTATAATCTAACCTAACCTAACCAACCATTAGTTTATAATCTCACAATTTTACGGTGACACATATAAATACTACGGTGAAGTCAGAAATTTATTACCATCATTTTTGAAAAGAAAAACACACAAATCGGAATCTAACAATGATATTTAAAAAGCATACATAGGTTATGCCCTTACAAAACTATCGAAATATCTGTGCCGCTTGCGAACAACTGCACACATGCGTTATTCTTATTTTGTCCTTGTCATACTCGTGAAAAGAACAATTACTTTCTCTTTCGCCTTGGCATCCATATTGTATGATGGATTTGAAAAGACGTTACAATTGTGACGTTTTAGGGACGCATATTGAGAGGGACGATTTGATCGTGGTAAGTTCGCCTAGGCCTTCCTCTTCCAACGTTCCCTTTCACACTCGTCTTATGGATCTGTCTAGTCATTCTTCTCTCATTCATCCTCTCTACATGCCCAAACCATCTAAGCATCCCTTTCTCAATCCGTGTGACAATATCTTCTTTCACACTTTTCTTTCTTTCTTCTTTGTATTTCATATATTATTATATCGAAATACTTTATTTGATATTTTAGCAACTTAATTGCACTTATACGAAAGTTTAAGTCATGGTTTTTTACATAGTGGCAGTTTATCATACGCTTAATTTTATCAGTGAACTAGACTAGAGAACAAAATCGCGGGCAACGCCTAGTTTAGTATACCTAATTCATTTATTTAGTTACTAGATAGCGGCCCGTCCCGACTTCGCACGGGTGGACATAAGTGTTTTTTAAGTCTCTAATCTTTTCTACCAATAAATATAGCCTACCAGCTGTTCCCTGCCACGCTTCGCTGAGTTAAGTTTTTTTTTTCGCGGTCGCGGATAAACAGATACAAACAATCCTTGATGCGGATCCGTGCAGAACTTTTTGAGTTTTTGAAGCGTACACAAACCAACATAACATTTATTTATTTAAATAGATATCACTCAGGCTGAATGTAGCATTCCAATGGTGAAAGGGTTTTAAAATCGGCACAGTAGTTTTTGAATTTATTCAATACAAACATACACACACACACACACACACACACACACACACAAATATACCTCCCGGAGTATGTACAAAGTCGAAACGTGAATCATTGAAAAGCCAGAGCTTTTTAACATGACTTGAGCTTTTGAAACAAAAATTATACCAACAAAAAGAATGATATGACCAACTTGTTGAATAATTAATTGACAGTTAGTTAATTTTATTGTATTGTTATTTTTATCTTTATGATATTCGCTATTTTTTATCTTTACGTAAGATTAAAAACACAATTTAATATGATCAACGTTATGCTTTCTTATTGAATTAAAAACATCATTGATCCCGGAAAATGTTTGGCTTATCTGTTATACATAAAAAATAAACGCTTCGAATCGAGAATCTCCTTCTTTTTCGAGGGTTGATAAAGAAGCGAAAGACTGTGCGTTACGGTTTCTACTTATTTACCTGGAGTTCTTTTTTTTTTTAATCCTTAATACATTTCTCACTGGGCCAGACAGAGCGATCTAGTCCCAAATTAAGCTACTATTAAGTATCCTGTCGTATGGGGTACTAGACAACCGATAAACTTACTTAAATGTATATACTTATATATTTTTTTTGTGAATACATAGTTATAATACATAGAAAACACCCAGACCAGTACAAACAGACATGTTCATGCACACAAATATTTGTACTGTGCGGGGATCGAGCCCGCGAACATGGCTCAGAAGCAGCGGTAACTACCGCTGATCCAAATGGTCGTCGTTCGTGTTAGTCTTCTCCTTAAAGCCCTATTGGTCTAGCGGTTTTAGGCCACGACCTCGAGGTCCTGAGTTCAATCCTGGTCGGGCAACAGAAGTTTCGAATTTCGAAAAAAATCGCTTGGGTTTGTGATCACCAACCCTTCCATTCCATTTGGCATGCCTGTACCCCATCATTGCTGTGGTAACTTGAATTCAATGATGGAGGCCTTTTCCCTGCAGTGGGATGATTATAGGCCGTTACTTTTCAGGGTTCCGTACCCAAAGGGTAAAAACGGGACCCTATTACTAAGACTTAGCTGTCTGTCCGTCTGTCCGTCGCTCTGTCACCAGTCCCCTTATTCGCGTAACCAAATCGTATCACAATCGTAATTGAACGACAGGTTTTTGACAGTTCTAGTATGGGCTAAATGTCAAAATCGTCCGTCACGATCGAACTGCGATTCGGTTACGCGAATTAGGCCCCTGGCTGTATCTCAAGAGCGGCGATAGCTAGACAGTTGAAATTTTCACTAATTATGTAATTCTGTTACCGCAATAACAACAAATACTAAAAACAAAATAAAATAAATATTTCAGGGGGGCTCCCATACAACAAACCCGTTTTTTTGGCCTTTTTGGTACGGAACCCTTCGTGCGCGAGTCCGACTCGCACTTGGCCGGTTTTTAATAGTTCGTCTTCCAAAAGCAATTAAGGCGACTACTAGAGCTAACTGCTGCTCCCAATTGATTTGATTTTATTACTTCTAAACAAAATGAATTCTCAAAAAACTAGAACAGTATTATTTTAGCAAATCACCACTAGTATTTATTGACACAGTAAACTTTTCATTTAGTTGTTTATAAAGTCGAATTTGACGCTAACGCCAAAAGCGGCCGCTTTTAGCAATAAATATACGAAAGAATTCCAGAATGAAAAGCAGTTACCAGTGATTCAATGAATACAAGAGGTATTTGCTAATATGATACTGTTCTAGTTTTTTGAGAATTGATTTTGTTTCGATGTAAAATTAAATCAATTGTGGGCAGCACTTGGCTCTGGTCAATGCTCCAGTACAGTGTTTCCCAAACATTGTTCTGCCATGGCCCGACAATTTTCACATTAACCCTTTGTGACCCACTTAATAATTTTAAACCCCCTTTTTTACGATGCGTCGATTAAATCAATTGGGGGCCAGCACTTCGCTCTAGTAGTCCCCTTAAATTCACCCGCCGAACTACTGTGCAGTCATATACAATTGTTATAATTAAAAATTATTATTTACATACGTTTGCTGGGCCTTGGGACAATTATATGTGTTTCATTCGCTAATACAAACACATTCGGCCTTGCCTCAGCTCGTGGAGGACAGCCATACTAGAAAGTGTATGTTTTAGCTAGAAAGAGACTTAAAATGACTGAATCAGACCAGTTACAATAGTAAAAACCTTATAAGGCTGGGCATTTATTGTCAAATGCGATCAATTATGAATTTGCTAGTTATTTTCGCGTCAATGATATTTAAAAAGTATAGATAGGTTATGCCCTTACAAAACTATCGAAATATATGTGCCGCTTGCGAACAACTGCACACATGCGTAATTCTTATTTTGTCCTTGTCATACTCGTGAAAAGAACAATTACTTTCTCTTTCATGGATTTGAAAAGACGTCACAATTGTGACGTTTTAGGGACGCATATTCAGAGCGCATGTAACATATCTATTACTTTTTAAATATCATTGTTTCGCGTGTTAAAGCCGGCCTAGGTACCTACACCAAACTACCCGCACCAAAACCTAGTGAGCAAGCACTGTTTATGCAATAAAACCAACCGCCTTCCCTCAAAAATGCATACAGATTATTACAGATAATCGAGTCGCCGGAGCACAGCGAAAGCGACAACATCTTCTTAGAATGTCAGGTGAAGTGGCGATACGCGTCGACTGTCGAGGTTTTCCTTTTATTGGTGGTACTAATAATTTCATTATCTGTAGTGCATGCATTATTGTAAGACGGCGGGAAAATCTATACTAATATTATAAAGCTGAAGAGTTTGTTTGTTTGTTTGTTTGAACGCGCTAATCTCAGGAAGTACTTGTTCGAATTGAAAAATTATTTTTGTGTTGGATAGTCCATTTATCGAGAAAGGCTTTAGGCTATATAACATCACGGTGCGATATATAACGGATAGGAGCGAAGCATTTGTGAAAAATATTGCAAAAATAATCGCGATCATAATAACAGAAATTGACGCGGACGAAGTCGCGGGCAACAGCTAGTTGGAATAGATTTCTTAAAATATCAGTATATAAACTTGAAAAATTTTGTCTCAGGCGGGACTCGAACCCGCATCTCCTCGCATGCCGGGCGGGCGCCATACCATTAGGCCACCGAGACACTGCGACACGGCGCGAATTTTTCAAGCATATTCTTACGCTGTGAGCCAGCGTTGTTTCATCAAATGTTAGGAGTTTGCACTCAAAAATTTTGTCTCAGGCGGGACTCGAACCCGCATCTCCTCTACGTACGGGTAGGTATATATCTTACCTAAAAGGAAGCTTGGGTCAATGTGTGTAACTGTAACTGTTTTACATGAAAATAAATGATTTATTTATTTAATTAATTAAAAAAAAATGTCGTTTCAAAATGTTACTTTTTTTTCTTTTGCTTAATTTGGTACTATTTGATAGAAGCTGGCTTTACCATAAATTACTAACCTTTACTGTTGCCTTAAACTTCTACTATCGTTGAAAGACATGATCAATTAAATTACTTCTGAGATGTCTGTTTCACTCGGGCTATGACCACAACACTCGCGTGTACAAAAAGAATTTCATTGTCCAATAAACACATCTGTTCTGTGTTGTGCTATAATTTTCATAAACTCTTCTATGTGACTGTTTTTATCGTGAAGTATTTCGCCGCCATCGATTTACTTTCTTTTCACTAGACGGTATTAGGCGAAGGAATGTTTGTGTGCAGCCTTGTACGAGTTTTTTTAATGATTTGAAAAAGTTGTTTTGAGATAATAATGAATTTAATTTAAGCAGCCAGTGCCCTGGGCCCCAGCTCCGCTAATTTACAAATGGCTCATTTATTAAGGTAGTAATGTCAAAATATACGATTGATATGCAATTGCGATTCTATTGAGGCATTTGTAAATTAGCGGAATTGGGGCCCTGGGCACTTTATGTGCTGGATTTGATTTGTCACAAACATAAGTTATAGCAACGAGAATTATAAAACTTTTTGTCGTTTGCCGTGTGATGCTCCAAAACAAAACGATATATTATTATGGGTGTTGTAAGAGTCGGCCAAAGAATACTGCCAGTAAAAGACAGGCGGGCAGTGTCTTCCATTCACCACTGATTAAACTGCAATGCACACCTGCCAAGCTTTGAGATTGTCTTTTTAGGCCTATATTATATTTGGGTAGCTGATTAGAATTAAAAAATAAATAAAAAAGAGACTAAAACTAGTGTACCATATTTTTTTTACATAGTCGATAAGTCAACATGTCTGAAAAATAATGAACCATAATTTGAAAAAAATTATATGCCTCCCGGTCTTCCACTTCAACCTTCAACGTCTATAGCCGTGCCGTCCTAAGAAGTGTAAACATAACCTAAAAACGAGCACGTGGCAAGCTTATATTGCGCCTTTATTTTTATTTATAGATGCAGAGTTCACTCGAGGCCATTTTTAGGTTCGGAAACATTGTGTTGTTGTCCATTGCTTTGCTATACAGAGGTCGTTAGCTTGAGTGAGTTTTGGGCAAACAAATGATGAAAGGACATCTTGACAGACGAAATAGAAAATCTTTTTACACAATAAATACCTACATTCGATGAAAGTAATCTGCCTATTACTTCGAATCGGTATATGATTATTGACGGCGATTTTTTGTTTGATATTCACTCGAAATTGGATGCTTATTTTACGATGGTTAAATTTTAAGTTATCTTGGGAAAGGTCATTTTATGGTTCCGTAGTTACCCAATTAAGGGTAATTTGATAAAATGTTACTGTTCTAGTTTTTAGAGAATTTATTTTGTTTAAACGTAATAAAATTAAATCAATTGGGGGCAGCACTTAGCTCTAGTAGTCCCCTTAAGGCACTTAACCCTCGTGCGCCATCTGACTAGCACTTCGCCGGATTTTTTTAATCCCTCGATCGTGAGTTATTCCAGACACAATTGAAATCAATTGTTATCGTGGAACCTGAGTGCCTCCTGGGGGTTGAGGAACACTTCCATCATTATCCTTAGTCAATGACAATCTACATCTAAACACAAACTCTGCTTGACTTCAGGCATAACTTCGATCGTCATCCTGCTTCGCCAAGATTGGCGATAATGACAAATCTTCTCATTTGCATTGAAGAGGTCTGATATGATATAAATTCTCACCGATTCCGAAACATCATCTTCTTCGGATGTCTTAAAGATGCTGGGGCACTCACCTGTAACAAGCAAACAATAATATTAACTAATTGCACAATAATATCTAACAAACATAAAACAGCTGAAGCTATGGGATAAAATATAGGCAAAAACCCTGCAAAAAAAAATAGAAAATATCATTCCGTTACAAAGTTATTAAAGGTCAAAGATGAAATAACATTCACAAATGACGTCACTTTAAATTAATCAGTAATTAAAACAGGTATGAGGAACGCGGGCGATACGAAGCAATTACCTGATCGACCATAATGTCACTGAATGTCTAGGGAAAGCTTTTAATCTTTTTAATGAGAGTCACTATTACACACATTTTTTTATAAGCAATGGACTTGCTCTTGACTACATACTTAACTGTACGGTTAAGAAGAAGCCTAAGATGGAGCGAACTTACCCAGAGGTACTGGTTCTCCCACACACCAGCGGATAACAGAAAAACTGTTTGGCGCTGGGCTTTGAACAGGAGGGAGGTAGCGTCCAGGCAGCCTCTTACGAAGCCTACCAACGCAGACGTCATCATTGTTTAGAAAACCAAACTTGCCGTTGACCAGGGTGGACCACTAGGAGGTAGATCCCACCACTCCAAAATTAGCTAATTACCTAATTAGATAAGAGTTAAAACTACATCATGAATATGTTACATTTTTGATGTAGTTATGACCCTGTGAAGCAGTTGTCCATGCTATTTAGTCACAGTGTTTGTTATCAAACTCTTCTCAACTCAAAAGGCATTACCTACTTATTTTTATGATGTTTTTTAAATGTTTGTAAGAAGAAAAGTTTTTAAGTATTTGTAATAAAATAGAAAACAAAACTGTGACTTTGACCCTCAATACCTTCGGCACCAGCAGTTTCCTAGGTATGTTATCCTGAAAAATTATCCTACATAATGATGGCGACACATACGTGCTTTTCGGATCTGCGTTTGGTTTTTTTACACCCGTTAATTCGGTGGGTCTGAGAAAAAGTCGCAGTTTGGCTAACAGTGGAGAGAAGACAGTGCTGCTTGTCTTTTCCTGACAGAACTGTAGTCGCCTCTTAAAACTCTCGTAAGAAAAGGAACCACAAGACAAAACAATGTATAGTCGTTAAAGAAAGGGCCCTACATGGCATGACAAGCTAGTTTTCAATAGAAATCATTAAAACTGCACAGAAATCAGTTAAGGCGGTGTAGGTCTAAGACGCAGCGTTTTTGAGTTTTTAAAACCCATTTTAAATCTAGAAAATAGCGTTTGAAAGTCTGAAAAAATATATGTATTAGTTGAGAATCTATTCTAGTCACAGTCGCTAACGGTTACACGATTTGATTAACTTGGCTCGATAGAAAAAAAACACAAACCTACCTCTCTTCGAAACGTTTTTTCAATTTCACGACTAAACTTTTTATACATGTTAAAAACTTTAAATAAAAAATTTATACATGTTTAAAGCTGCTAAATATTTATAGACATTTTCGCTGAGTTTGAATTCATTAAAATTAAATGATATACTTAATTACTATGTTTTAATAACTACAAAATACGTGAGCGCGGCGGCTCGTCAGGCCCGTGCTGTCGCGCGCTGCCGCTTACGGTGCGCATAGGCGCTCTGTAATAGGCGATCGATGGATATCGATCCACAAATCAGGAACTAACGGGGCCTTAACTATTTCATGAACTACGACACTCTACACAAAAAAAAAATAGAATTTCTAGCGTATCCTCGCAGGAAATGCCTGTATATTTTTCCAGAAACAAACAATTTTTACCTACTTGAAAGTTGTTTCTACGGGTGTGGTAGGAAGCTAATAAAGGAGTATCTCAGAGAATGCTAATCCAAGTCGTTGGGCAAAGAACGTGATAACACGTTGAGCGCCATGTGGGTCACTGGTGACTCACCAGTGAGCCTCAACCAATACATTTTCTATTGTGACCAGACGACCTCCTAAGCGAAGTGGTGTACACACCGGTTTCCAAAGTGTCGCCTGCTCCGAGGCTCCTGGGTTCGATTCCCGGACGGGTCAATGTAGAAACAAAGTTATTTTCAACATTTTCTCGGTTTTCAACATTTGTGGTACCTTTGTTGTTTCTAATTCTTACAATACAAGTGTTTTAAATAGTTACTCTGGTATTAAAACAATGTATGTGTTGTCTACATTTATCAATTTTATAGCTTCATATAATATATATTTTTCCGACCATCACCTAAATAGAATGACGGTATTAGTGAACAAACAACAAGAAAACTGATGTAGTTTCATTGTAAATGTGGTTAATCAAGATTCAAGAGCATTATAAATATCTGAGGCACGTAACATAAATATGATTTTCAACATAAATAAGCATATTTTGAGTTACACCCGTTTTCATATAGGTGTGCGTCATGTTAAACTACACCGGAGCCAGTTGGGAACCTTGATGTGCACTCAAGGCCCTAAGGGCGTGGGTGACCAGCTCATTGCCCAACGAGGTTACGCCGTCACTAAACACTGAACTGGTCGGAGCTATTGTTATACACAAACACTATGTATGGGCTTTATTTGATATTTTAGCAACTTAATTGCACTTATAATATCAGTATATAAACTTGAAAAATTATTTATTTTTATTTTTTTTTGCGAGGAGATGCGGGTTCGTGTCCCGCCTGAGACAAAATTTTTCAAGTTTATATACTGATATTACTATGTATGGGATCAGAATATGAATGAAAATCTTTTTAATATTGTTTTTTATACAAAGAAATTGCGAGTAAATATTGAAAATACGGTTACTAATGGGGGTATGAACCCGGTACACTGCCTCACAGACAGACATATCCAGATGAAATCACTTGTAAACTCTTTATAGTCTGAGCATTGACTTAGGTCACATCGGGATATTACGGCGAGTTGAAATTATAGGTTAAAATCGTAAAAAAGTTATGGCTTGTATAAAAGTTGATTCATACCAAAAAGTGTTATTCGTTAAAATCTCTTCGTTGGCATTTAAAATAGGACACACACCTTTCGTGTTTTAGTTTTTTTTTAATTGGTTTGCAAAGCTGATTTTACAATAGAGGCTTACTTGTTATCTTACTTTATACAGCACATTGGACATTGTAATACCTTCTAGATGCAAACACCGCATGAATTTACAAAAACCAACTCAGTTAATTAATCAAATCAAACTCAAAATCAAAATGAATACGTTTCGTGTTTTAGAATTAAAAAAATTAATAATCTAAATTATCACTTGCTGTTTCTATGACTGAATTCCACATTTTCATGGTCACGGAAAGACATGATTTGCCTTAGTCTTTCCGTATTAAACTTTGCGCTGGAACTAAATAATTTGTTAAGTACTTTAAAAATACTATAAAATGTGTATTTTTAATATTTTTCAATTATTTTTCAATTTCTGTCATTGTGATCGCGATTATTTTTGCTACATTTTTCACTAATGCTTCGCTCCTATTAATCACAGCGTGATATTATATAGCCTAAAGCCTTCCTCCATAAATGGACTAACCAACACAAAAATAATTTTTGAATTCAAACCAGTACTTCCTGAGATTAGCGCATTCAAACAAACAAACAAACTCTTCAGCTTTATAATATTAGTATAGATTTCTAGTAGCTACTAAAAAGCTCGTTAAATATGTGAGCACTTTAAATAATTAAAGTGAACGGATCCTCCTGGAAGTCCTAGTCTGATGCGACCCTTCCTTTGTAGTCTGAGCGTTGACCTAGGTTATGTCTAGACTACTACGTCTCCTGTGTGTACTCGTATATGTGTATACGCATCGATAAAGAAGTCCGATACATAAATAACACTAATAACCGGCCAAGTGCGAGTCGGACTCGCGCACGAAGGGTTCCGTACCAAAAAGGCAAAAAAAACGGGTTTGTTGTATGGGAGCCCCCCTTAAATATTTATTTTATTTTGTTTTTAGTATTTGTTGTTATTGCGGCAACAGAAATACATAATTTGTAAAAATTTCAACTGTCTAGCTATCGCGACTCTTGAGATACAGCCTGGTGACAGAGCGATGGACAGACGGACAGACGGACAGACGGACAGACAGCGAAGTCTTAGTAATAGGGTCCCGTTTTTACCCTTTGGGTACGGAACCCTAAAAAATGTCCTCGATTAAATGATAAGACCAGCGTTGCCAGACGTCCCGATTTTTAAATCATAATTAAATGTCCCGCGCGGGACAGGCTCAGTCCCGCTTTTTAAGGATATTTTTACTACGTAAACTTAATTTATAGTCAAATGCAAAAAAATATTCAAAAACTTTTGATTATATACGTTTTTTTACTATGTCCTACTTTCGACGAAAGAAATCCCGCTTTTTTCACTCAAAAAGTTCCTAAATTCCGACATGGCAAAAAAAAAATCTGGCAACGCTGGATAAGACGTTGACTTTATGTCAGTGTCAGCTTTATAACCCGGCCAAACTATGTCGAAATGCAATAGTATGGATATTTATGTCATGTTGTAGCTATTCGATTGATGTAGGATGTACTTAGTTGCACCCTGAGCGTCTAGCTTTTTTTATTACATCAATATGTTTAAGGCGACTACTAGAGCAGCGTTTTCCTTAGCCGGGTCGCGACCCGGTACCGGGCCATCAAAATAAAATAAAACGTAACGTGAAAATTATCGGGCAATGGCAGAACCATGTTTGGGAAACACTGTACTGTAGCATTGACTAGAGCCAAGTGCTGCCCAGAATTGATTTAATATTACTTCTAAACAAAATCAATTCTCAAAAAACAAGAACAGTACTCGTATCATTTTAGCAAATTACCTCTAGTATATAGATACTAATCACGGTAAACTTTTGATGTAGTTGTTTATAAAGCCGAACGTTAAAAGCGGCCGCTTTTAGCAATAATATACGAGTACGTCCGCCCCGTTGGTCTACTAACGCCCCGTTGGTCTAGTGGTTTAAATACCGGGCCAAGATCTCGGGGTCCCAGGTTCGAATCCCGGGTCGTGCAACAAAAAGTTTCGAATTTTCGAACGTTGCTCGGGTTTGTGATCACCAACCCGCATTTGGCAAGCGTGGTGATTATGCCAGTACACCCATCGTTGCTGTGGTAACTTGAATTCAATGATGGAGGCCTTTTCCCTGCAGTGGGATGATTATAGGCTGTTTCTTTAATATACGTAAGAATGTCAGAATGGTGATCCAATAAATACTAGAGGTAATTTGCTAAAATGATACTGTTCTAGTTTTTGAGAATTGATTTTGTTTAGAATTAATAAAATTAAATCAATTGGAGGCAGCACAAAGCTCTGGTAATCCCCTTAAGCAATAAAACTGAATACAAACTTCTCTTTAATACATACAACACAATCAAATTCTTTGTCGATATGATAGACTAGGGAAAGCCGAAAGTAATATACTTAAACTGAAAATACAAATCTTTGAATACAAAATTGCCGCCTGCCTATGGTAGGACTCGAACCCGCAACCTTTACCGGACTTCAAGAATTATTATCTTTTTCTATTTTTTACAAGCTATAGCTGAATGGTTTAATGACATTTTGTTCGTGTGGTGCCGACATTATAATTTTGAATAGCATCCATCACCCCTTCTCTCACTATAGTAGTAGATGACAGGCCACTGCGTTTTCCACCAATATGCAATTTATGATCGCCAGCCCGTCTCATCATCATCATCATCATCATCATCAGCCTATCACAGTCCACTGCTGGACATAGGCCTCTCCAATTGCATGCCACTTAGGTCGATCCATGATATGCTGTCCTGCCAGTCCGTCTACCAAAACGGAAAATATGGCAACCATATTCGCTATGTTCAGCAGTGGACATATTATTATGTGGGCTGATGATGATCATGTTTATAGTCGATGCAAAACAACACCGACTACCTTCAACCGTCATGTACCGACGTTACATAACTCATACCTAAAACTATTTTGTTAGTAAAAAAAATAATTCAGAAATGTCTTGTAAGTATGCGTTTACTCGTAGTTTGTGATTGAAAATCGCATTTAACCAAACAATGTTATTGAAATTAACATAAGTCAAAGTCAGTAAAGTATTCAGCACAAAAACAATTCTTACGAGGTCATATCACACTTCCTTACTTTGTTCTAAATCAGTCAAGGATTAACTATCATTGGGTATTTACAGTAAGGGTGTACACGAAGTAACTTTTAATAATATGACCAGCCCACAAGATGCTGCTGTGATCGCCCAGCTCAGTTTTCGCAGTTTGGCTGTATAAGAGAAGACACTGCAGCCCAGTGGCGAAATCAGGGTCGGTGGGCGGGGGGATAAGTGGCTACTACCCCACCCCCACCCTTCTCCATTCATATCTGAGTCCACCCATGACAAATCAAGATTCGTTAACTTACTACACTACTACTCTCCTAATCCTGAATACACTATTGCTACTGCTCATCTTCTTCTGGCAGTACCTCTTACCACAATCATATGACAGGATATAGTGTTGATGAAAATATAAAAGATATTAGCCGCAGCACTGCAACCGAAGATGGTGCCCAATAGACTGGTATCCTAACCTGCGACGCTAAACCACCTAATGACCTGACGCTCTTGTAGCTGCAAACCCACAAAGGCTTGGTTGAGGTTATTACGTACTGCTGGGCCTGATTATAGACTTTCCCTAGGGAAATCCACAAAGATCTGTCTGACTGCCTTCACCAGATCGTCAGTCCATTTGGTTAATAGGGAAGGTAGGTTATCGTTGTCTAAGATGCAGACAAAACCTAATTATTGGTTATCGAATGCAATTAGGCGAATCAGGTTTTGACAGTATCTTATAATCGAAGTGTCAAAAGTTTTATTGACTGCCATGTTCAGAAATGTTATAAGTACATTTTTGTCAAATATATGTATACAAATTTACAAAAAGATTAATTTGAAATAAATTCACTTACTGGTTCCAAAAAGGCAGAACATGTTGATAAACACAATATTATTTATTTTTATTATTATTTGGCAAAAATATCACATTACCTACATTGACATTACTATCACAGTTATTCACAGCACAATTAATATTTAATAAAATAAACTACGATTAATTTAATAGTTCCAAAAATTGCAAAGATTAAGTTTTTTTAATACTACTGTTATTGTTACCATTATTGGTATTACGGACTTTTTACTTTTTAAATAAATAAAAAACTACACACGTTAATCAAGATTACAATATCACCTAATATTATTGCTTTAAATTTACAAAAATAACTGTAATATAGTTCAAATGCTAATAAAACGCGTCATAGCGAAACGACCGTGCGGTTCGGCGTGTCGGAATAGACTGAGCGGTCCCGTCAGCTGTTCGCAATAATCCCCACCTACCTACAGGTTGTCTGGAGTCTAGACGGGTGGGTGGGGGTGTCTGATCGGGTCTATGCACTTTCAAATCTTTGTATCTGGACTTGTAGACTGTTATAACGTTTTTTTATTGCACTTTTTGGTCTGCTAATGGTGGTAGAAGGAAAATGAAAGATCAAAAGTTCCTAATTAAATTTAGCTATATGTATAATTTAGTGCCGTTATTTAAAATGAATAGAAATCTAGAGTTATCCCGTGATCATGGCGATTGCAACAGTGCCGAAATATCGGAAACTCATAAAAAACCAGCAACATGGTATAAACCACGAATTAAATAACTCTAGTGATAGTTACCATGAAAGTTTAAATCAGTATATGAATAGAAATCAATTAATTTATTCAAAATCCTCTTGTATGTCAGACATATGTTACGAAACACAAAGACTTGTTATTGATTTATCCTAGTCATCATATTCGGTTAAACTGTTGTCCTAAACTTCACCTTTCTTGAAATATTTTTTGAATCTCTGAAGTCTACCAATAGTATATTAAGACTATTCTATATTTTTCACAGAAATTAAAATGAATACATGAAAATAATTACTATAAAATCTCAAACTTTTACAAAGAAGATATACATACAGAGTGATACGATGCATTGATTGCCTAATTAAAACGAAAGCTCAGAGAGGGTCTTCGTTATCTTTTAAAACCTGGATAATATATTATACTAGCTGATGCCCGCGGCTTTGCGCGCGTGGTATTTTATCTGTTACACAGTTTTCGTCGTGACTCAACCCCCTCTCCTCCACTTTTTTCCTCGACTTCCTTTGCCTACGGTGCCGGGGGTGGCCATCTCGAGCGAGGTGGTGGTGGGCACTTAGTGGGAGCCAATACGTCGTTGCCGGCTTACCGGGGCCCGTTGATACAATAGTTGGATGAAAGGGGCCGATTTATACTATTGTTTTAGGGATCCGGTGTTGGTTCTCCTAGCGTATCCTGGTCCAAGCGAGCTCGCACCACATCTGTTTGCATTTACATGAAATCTGAAGTACAATATCATTTGAAGCTTAAAAAACTGTCAATGCTGTAGTACAACAAACCATTCAAAGCAGCTTGCAAGGCTTTATTCGAATAACTGGCGTAGAGCCCGGAAGAAGTGGCCCTGTGTAAAAAACCAAATTCTTAGTTTCCAACCAAGTAGGTAAATCCATTTTTCTCGATCCATAAGCGATAAAAAGGCTATTTTACAAAGACAATTTGCTTGCATACTACGTTTGGATAAAAGACCTAGATCGGACGGTGGACGTCAGACTTAGACGGTGTAGTACCAGCATCGGTGTAGAGCTCTGGAAAAGGCAGTCCTATGACATTCTCCCTTCATGATCGATAGACGAAGTTTCAAGTACTTCAATTTGATATTAAACACTAATAATCAACCACATAATTTTCCACCGTTTTTCACAACTTATAAACAACATTACAATATTTATACAACATCTATACTAATATTATAAAGCTGAAGAGTTTGTTTGTTTGTTTGAACGCACTAATCTAAGGGAGTACTGGTTCGAAAAAAAAAATTTTGTTTTTTGGATAGTCCATTTATCAAGGAAGGCTTAAGGCTAAATATAACATCACGCTGCGACCAATAGGAGCGGAGAGTGAAAAATGTTGCAAAAATAATCGCGATCAGAACAACAGAAATTGACGCGGACGAAGTCGCGGGCAACAGCTAGTATAGCATCAAGGCTGACGTAATTTCACAAAACTTTTATGTGGGATGTGGGTTCGAGGCATGGATGGATGGAGGATGATCAGCAGGATTAATAGTGTTCAGAAACTTTACAGGATAGAGAACTGATTCGTCTGTACTGACCACTGTATCTTTAAATTGTTACTTATTTCTTCAGCTTCAATGATGTCAGCGAAACATAATTAATTACTACTGCCACTGTTATTAGTGGGTGAATGGTGGTAGCTATTCTTAAGTTAAACAACACGGAATTATGAAGTGAGGTTATTTTTTTTCTGACCGTTCTATTTTCATGTTTTAAAAGTGTATTTTTTTAAATATGGTGAAAATTAAATAAAAATTCCATTTGCATGCGTTAGATAGGAAGGTTCAATAAACAAACTATGCCTCAAAAGCTTTGCGTCATAGAAAGAAAAATCGTTACTAAATAGAAGTTTATCAAATCATCTCCTCTAAGATACACTTTCCTCGTAGATACACTTTTGAAAAATCACCGCTTTTGTTCATACACTTTGGCCAAGTACAGCAAACCAGAATAAACGGAAGCTTTTCAAATGGTCTACCAGTCTATATTGATTTAATCCACCGGTTAGCTGCTCAGTGTTATTGCAACACACTTATCTTATTCTGCCTGAGATACGGGTCTATGCCCAGTTTTTTGAACTGCTTAATATAGTTGATAATTTCATGAGGTACAACAGTGTAGTTTTTAAGATTTAATAATTGATTACCTATTCCATTTTTACTTACTTTGAGTTTTGCATGCATATTGCATGTAAAGGAATTTTATTATACGTATATTGTAGTGTTGGTTGTACAAATAAATAAATTCACTCACCAATTTTATTCTACACACTTTTTTCGATTTCCCAACATTTGTCTCTACCGTATAGGTAAACAAAAATGATTGAGTTCTAAATAATACCATTCTATTTATAAGTACTGTTATTTATTTTCTGAATATGTACCTAAATATAGATAAGACAGCCAATAGGAATTATCAAGTTTCGTCAAAATTTTCGTTACAAAGCCTCCTATTTCTCCGTCAACTTTGTCCTTCAGGGCGTATGGAATACGTCTAGATGAAAATAGGTGTCACATTTTCTTGAAGCACTAATTGAGCTTTATAGTTTGATATGCAAACAAGAGTTCCGTCAAACACTATTTAAAAATCTTTTAGTAATCTGTCCAATTTTGAGTTGTTGATCATTTACTAACTGAATTTTAACTAACTCACAAGGGTCCCGTTGAGCACATAAATATAATATAATACGTTTTCTGATGTAATTCTGGGCTCAAAGATGTTAGAAACGTGTATTTCCTTGTATCGATATCATCACATCTGTTCAGTTTTAAGTAAGTATCCAACCGTTTAATGATGTTTTTGAATGTTTCGTCCTTGGGGAATGGTACTGAGTTCAATTTAGATGTCCTAAGGTTTGTTTGTGGCCGACCTTTGCTCCTCAATACCTTCTGCATACATGGAATTGTTTCGTACTATCGAATTCAAACTCTGCAGTTTCAGTTTAAGCTGTGTTGTAATTTCCTGAAGGTTATTTTTTCCTTCAATCTCATTTTCCTACTGTGACCCACAGTAATTTAATTATTTGTTGTCGTATCTCTTCTAAATTATTCTTGGTAATTTTGTCACTGGTCACTCACTAATTTTAATTCATAATCAGAAATTTCTCGTAGGGTTTGTATCTGGCTGCCAAATTTTATAATGCAGCCTTTTAATGAAGTTCGTGTACGTTTTAACTTAGTTAATTCACCCATTTTGGCGCCTATTATTAAATTCTAAAATAATACTATTCTATTTGTAAGAAATGATATTTATTTTCTGATTGACACATTGAATGTCATAACAAACTAAGTAAAGTCACAGAGTACAAATATGTAAAGAGTATGGATATGACGCGGAACCGAACAAACTTTGCCCCCATTTTTTATCCCCTTAAAGATTAAATTTTCAAAAATCCTGAAAGACGTCATTCATAATTTCTAATCAGGTAGCTGGATACCAATTTTCATCGACTTAGCTTCAAAACTGACGGAGTTTCATACAAACTTGTGGGGCCCTTTTTACCCCCTTAGAGGCGGAATTTCCAAAATTCCTTTCTTAGTGCTCACCTACACTATAAAAGGAAGCACCGTGAAAATTTTCAGATTTTAAATCCCAGTAGTTTGGGCTGTGCGTTGATATGTCAGTCAGTCAGTCATTAAATCAGTTTTCATTTTTATATATATAGATTACTTAACTGATTGTTCCTAAAATTCTACCAGCTTAAAAAATAATAGCAACACCCTTCCTCATAATATGGGTGTTGTAAGAGGTGACTGAAGGTTTAAGTCTAGCAGCGTTTACTGTCCACCATTCTTCTAACTGCTGTCGCCAAACAGCTTGCCAAGCGTGACGATTATCGCATGGCAATACAATTTGGAGAGACATGTCTAGCAGTGGATAAATGTGGATGTAGGAACCAACTTATAGTGAAAGTAATAGTAATAGTAATATTATTTATTTCAGTTTTTAACTATATTTGTACATATCTATACTAATATTATAAAGCTGAAGAGTTTGTTTGTTTGTTTGTTTGTTTGTTTGAACGCGCTAATCTCCGGAAGTACTGGTTCGATTTGAATAATTATTTTTGTGTTGGATAGCCCATTTATTGAGGAAGGCTTTAGGCTATATAACATCACGCTGTGACCAATAGGAGCGAAGCATCAGTGAAAAATGTTGCAAAAATAATCGCGTTCATAATATCAGAAATTGACGTGGACGTAGTCGCGGGGAACAGCTAGTAGCTTAATATTTATTACAAAGATTCATAAAGGAAATCAAATACAAAATTAAATTAAATTAAGTTAAATACTAACAATAAAAAGTAGAGGGTTTATAGAATCAGTTGAGGATCGTTCCATTTATATGCAATAGAGTCCAATGCCTTTGAATGGGACAGTCAAATTTATATTTGATCACTTCGAGGATGCTATTTGTGCTCTTCCGTAGCCTGCATTGCATCGACGCAGATCGCTTACTCATGTACGACACCAGCTTCAGCAAACATGCATGAAGCACTGCAGTACCTAGGAAGGCACATCAGCATCCTGAAGGCGTTATTATACTGAACGTATGTATCGTTCATTAAATGTTTAACAATTTAAAACAGATTAAAGCAACGGCGTATAATCATCCCACAGCTGGGCAAAGGATCTATCATTGAATTCAAGTTCCCACAGCAATGATGGGTACAGGCATAATCACCACGCTTTCCAACTTATGCTTTTGAAATCGAGGAAAAAATATTCTTTGTAAGGAAATTGAAAAACTCGACCACGAAACCTTATTATTACAAGTCCAAAGGAATATTAGTAAGACGAAAATTGATTTTTACGAGTATTTATAGCTTTCTTGTTACACAAAGGAAATTGGGCAAGTTGGCTAACGACGTTTGAGTTTGATGAAAAAAGTTTATTGAACTACAGTATAAAATTATATGGATACGAGAGGGGAAAAAACTGTGTAAAATTTTTATTATTGTATTTTCGGATTGTTTACAAATGCTAAAGTAAAGCAAAAAAAAAACTGACTTCCGTGTCTGTGTGTTTATCACATAAGTAAAGATAATAAAGCTGAATAGTTTGTTTGTTTGAACGCGCTAATCTCAAGAAGTAGAAGTCCATTCACGAGGAAGGCTTTAGACTATATACCATCACGCTGCGACCAATAGGAGCGAAGCATCAGTAAAATATGTTGCAAAAATAATCGCAATCATAATAACAGAAATTGACGCGTACGAAGTCGCGGGCAACAGCTAGTTATACTATATATATGCAGAAGCTTCCAAAAAACCCTGTATAATCTTTTATTTTTAGATTTCCGCTATCAGCTGCTAACCGAGACGTGCCCCAAGGAAATGAATCACAATGAAACATTCCATTTGTTTATAATTAGAGTGAATCATTCATACGGATTTTGACCTCTTTGTTCAGTTCATTAAATAAAATTGAATATCTTAAGTTTCTCAAACCATTGTTTCCAAAAGTCTAACGTTTGGAAGATAGACGCTTCCAAAGTGGTAAAACTTTTAAACTAAGACGTGAAAACTTTGGAAAAAATACATAATGTAGGTAGATCTTAACAAAAACTTACAACGAAAATTGGTTTGAACGAGATCAAACGGGTAGTTTCTAAGAAATAGCACATTTAAAACAATCGCAAATATAACTTTGTCCTTCATACAAACACTATAAAAAACAAAGTTATTTTTGCAGTCAATTAAATATTGTGGTATTTTGGCTGAGTGGAAGTAAGTGGACCCCTAAGTCAGTTAAAGTTGGCACGGAACCCTCAGTGCGCTAGTCCGACTCGCACTTGTCCGGTTTTTTCTATTGCACGAGAATCGCGACCCAGGGCTAATGATAATCGATCAATATTGTATCGATGGCTTTGAAACAATATGTTTTCTCGCAATATTTTCTTCACGACCCTATGGTCGGAAGGTCGGAAGTATGTAAACGGAACACTGATCTTTAAAAAAGTCCTAATTCAAGTTTTTGTTAAATAAAAACATCCCTCTTGATTTTATTTTTAGGAAACTCCACGATTTTCTTCGAAAAAAAAAAATCTAATTCCAAGAAAAGAAGTCGAATGGAAAAACAAAAGACAATTTTCAAGAAAAGCTCAACTGTCACTCGTCTCCAATAAAGTTTGAAGCACACCGGGTGCTAAGCGAAGCGATACTTCAAATTTGTAGAAAGAGATTCGGATCGAATATGTAGGCAAGATATTGGGACAAAACAAACATCTTAGTAAAGCATCCATTTCATTCGCTCATTCTCTTACCTCATAAAGTTAAGAGCAAACCGAGAGCTAAGCGAAACGAAACTATACATTTTTAAAATAGAGTTATAGAGAACATCCACAGGCACTTAATATACAGGGTCCTGTAAATGGTATTTCAAACCGAAGCCAGACGATGGTCTGGCTTACATTTTTATTTGGACCAAATGAAATTATAATTCCTCTAATAAAATAATCCGGTATTCGAACCCACAAACTTCCGCTTACCTGGCGACAGCTGATCATTGATCTACCGAAACACTGTACATCAGTCTTTGTCTATTAGCTAGAGGAGCTTCATTTTTTTGTATTGTTTATTCGCCGAAAGGCTACTCAAGGCAAAAGACGAGCAGGAGCGTCTCCTCTTCGCTTTTGACAAAGCTGAGACCGCCAATCTGCCTGCCAAGCGTGGACATTGGTAAAATCCTTTATTCGGAGAGGCCCCTATCCAGACCAACTGATATGGCGATGTAAATTAAACTACAGAGACCGGTAAAAGATGAAATGATTTATTTCTAAGATTATATTAACTTATATGTATACTAAAAATAACTATGTGTTAAATAGTGGGAAAAGTTACTAAGGTGGGAATACGTGTTGTACGTGAGTGAGGGGTTGTGTATTGAAAAAATAGCAATATTAAAACACTTCTTACAGGCACGTATTCCTAAGGTCGCTATAGTACTCCCCCCTTACTATATTAAACATTATCGACTATCTCTTTTTTAATCCGCTTCTCCATCCAATGTCCATACCAGGAGAAAAACTTTACATCGCCATAACTGACATAGGTTATGGGGTGGTGGGATCTACCTCCTAGTGGTCCACCCTGGGCAACGGCATCTTTGGTTTTCTAACCAATGGTGACGGCTAATAGATCCCTCTGCGGTAGTAGACTTTGTAAAAGGCTGCCTGGATGTTACCACCCTCCTGCCGGAGTCCAGCACCAAACAGTTTATCTGTTTTCCGCTGGTTAAAATCAGTTAAAATCAGTTAAAATCAGTTTTATTTCTGCAAATAGGCCCCAGGAGGCGCTTTTACACGTCCCAATATTTAAACCTACCACTGCTTCGGGACAAGTCTGGGCTAGTGCCGAGAAGAAGCAGCGCAAGAAACTCGGTCACTATTGTCAGCCTCTTTTTAAATAAATTTTTACAAGGTAAGGTAATTTTTACAAGGTTTAAGCAAGTACGAGCTGGGACAACTTAATGCCATACATTTCTATCATTTAAATAATCATTAACAGTGTAATAGCCCTTTTTCATTAAAATAACTTTAACATACGATTTAAGTTTATGTACAGGGAGTTCAGCAATATCCTTTGGTAATTTGTTGAAAATACGGATACAATTTCCCATAAACGATTTTCCTACTTTTCGCAGTCTGAAGCCTGGAACGGCAAGTTTATCTTTATTTCTAGTATTGAAATTGTGTACGTTACTTTTCTTAAGAAATAAATGTATGTTCTTACGAACGTAAACAATATTCTCGAGAATGTATTGAGAAGACACTGTAAGTATATTAATCTCTTTGAAGAGCTCTTTCAGCGAGTCACGGGGTCGAAGGCCGTAAATAGCCCGTACAGCACGTTTTTGTAATATAAAAATTGACTCAATATCTGCCGCTGAGCCCCACAACAGAATTCCGTATGACATTATGCTATGAAAGTAGCTAAAATATACTAATCTTGCCGTTCCAACATCAGTCAACTGCCTATCTTTCTCACAGCATAAGCAGCAGAACTAAGTCTTCCAGACAGCCCCCTAATATGAGCACCCCATTGCAAATGAGAGTCTACAGTTATACCCAAAAAGGTAGTAAAATCTACAGAGTTTAGTGGTTCATCTTTAACAATTATATTAGGGGCAGCTAACCTTACGTTTGGCATCGTAAATTTAACACATTTTGTTTTATTTGCATTCAGTAAGAGATTATTTGTTGTAAACCAATGCAATAATTTAGAGAGGGTATTGTTAACATAGTCAAATGAAGATTTGCCCCTCTTGGTTTTAAAAATCATGGATGTATCATCTGCAAACAATACCATCTCACAAAGATTATGTAAGTAACAGGGAAGGTCATTTATATAAACTAAAAATAGCAGGGGTCCTAATACTGATCCCTGTGGGACACCCATAACAAGGGCCGACCCTGAAGACTCAGCTCCATTTATGCAAACCTTTTGTATTCTGCCTTTAAGGTAAGAACTTATTAGATCCAAGGAATCATTCGATGCACCATAATGTTTAAGTTTTTTAAGTAATATTTCATGGTCTACACAATCGAAGGCCTTTGAAAGGTCACAAAATACACCTAAGGCATCTAGCTTACTCTCCCAAGCCTCAAACACATGTTGTAGGAGAGCAACTCCAGCATCGGTAGTATTTCTACCTTTTCTGAAGCCATATTGGTTGCTATTTAATAATTTATTTACACTAAAGTGAGATAAAAGCTGATTAAACATTATTTTCTCGAAAATTTTACTTAGCCCTGGCAATATAGATATAGGTCGAAAATTAGAGGGGTCACATTTTTCGCCAGACTTAAACAAAGGAATGATTTTGCTAAACTTCATTAAAGTTGGAAACTGTCTATCATCAATACATTTGTTAAAAATAATAGCGAGTTGAGGGGCTAGTGAACTTATGATTGTATTGATAATATTGACAGAAATTCCCCAAAGATCCTCTGTTTTTTTCATATTAAATTCTCTAAAAGTTTTTGTAATTATATCAGGGTTTATATGTCTAAAATTAAATGAAGAATTGCATTGGTGTGTGGGAGAACTAATACCACTGGGTAAGCTCGCTCCATCATAGGCTTCTTCCTAACCGTATAGTTAAGTAAGTATGTAGTCAAAAGCAAGCCGAAGCTCGGAAGCGCTCATGGTATGATGTCACCAACGGTCACCCATCCAACTAGTGACTGCTCCCAGCATTGCTTAACTTTAGTGAAATAGACTGATACTGATCACTAATATATTACTAAACTCACTAATATAATTTGATAACAATGATTCCTATTTGTAAGCAAAACGAACTCTTTCGCTTCTCTCCCAGTGCGCAGTGCCCTTATCAGGTCAAGTACGTTCCGAATCAAGTGGGTGGTACGTTCCTATGCCAGGAACGTCACAAAAAAGTTCGTAAAAACTGACAACCTTGATCGCAGCGCGACGACCTGGTGTAGGGTTTTCGACACTTACTTCTCGATGATTAATAGGGTTATCAAACGGTGTGTTCTTGATATAACAGACTCTATTAAAGGATATAAATGAATACTACTTAAAATTGTACTAACCGCAATTATTTCTACCAAACGATAGGGAATTACACAACCCAAAGGGTGGAAAAATAAGTTTTTATTATCGTATTTTTAATAGCCTTTTGTAAATATCCCTTTGGGATGACAATATTTTAATTAAGTCAATACTAACTTAAAGAATCTTATCGGTTCCTCGTTTTCGACTTACATATATCGTTTCACTGCTGGTCATGACCTCACTGGAGGATTTGGCTGTATTCTCCACGCAATGTGTATTTGGCCAATCGCAGTTTGGTCATTTATGGGAGAAGACCCGTTTTCTTTTAGCAATCCTCTCCTTCTCTCTTCTGACACCCGTAACACGAGAATGAATTTAAAAGCGGCATTAGAAAAACATCATCCTCAAACTCGCGTTCATTGAAAAATTATCACAAAGCATCCATCTTCGAGAAACCTATCCAAGCAAGTTTGAATCTTATCGCTTTAACATACAATGCTAATTTTAACAAGTGCAATGATCTTTCTAAAAATTGCATTGTGAATGTTCATAAGCAGTGCAACGAACCAGAAGTTTGAGGGGTCGATGTCCTGCTTAAATTGAACACTTCCCTATGAATAATCTATATCAGCGGTTCCCATTTGCTGAATCGCGACCCGGTACCAACATTCGCAACATTCCCGCCTCGTTTTAAAAATAATGCCTACTATTCGACGCTTCGTAAATATTCTTCTTAAGAGGAAACACAAGGGCCGTTTTTCCATACAAACGTAGTCCCCTGTTTCCTCCCTGGATAAAGCCAGTAGAGCAATAATTTTTATTACAAAAAACTAGGGCCACTATTAGCATGTTTATGTTTTCTGTTTTTTCATAAATTAATTAATAAAAAAGATATGAGATCTCCAAAATCGAAAAAATTCGCCAGATTTTCCGCTGTGTTCAAACATCCAGAAAAAAAATTTGGCTAAATTTTAGAAAAAAAGGAAAACATACGTACACGACCAAAACCTTTTTTTTTTAATTTTCAATGAAAAAAGTATTTAAATCGGTCTAGTTTTGGAAAAGTAATCGGGGGACTACGAAACGTTGATTTTGTGTGCTTTTAGTAGGTATTTTCGGTCCAAGATGCAGTTGTCTCTATCACACTCTGCGGTGAAGGCGTTTACAAATAGATTTTACAAATACCTATTTTTCAATTCTCTAGCCCGTAGTGTTTCCTCTTAAACTTTCGTCATTTTACGCTAATTTGGATTGGATGCTGATAAAAAATAAGCAGCATACTTCGTACTAAAATTTAGTGACTAAATAGGCGATACCAAAATATGTTAATAATAATAAATAAATAAATATTTAAGACATGCCACAATGGGCCACACAGAGCCATCTAATCCCAAATTAAGGTACTATTAAGTACCCTGTCGTATGGGGTACTAGACAACCGATAAACTTACTTATATACTTTTTTTTTTTTTTGTAAATACATACTTATAATACATAGAAAACACCCAGACCAGTACAAACAGACATGTTCATGCACACAAATATTTGTACTGTGCGGGGATCGAACCCGCGACCCATGGCTCAGAAGCAGCGTTAACTACCGCTGATCCAAATGGTCGTCTAATATGTAGTATTAATGGTCGTCTAATATGTAGTATTAATAAAACATTTTCACTATTAATAAATGTGTTATTTTACCTGATGGAAACAGCTTAGGTTTAAAAGGGTTAAGTGGGTCACAAAGGAACAGTGTGAAAATTACACGGGCCATGACAGAACAATTTTTGGGAAACACTGATCTATACATACTCGTATGTATATGAATACTAGCAAACCCCGCGAACTTCATATCGCCGAATAGTATTTGATTTTGACGTTTTAAATGACATTTTCATCAAATATGGCGTGGCTGGGAAAAAATATCAAGAAATACAATATTTTTATTTTTTTTACGTTAACTTTTTAATACTTTTATCCTATTCCTGACGAAAACAAATACAAAATCATAAAAATCCGTTCTCAAGTTATAAACGGTGTAACTAACACGACTTTCTATTTATACAGTGTGTCCGGTTTCGGACTAGCGATATTTTAATATCGGAATCTGGGTGGACATTTATCGACAAAAAACCTTGAAATGGGGGGCGCCTCCTCCCCTAAAAAAATGGCAAATTGGAACTTCGAACGCTTTTCTTATGTTTAGTACTCATTATTTTATGTAATTAATGTTAACTAGTTGAATGCTAAGTTATCAATTTACATGCTAGCTTTAAGGTTTTATTAGAGGTCAAAATTTTAGAGATAACCGCTTTGAATTCTAATGAGGGAGGAAAAATAAAGTTATTTGTAAAATGCCCGTTATTTTTGAATGGGGGAGGGGGCGCCCCCCATTTCAAGGTTTTTTGTCGATAAATGTCCACCCAGATTCCGATATTAAAATATCGCTAGTCCGAAACCGGACACACTGTATATCATACTAGTCATGGCTTCTCCCCTGCGACTCCGTCTGTGTGGGAGTCCCGGTTATTTCTTTGATTGATTTTGTATTTTAATAAAATAAAAAATAATCTTAACGCTCTGACGGTCTAATGGGTCAGGATCTCGGGGTCCAGGTTTCAATACCCGGGTAGCAACAAGAGTTTCTGATTTTCGAAAATTGCTAGGTTTTGTGATCACCTACCCGCATTTGGCAAGCGTGGTGATTATGCCAGTACCCATTATTACTGTGTTAACTTGAATTCAATGATAGGGCCTTTGTTCTGCAGTGGGATGATTATAGGCTGTTTCTTATTACTGTTAATGTTTCCACAAATAAATGTTTTGTGCTTGGAATGAAGTGAACTATTTAAAAATTTAGGGTTGTATATATTTTATAAAATTTTAATATTTTACTACCCTACCCTACCCCTACCCTACCCCTATCCTACCCTGCCCCTACCCTACCCTACACATACCCTACCCCCACCCCTACCCTAAACCCTTCCCTACCCCTACCCTACCCTTACAAAAAAGACGATAATTGATCAGTTATCGACCGGAGAGAAAAATTGTTAAATTACTAAAATAGCTATTAAAAAATTAGAGTTGATCGTAGAAGGGTGAAAATTGAGGATTGTATGTATTTTTGTATGTTGTATCATAAAAAAATATAAATTAAAAAATTTGTCTAAAAAATAAAAATGTAAATTTAGGGGTGGACTACCCCTAACATTTAGGGGGATGAAAAATAGATGTTGGCCGATTCTCATAGATACCGGATAAGCACAAAAAATTTCATCAAAATCGGTCAAGCCGTTTCGGAGGAGTATGGCAACGAAAACTGTGACACGAGAATTTTATATATTAGATTGAACTCAATTAGTTAATCCAGTTTGTTTTAAGTTTTCCGCGGTTTCATGGTTTTATTTTTTAAATTTTTACTAACTCACCCAATATAAGTACGTAGCACGTATAGCAAAGCAAGTAATTGAACCACGGTCCAAAATGATAACACCTCGGCAACAGGAAACCACATAAATAACTTTAAGCGTTACATAACAACGTTACGTTAACATTAATTTCATATCACTGCGTTGCGTGAATGTGCGATTTCTTCGACATTTTTAACATTAAACTTATAATAACTCAGTTTGACTGATTTTTAGCCGACAGAAGAGGCTGACTGGTGATCGAGTCTCTTGCGCTGCTTCTTCTCGGCACTAGCCCAGACTTGTCCCAAAGCAGTGGTAGGTTTAAATATTGGGACGTGTAAAAGCGCTTCCTGGTGCATAGTTGCAGCTAAATAAATACATCATACTGACAATCAAAAATTTGAAGTTTGGGTTGCATAATTGATCTAGATTTTTCAATCAATCTTATCAATCAAGTCAATATGTTTAAGTAATCTCTGATAGGTTCGAACCCGGCTTTCGAACATGGATCGGTCGCATTTGGCAATCGTGGTAATTATGCCTGCATCCATCATGGCTCTATGATACAGGCCTTTGCCCTGCAGTGGGATGGTTACACGCTATTACTCATCACCATACAGATGGGCGCGGATAAACTTTTCTTAGTAATTTGTGATTGTAGAATAAAAATAAAATCGGCCAAGTGCGAGTCGGACTCGCGCACGAAGGGTTCCGTACCAAAAAGCCCAAAAAAACGAGTTTGTTGTATGGGAGCCCCCCTTAACTATTTATTTTATTTTGTTTTTAGTATTTGTTGTTATTGCGGTAACAGAAATACATAGTTTGTGAAAATTTCAACGTCTAGCTATCGCGGCTCTTGAGATACAGCCTGGTGACAGAGCGACGGACAGACGGACAGACGGACAGACAGCTAAGTCTTAGTAACAGGGTCCCGTTTTTACCCTTTGGGTACGAAACCCTAAAAATGGACTTTAAAATTTATAAAAGATATGAATGAAGCGAATGTTTGTAACTCAATCACGACTGAACTACTAAACGGATCAAGACGGAATCGGGCACGGTGATTGGATTATAGGCAGGAATGTTATATCCCGGAAAAATATGTGTTTCCTGCGGGATAGTTATTAAACCAAATTTCAAATCTAACGCAGTAGCGAGCAATAGCATTAATCTCTTAACTCAAAAAATCTTTATAACAAATTACAATGCGTAAAAGCCAGCAGTTCTCCCTGGCATTAAGTATTGCGAAACGTTCGAAAGGTTCTACCTTGACCGAGTAGGTATTATAACATAATATTAGGGGTTAAAGTATGAAATTGCCGTTTTGTATGGACGAAATCGAGAAAAGTCATTTTTCCATACTAACAATTTTTTAGTTTTTTTAAAAACGTCTGAACCGATTTTCGATGCAATTAAAGGTGAAAGTTAGATGGTTATAAAGCTACGCATTATAGTATTTCAATTTCTGAAAATCAAAGGACCTATATAATACAAATATATTTAATTGAAGCAAGAAGGTCAGCTGACACATTGTAAGGGGTCTTTTCAACGACTTCCTTTGAAGTAATAGGCACTAGTATTGCATTTTTTTTTATTCAAAAGTTACTTTATTTAGTTTTTGATACAATACAAAAAGAATTACGCAATAATATGACTATACTTAAGAGCTATAAACATAATAAAAAGTGGGAAAATAATCGGCAATTTCATACTTTAACCCTTATTATATTGGTAGAAGGTATTTAATAAGCTGAAACCTTTAAGGTTTGATTGTTGTTACGTTAACATCGTTGATTAATTGAAAATAAAGGGAAATAATCGCGACTATACGTGATTACATTTTAATTAGTCTCAGAAACACTATACATTGAAATGGATTCTGTAATTAACAACGCCCCGTTGGTCTTGTGGTTTAAATAACGGACCAAAATCACGGGGCCCTAGTTCGATCCCCGGGTCGGGCATCAAAAGTTTTGAGTTTTCGAACATTGCTCGGGTTTGTGATCACCGACCCGCATTTAGTGAGAGTGGTGATTATGCCTGTACCCATCATTGCTGCGGTAACTTGAACTCAATGATGGACGCTTTGCCCTGCAGTGGGATGATTATATGCCGTAACTTTACTTTACTTTCTTTTTAGGTAATTAAACTGCTTGGGGGTCATCCATAAAATACGTCACACGACTTTTGACCCCCTCTCCCCCCCCCCCTTGTCACGAATTTTTACGAACATTCCTATACCATTTTGCCCAATGCCACCATAAGTTAGAACCCCCCCCTCCTCTGCCCCTTAATGTGGACGATTCCTTAACAATAAAACTGTTCTCTTGCATTTTTTTTATTGCACCTATCACACGAAAAGCAAGTATTATTTCGGAGTAAAAAGTAGGCTATGTACCCTTCTAGCTGATAATCTATCTCCATCTTTCAGTATTATACAGGGTGAAATTTTAACCACTTTCCAAATTTTTATATATTAATCTACGAGACAAAAAACAAATGACGTATATTTTCTTTTGGTTCAGCCCAGTACAAAAATGTCAAGAAAAAGCACTTGGAAAATGTCCACCAAAAATCTAAAATTTTTTATACGGCCGCCTAGCAACACTTTTTTTACGCGTTTCGCATCTCATTCATTCATTACGATACTATGCATAAGTTTTTGATTTCCCTTTTATACCTTAACAGGTCTAGGATCGCAAAAATTAAAAACCACATCGCGAAAAATATTTTCGGGTGTCAACTTTATTTTCATTTTTGACTTCATAAATAGGCTCTAAATACGACACTGAACGCCTATAAAAATTTTGGAAAGTGGTTAAAATTTCACCCTGTATAATCAAAGATCTCCATGGAGTCTTACATGATTCAGTGACAAACACATCCAAACCTTCGCATTTAATGCCCTATGCCCAGCAGTAACATACGAAACCGTCTATGTCCTTCCCAATACCTTTGATAACACAGTCGAATCCGTTTATAATGACATCGAAGGGAATCGACAAACACAACATAATAACCGGACGTCATACAAAGCGGTTTGTGAAAAAAGAAACATTTTTATGTATGGATTTAATTTAATAGAGAAACATAGTTACAAAATTGCACGTTTATTACGTACACATTATACACATACAATTGTATTTTTAATGAATATAATCTGTCATTTTTGTCTGCTTTTGTTTTTTCATTTTATTGTAAAAATAGTCTCTGATACTATTGTGTATAGAAGACATCGCCATGGTCAAATTATCGTTTTCAATATTGCTATAACAAATCGGGATAATAATTCTGCAGCTTTTAATGCCTCTAAGATATATAACATAAACATGATAATTTGCACTGTCGGTCATTATAACCGGACATAATTTATTAATAGTGGGTCATAATAAGCGACATGTCACTATAAGCGAAGTCATTATATCCGACTTTTTTATAAAGAATTTTATATGAAAACCAAACTTCATGTAATTACGTCATAATAGGCGGTTGGTCAATATAAGCGGCGTCATAATAAACGGATTCTACTGTATGTGTAGGTACAAAGTTTCATGATGATCGGTTAAGTAATTTTTGCGTGAAAGCATAACAAACAAACTCATATTCACATGTATAATATTAGTTAGTATACCAAGAAGAAAGACTGAAGCACAGAACATAAAAAAACTTTTTAAATATAAATAAAAAAAATTTTTTTTTATTTGAACCTATCACGTTTTTTATGGTCTGTGGACTGAAGCCTGTCACTGAAATTCCAAATCCCTAGTTCGACTATACCTGGGCAGCTTTTATAAGCTCTCTTTGTTCTCTGTGTAAACTTTCAGTACAAACTTAACAGAATGAGGTGACCCAATTCTGGGCACAGCGTGGCCCCTGCGCTCTATTTACCGGGCCATCCCATACAGAGAACATACATAGGTCAAATATTATTGACTAAAACTAGGTCATAGATAGATAGATAGATAGATAGAATACTCTTTATTGCACACCAAATAAAGAAATAACATACAATTATTATATGAAAATGTACAATTTCGGCGGTCTTATCGCTAAAGAGCTATCTCTGCCAGACAACCATTGGGTACAGGAAAAAAAACTATGAAGAAAGGGAAAGGTGGATCAACTAAATACTAATGATTATCCAAACGATAAAAATGTATGGAATTAAAATGATCTATTTTGCACCGGAATATGTTTTCCTTGTAACTTATTAATATAAATATCGCCATCTCTTTGATTTTGTAATAACTTAGATATTTGTTTCTTTTTTAAGTTTCGAATTTTTGATCGTTGCTCGAGTATGTGATCACCAACCCGTATTTGACAAGCGTGGTGATTATGCCAGTTCCCATCATTGCAGTGGTAACTTGAATTCAATGATGGAGGCCTTTTCCCTGCAGTGGAATGATTATAGGCTGTTACTTCTACTTAGCTTTCCGCCCGCGGCACTGCTCTCAATGAGGTTACAATCGGGCGAAAACCTGTACTTTGCGATTGAACACAAAATAGTTAATATCCTTTCTCAGAGTCTCAACTATTTTTTTTTTATAGTTTAAAGTGTAACACACAAAGATACTTTGCATTTATGATATTAGTAAGACGGTAAGGATTTAAAACTCGGTAGTTCCAATTTGAATATTGTGTACACCATAAAATGGTTCATATACTAGAATAAGAATGGTATTGTATTCTATTAATTAAATACGTATGTGTAGTCTTTGTGTACCTAATCTTATCTTATCTTATCTTAATATATAAACTAGCTGTTCCCCGCGACTTCGTCCGCATCAATTTCCGTTATTATGATCGCTATTATTTTTGCAACATTTTTCACTCATACTTCGCTCCTATTGGTCGCAGCGTGATGACTGATGTTATATAGCCTAAAGCCTTCCTCGATAAATGGACTATCCAACACAAAAAGAATTTTTCAATTTTTTAAAAATTTGTATAGATTACGTGTAACGTTGTTTGTCCGCGATGGACTCCTGAATCACTTAACCGATTTTATTCAAATTTGCACCGTGTGCAGTTTGATCCAACTTGAAAGATAGGATGGCTTACATTTCAATTTATAGTCGCAATATAATTTTATGGTTAATTATCTGTTTCTTGACTCTTAAAAGACTTGGTAAAGTAAACGCCATATTTGGTGACAATGACATTTCAAATCAAAATAAATTTCAAAAAGATACAAAGTTCGCGGGGTCAACTAGTTCATTATATAAATACAAAGAGGCTGACAATAGTAACCGAGTTTCTTGCACTAATTCTTGTCGGCACTAGCCAA